>JAVIAB010000092.1:133462551-133897639 GCA_032433765.1 Megaustenia siamemsis
CTCGGTTTTGTTCCCTAATGGACGGTTCGAGATCAAGCATAGCTTCACATGTGTGTCCCGCAACATCATTTATGCCATCATATGCCAACGATGCCACATGACCTATATTGGTGAGTCTGGGAGAAGATTAGCGGAAAGATTTTGTGAACATCTACGTGATGTCCAACAAAATACTGGTACTCCGGTGTCTTCCCACTTCAACTCCCCTGATCACAAGGGCAAAGACGACATCCGTGTCACTGGTATTGTCCTTTGTCACTCTGGCGACCGCAGCCGCTATACTTTGGAAAATCGCCTTATAGACCAGTATGGTTCGCTGACCCCGAGAGGTATGAATGTATCACACTCATACGCATAGTTTCTTTTTGCTTGCTCCTTCCCTTTTGCATAGCCTTCTCTACTACACAAATTTGGGTTCTTTGGTCTACTTACTATGCCATGCTTTTTATAGTTCTTCTCCTCTAGTCCCTTATGAGACACTTCGGTTTTCTCCTCTATAATTTTTTTCTGTGCTTCTTACCCCTCATTTATTTTTACTGTACCCCACTCTCAGACATCTCACTCTTAGCGTCTTTTTACACCTGTCAGTCTACTATTCGATTCTTTCTCCTTTGTGTTTGCACACTGACCCCTGTGTTAACTCCTCTGGTTCTGTTTACATTTACGCACTTTTTGGCACGATTTTCGACGTTCACGACAGCCGCACTTGGTTACGATTTTATTTTGGATTTCACAGGATAGTTTTATTTATTGTTGTTGTTTTCTTTAACACATTTCGATTGTTTTTGTTTTGGTTGTTTCGTTATCAGTTTTGTGTGTGTGTTTTTATTGTTTGTTCCTGATAAAGGCCTATTGAGCCGAAACGTTGTTTAGTCTGTATCGTCCACTTGTCACGTAAAGCTTCTTACATACCATTTTTTATTTTTTAATTTTTCCACCTACAAGCAACTAGGCTGAGGGTGGTCAGCGACAGCTGATTACCAGGGAGAAGGAAGACACCTACAAGCAACTAGGCTGAGGGTGGTCAGCGACAGCTGATTACCAGGGAGAAGGAAGACACCTACAAGCAACTAGGCTGAGGGTGGTCAGCGACAGCTGATTACCAGGGAGGAGCAAGACGCCTACAAGCAACTAGGCTGAGGGCGGTCAGCGACAGCTGATTACCAGGGAGGAGCAAGACGCCTACAAGCAACTAGGCTGATTGTGGTCAGTGACAGCTGATTACCAGGGAGGAGCAAGACGCCTACAACCAACTAGGCTGATGGTGATCAGTGACAGCTGATTACCAGGGAGGAGCAAGACGCCTACAAGCAACTAAGCTGAGGGTGGTCAGCGGCAGCTGATTACCAGGGAGGAGCAAGACGCCTACAAGCAACTAGGCTGATGGTGGTCAGCGATAGCTGATTACCAGGGAGGAGCAAGAAACCTACAAGCAACTAGGCTGAGGGTGGTCAGCGACAGCTGATTACCAGGGAGAAGGAAGACATCCACAAGCAACTAGGCTGAGGGCGGTCAGCGACAGCTGATTACCAGTGAGAAGGAAGACATCCACAAGCAACTAGGCTGAGGGTGGTCAGCGACAGCTGATTACCAGGGAGAAGAAAGACATCCACAAGCAACTAGGCTAAGGGCGGTCAGCGACAGCTGATTACCAGGGAGGAGCAAGACACCTACAAGCAACTAGGCTGATGGTGGTCAGTGACAGCTGATGATTACCAGAGGGAGGAGCAAGACGCCTACAAGCAACTAGGCTGATGGTGGTCAGTGACAGCTGATTACCAAGGAGGAGCAAGACGCCTACAAGCAACTAGGCTGAGGGTGGCCAGTGACAGCTGATTACCAGGGAGGAGCAAGACGCCTACAAGCAACTAGGCTGATGGTGGTCAGCGACAGCTGATTACCAAAGAGGAGCAAGACACCTACAAGCAACTAGGCTGAGGGTGGTCAGCGACAGCTGATTACCAGGGAGGAGCAAGACGCCTACAAGCAACTAGGCTGATTGTGGTCAGTGACAGCTGATTACCAGGGAGGAGCAAGACGCCTACAACCAACTAGGCTGATGGTGATCAGTGACAGCTGATTACCATGGATGAGCAAGACGCCTACAAGCAACAAAGCTGAGGGTGGTCAGCGACAGCTGATTACCAGGGAGGAGCAAGACGCCTACAAGCAACTAGGCTGAGGGTGGTCAGCGACAGCTGATTACCAGGGAGAAGGAAGACATCCACAAGCAACTAGGCTGAGGGCGGTCAGCGACAGCTGATTACCAGGGAGGAGCAAGACGCCTACAACCAACTAGGCTGATGGTGATCAGTGACAGCTGATTACCATGGAGGAGCAAGACGCCTACAAGCAACTAAGCTGAGGGTGGTCAGCGATAGCTGATTACCAGGGAGGAGCAAGAAACCTACAAGCAACTAGGCTGAGGGTGGTCAGCGACAGCTGATTACCAGGGAGAAGGAAGACATCCACAAGCAACTAGGCTGAGGGCGGTCAGCGACAGCTGATTACCAGGGAGGAGCAAGACACCTACAAGCAACTAGGCTGATGGTGGTCAGTTATAGCTGATGATTACCAGAGGGAGGAGCAAGACGCCTACAAGCAACTAGGCTGATGGTGGTCAGTGACAGCTGATTACCAAGGAGGAGCAAGACGCCTACAAGCAACTAGGCTGAGGGTGGCCAGTGACAGCTGATTACCAGGGAGGAGCAAGACGCCTACAAGCAACTAGGCTGATGGTGGTCAGCGACAGCTGATTACCAAAGAGGAGCAAGACACCTACAAGCAACTAGGCTGAGAGTGCTCAGCGACAGCTGATTACCAGGGAGGAGCAAGACGCCTACAGGCAACTAGGCTGAGGGTGGTCAGCAACAGCTGATGATTACCAGGGAGGAACAAGACACCTACAAGCAACTAGGCACATGGTGGTCAGCGACAGCTGATTACCAGGGAGGAGGAAGACACCTACAAGCAACTAGACTGAGGGTGGTCAGGGACAGCTGATTACCAGGGAGGAGGAAGACACCTACAAGCAACTAGACTGAGGGCGGTCAGTGAAAGCTGATTACCAGGGAGAAGGAAGACATCTACAAGCAACTAGGCTGAGGGTGGTCAGGGACAGCTGATTACCAGGGAGGAGCAAGACACCTACAAGCAACTAGGCTGATGGTGGTCAGCGACAGCTGATTACCAGGAAGGAGCAAGACACCTACAAGCAACTAGACTGAGGGCGGTCAGTGACAGCTGATTACCAGGGAGGAGCAAGACGCCTACAAGCAACTAAGCTGAGGGTGGTCAGCGACAGCTGATTACCAGGGAGGAGCAAGACGCCTACAAGCAACTAGGCTGATGGTGGTCAGCGATAGCTGATTACCAGGGAGGAGCAAGAAACCTACAAGCAACTAGGCTGAGGGTGGTCAGCGACAGCTGATTACCAGGGAGAAGGAAGACATCCACAAGCAACTAGGCTGAGGGCGGTCAGCGACAGCTGATTACCAGGGAGGAGCAAGACACCTACAAGCAACTAGGCTGATGGTGGTCAGTTACAGCTGATGATTACCAGAGGGAGGAGCAAGACGCCTACAAGCAACTAGGCTGATGGTGGTCAGTGACAGCTGATTACCAAGGAGGAGCAAGACGCCTACAAGCAACTAGGCTGAGGGTGGCCAGTGACAGCTGATTACCAGGGAGGAGCAAGACGCCTACAAGCAACTAGGCTGATGGTGGTCAGCGACAGCTGATTACCAAAGAGGAGCAAGACACCTACAAGCAACTAGGCTGAGGGTGGTCAGCGGCAGCTGATTACCAGGGAGGAGCAAGACGCCTACAGGCAACTAGGCCGAGGGTGGTCAGCAACAGCTGATGATTACCAGGGAGGAACAAGACACCTACAAGCAACTAGGCACATGGTGGTCAGCGACAGCTGATTACCAGGGAGGAGGAAGACACCTACAAGCAACTAGACTGAGGGTGGTCAGGGACGGCTGATTACCAGGGAGGAGGAAGACACCTACAAGCAACTAGACTGAGGGCGGTCAGTGAAAGCTGATTACCAGGGAGAAGGAAGACATCTACAAGCAACTAGGCTGAGGGTGGTCAGGGACAGCTGATTACCAGGGAGGAGCAAGACACCTACAAGCAACTAGACTGAGGGTTGTCAGGGACAGCTGATTACCAGGGAGGAGCAAGACACCTACAAGCAACTAGACTGAGGGTGGTCAGGGACAGCTGATTACTAGGAAGGAGCAAGACACCTACAAGCAACTAGGCTGAGGGCGGTCAGTGAAAGCTGATTACCAGGGAGAAGGAAGACATCTACAAGCAACTAGGTTGAGGGTGGTCAGGGACAGCTGATTACCAGGGAGGTGGAAGACACCTACAAGCAACTAGACTGAGGGTTGTCAGGGACAGCTGATTACCAGGAAGGAGCAAGACACCTACAAGCAACTAGGCTGATGGTGGTCAGCGACAGCTGATTACAAGGAAGGAGCAAGACACCTACAAGCAACTAGACTGATGGTGGTCAGCGATAGCTGATTACAAGGAAGGAGCAAGACACCTACAAGCAACTAGACTGATGGTGGTCAGCGACAGCTGATTACAAGGAAGGAGCAAGACACCTACAAGCAACTAGACTGATGGTGGTCAGCGACAGCTGATTACCAGGAAGGAGCAAGACACCTACAAGCAACTAGACTGATGGTGGTCAGCGACAGCTGATTACCAGGAAGGAGCAAGACACCTACAAGCAACTAGGCTGATGGTGGTCAGCGACAGCTGATTACCAGGAAGGAGCAAGACACCTACAAGCAACTAGACTGAGGGCGGTCAGTGAAAGCTGATTACCAGGGAGAAGGAAGACATCTACAAGCAACTAGGTTGAGGGTGGTCAGGGACAGCTGATTACCAGGGAGGTGGAAGACACCTACAAGCAACTAGACTGAGGGTTGTCAGGGACAGCTGATTACCAGGAAGGAGCAAGACACCTACAAGCAACTAGGCTGATGGTGGTCAGCGACAGCTGATTACAAGGAAGGAGCAAGACACCTACAAGCAACTAGACTGATGGTGGTCAGCGACAGCTGATTACAAGGAAGGAGCAAGACACCTACAACCAACTAGACTGATGGTGGTCAGCGACAGCTGATTACAAGGAAGGAGCAAGACACCTACAAGCAACTAGACTGATGGTGGTCAGCGACAGCTGATTACCAGGAAGGAGCAAGACACCTACAAGCAACTAGACTGATGGTGGTCAGCGACAGCTGATTACCAGGAAGGAGCAAGACACCTACAAGCAACTAGACTGATGGTGGTCAGCGACAGCTGATTACCAGGAAGGAGCAAGACACCTACAAGCAACTAGTCTGAGGGTGGTCAGCGACAGCTGATTACCAGGGAGAAGGAAGACACCTACAAGCAACTAGGCTGATGGTGGTCATGGACAGCATGAGTACTTGCGTCCAGAACGGAGAACAATGGAGTTGATCCAGACCCGACTTCACGTCCCCTGGTAACGGGTGAATCATTTCAGGGGAAGAGAGTATGTTTACAACACTCGGAATAAAATCACAAATAATCAACAACAGAAAAAACAAAGAACAAGAGACGGTCCGAAGCAGGATTGAACCGGCAGTCCTTGGCACAGCGCCTTGCGACGGGAACCAAACGCTAGAGCACACGGCCAACTCAGCTACCTAAAAAAAAGTAGCTACCATTAGCGATGTCTTTCACACACGTGTATTCATGACTATGTATACGAACAAAACTCAGGAATAAATTGTACATCTGTATGTTCTTATTCTGTTTTTAAACAATATTAATTTATTATAATGTGTCCCCTGGTAACTAGATGTATGCCCAACTAGTAGGGAAGGCAACCTGGCATTCAAAGAATGCTGCGCTCAAGTCGGATTTGTTAGGGTCAAGAGCCGCAAATACCACAACATCGCCGCAAACTAGAGCATCTATGCTTACTCAACGTCCTTATAAGGGCTGATGATGAAGAGGAGTAGTAGTCGAGTGAAGGCCAGAATGATATTGTTTTTTTTTTTTATAGAAATGGAATAGCATAATGTGTATGAAGCTTACGTGAATGTAAATTGAACAGATAACATAACTACCGTTAGCTGAAATTATATTTAATGTCTGTACCCATACTTGTCAACTTTCAATCAAGAAATTTGTTAAAAGACGGTAGACCTGTGACGGTAGTCATTTCGTGTATGTAGAACTACTCACTTTATTTATTTATTCATGCATTCATCCATTTTTTCAAAAATTCATTCATTCATTCACTCATTTGTCCACTTATTTGTTCAAGTATTCACTCATTCCATTTAACTTAAATCAAATAAGTAAAAAAGTAAAGTCACGCCAAGTGATGTATAGGGAACATGGTGTTAGTGACCATAAATTTTACAGACCTTCGGCACATGATTTTTGGAGTAATGTGGTCGGTATTACGCCTCTGCCGCTTTATTTTCCCAGTAAAAAATCCGGTACCCTATAAAGGCTGGGTGAACCCGGAAGCCGTTGGTTGAGATCGAACCCAACCTCTTGTCCTTTGTAGTAAGGCTAATAAGCCGCCCTGAAAATATGCAAAGTAGGAAAATCTATCTCAGTTAAACATCGTGTATAGAATGAAGCCATAACATGCTAACTAAACAAGTTATTAAAACTTCTTCTTACAATTCATTTGGGAGAGGAGCTGATAGCCTCTACGTAGGGCCTGTAAATGATCAAAGTTACTGCTCTTTTCGACTAACAATAACAAATATATATCTAAAATATTTGTCTGTGTGCCGATTATTGCTGTTGCCTTCTCTATCCTGTTGTGACTTTCGCTTTGGCCTTCTTCGCTTTTCATGTCGAAGACGATCACAACATTGTGACATTTTTCAATCTGATCCACCTTCCCCCTCAAATGCTTATTATATCTATTATCGACCACATTTATTTACAACAAAGATTCACTTTAGATAGCCTGACAAGTTCTGTAAAGTAGATGAGTTTCAATGAGATGGTTTCTGATTAAACTATCAAGTTTTCCTGAGAGAGTTTATGAATATATTGACTTTCGTGGAAATTGGAAGTTAGAACAAAATTGCAATAGATTGTGTTTAAAATTACCAATGACTAATGGTGGTGCAGGGATGTTTCCATTTGAAGTGCTCTTTATAAATTGTACTTTGCTTGCGTTTATATGTGCCAGCTACACTAATCTGTAAGTTAAACTAAAATGTGAATTAAAATAGTACTTCCTAAATTAATTGCAGGATAAACTAGAATGAAAAAAATGAATAATATTTGTGCAAGCCATACTAATGTTAATGTGCAAGCTAAAGCGAAACTAGGCTGCAAGGCTAGCTAATGCACGCTAAATTAGAATGGAAGCTAACCTAGAGCAGAGCCACCTATATCGTTCAAGCCTGCCCGCTGAGAGGGACTACCCAAACCATATGACGTTGTTTTCTGCATTGCGAACAGGAACGGTTGTGGGTAAAATGACGTCAGCCATCTATAGGGAGAACAGAAAAAAAATAGAAACGATGGTCTGGTAAAAGCTTTACGTGATTGATAGACGACACAGATTTGAACGACGTTTCGGCTCAATGTGCCTTCAGCAGGAACAAATAAACAACACACACACACACACAGATATGTAAGTAAATAAAACTAATCCCACATAGCTAACTAGTAATGAAACATTCAAAACAAAATAATTGAAATTGGTTTAAGAAAAGAAAAATGACTTCCCTGTGTCGTGGACCGTGGTCAGAATGGGAAAGAGAGAGTCACACGGGTGTAGCTGTAATTGTACCCTGCTGGTCAAGACTGTGTGAAAGGTTAAATATATGCGAGTTGGGGGGGGGGGGGGGAGAGAAACGCTGTCTAGGTTACCTCGACTGCAAAGACACTGACAATGTCTAAATGTATCTAAGGACCCACAAATACATGTATACACACACACACACACACAGAGAGAGAGAGAGAGAGAGAGATGCGTTTATACATATATACACGTACAAACAGACATGCACATACCTAAACATATCTACATAAATATATATATATACATACATACATATATATATACATGCATATATACACCAATACCCATACATATGAACACATACATGCATATGCACACCCATACGGGGACAATCCTTGAGTTTTTATGGAACAGAAAAGATCATTTTTGAGCACACCTGGATGGTCTCAGGAACACATCACTGGAGTTGTAAGCTCGATCCCGCTGGTTGTGCTGCAGAGAGTCTGACCCGAGCCAGATTATCGGTGTCAGAGCTTTCGGATTTCAGATTGAGGTTCACATCGAGTGTGTGTGTGTGTGGGGGGGGGGGGTGTGCGTGTGATATATATATATATATATATATATATATATATATTACCTTATACTACATAAAACTGCATTAATTGATGGAACGGTATCTGCCGATGAATACGAATATTCCAATACGTTTTCACTTTATAACTACTTTTAATCAAGGTGCTTTTATGGGCACCCTGTATATTTAGATGTGCTATTTAAAAAAATTGCATATTTAGTTAAAACTTATACATCACTAATTTTAATATTATAGAATGACTAGTAAAAAGGTTTTAAAAGCCACAGATAGTGGATGTATTGCACAAAAAAAAAAAAAAAATGTTAATAGACAAAAAAGATATAAACAATAGATGGCAGGGATATATAAGATGATTATTCTATGGCTAAGGGGAAATGAAACCAATTATAAAATGTACGTCAGGCTATAAAATCTTATAATCTGAAGTGAAAAGAATTATTTAAACAATGACAAAGGGAAAAAAAACTGTAGGACCTGACAATATACAGATAGAGATGACAAAGGCACTAAAATATTTTGCCATTAAAATGATCACAGACATATGCATCGACTTACACCATACAGGATGGATACCAAATGAAACAAAAATATAAACTTTCATTGCATTGCCTAAAAAGAATGGTGCAGTTCAATGCTGTGATTTTAGAACAATAAGCCTAAAGAGCCATGTAACAAAAATCTTGCTAAAAGTTATAAAAGGAAGGATTCAGAATCAAATAAATATTGAATTAGAAAAACAACAATTTCGATTTAAGAAAAACAGAGGGACAAAAGAAGCCATATTCTGCAGGATGATATTAATCGAAAAGTACACAGAAGTAAACAAACTAATATATGTCTTCATTGTCGACTACACGGAAGCTTTTGATAGAATACACCATAAACAACTTTTAGACTACCTAACAGATATACACCTAGATGACCTCGACATACGACTAATATGTACTTTATACTGGGAGCAAACAGCAATAATAAAATATAACAAAGAGAACTCCACACTTTAGATATAAAAAGAGGAGTAAGACGGGGTTGTATCCTATCACCAAGCTTGTTCAGCCTATACTGTGAGCAAATCTTTAAAAACAAATATCACACTGATGAAAAGTCTAAACATTAATGGAGATAGAGTCAATAACTTAAGATATGCTGACGATACTGTGTTACTACCAGAAAATCCTAAAGATCTACAATTACTTAATGAAATAAGCACACACAAAACAGAAAATGACAAGAAAAATATGGATTAGATATGAATATCAAAAAGTCTAAAACTGTGACAATAAATAAAGATAATACTCAAAACCTACAAATGGATATCAAAATTGAAGGAATAGACCTGGAGACAGTTCAGAGCAAAAACTACTTTGGGCACACTATAACCAGTGAATACAAATGTAAAACTTAAGTAGGCAAAAGAATAAGAATGGCGAAAAGTAATTTTAATGCCATGAAAAATATACTATCATCAAAACAAATAACGTCTGGGCTGAAACTAAGAATAGCAAAACGTTATATCTTCTCAACATTCCTGTATTGTGCAAGAAATATGGACACTAGACATGAAAACAGAACAGAAAATTGAAGCCTTTGAAATGTGGATTTATAGAGGGATAGAAAGAATTGGATGGAAAGAAAGGAAACCAAAATATGAAGTCTTAAAATAACTAAAATAAAAAGAGAACTAGTAAACACAATTAAAACATGACAAATTAGATTTTTGGAGCATGTTAAAAGACACAGCATCCTGTTAAAAATAATCTTGTAAGGGAAAATACACGGTTAAAGAGGCAGAGGCAGACCGGGACTAACATGGGCGAGTAACATCAAATGATGGACAAGTCAGCATATGGCAACCTGCACCATCAAAGCAAGAGACAGAGAGTGGAATGGCGCTCCATGGTAGCCAACATTTGATGCATTGACGGCACTCAATGACGATTAATTTAAATATTAAACATTCCTTACAGTAAGGATATACGTTAAAGGCATGATGCAGGCGCCATGGTGAATAAATGGATATGTTGTGGTCCCACACATTTTAGCCGCGGTAGAGTAGTGGTTGGTGTCCTGGACTAGTGACTGCAAGATGTTGTGTTCGAACCCAAACGATGGTTACTAGGCTCACTAAGTTCTCTACGGCAACATTCATATTTAATTTCTTTCAATCAAGTATCTTTTATCCCATCCCACGATATTACTTCATTTACAGACACAATCAATCTTCGGATTATCATTGTCTTCATGTGCCGTCTACACAACGAAGGACGGACACCACGGAACACGATTCAACTCTGCCTCTTGCCTTCATGGTACACTGTGAGAATGGTTTGGCAGCCCCTATCTAGATATTATCAGCCTGTCTTGAATCTTTGTTTTTTGTATTTTTTTTAGTTGTCTTGTCGTTTTCTCTTAAATGGCTTTCATTATGTGTTTTATATGCCGAAAGTATCTTATTTTACTTGCTCGAATTACACTGAATGATTGTTTCTTCACTTTCATTTCCTTCAGAGCTTCATTATTTTTGTTCTTCGCTGTCAATCCAACTGTTCCAATTCTTCTGTAAATCAGCATATTTGTATGAACACATTCATAGAACAGCGATGGTCACGTCATCTTGATAATGTTTATCACTGTGGCTTGTCCATCACATCTCCCTTCAGGTCATCACAAACCTGAACTCTAATGTAATTGCACATTTGCGCAATGCAGTGTTTTTGTGGTGACAGTTCTTCTTTAAACATAAAAACGATGAATTCTAACTACAAAACAGAATTGAAAATTTGCAAGACAAGTCCAGAGGGAAATAAATAAAATGCCATCAATGTTTAACACTCTCGTCATATATTTAGCAACATTGCAACTTTGCTACTTTTATATCGCTAAGTCCTGACGCGCTTTCTGGCCGCCCGAAAAGTAAATAAAAGCCCTTGAACCGAACACTAATTTAATGGAATATATTAATTGGTATACTTGTATAAATATACTAACAACAAAACAAATATCAGCAGGGCTGAAACTAAGAATAGCAAAATGTTACATCTTCTCATTATTCCTGTATGGTGCAAAAACATGGACATTAGACCAGAAAACAGAACAGAGAATTGAAGCCTTTGAAATGTGGATTTACAGAAGAATAGACAGAATTGGATGGGAAGAAAAGAAAACAAACGATGAAGTTTTAAAACAACTAAAAATAAAAAGAGAACTACTAAATACAATTAAGACAAGACAAATTAAATTTTTGGGACACGTTAAAAGACACAACAGCTTCCTAAAAGTAATATTGGAAGGGAAAATACAAGGTAAAAGAGGCAAAGGCAGACCAAGACCAACATGAAGGAGTAACATCAAAAGATGGACAAGTCAATCTATGACAACCTGCACCATCAAAGCAAGAAACAGAGTAGAATGGCGATCCATGATAGCCAACCTTCGTTGCGGAGACGGCACTCGATGATGCTACTTGTACGTGAATCGTGCCAATGTGATCGGGAAAGTAGAGAGAAAGTATTCAATAAAATGTGCCTCTTTTATTATTGTATATGTGTAATTATATATATGTGAATACTGTGGACACCTGGATAGTAGCGTGGGAGTTCTTAAATTGGCTAATGTCAAAGGAAAGCTTTTTACCAATATCAGATGGAAACACCCATCGTTTATGGTCATGTTATGAGATGACAGTAATTGGATATATTGTGATAACGGTAAAATTAGTGGGAAGAAAAGTTAAAGGTAAATAAGTGGAAAGATATCAGAAATTTAAGAGAATGGTTTGGTTGGAATTCAACAATACAAATGAAAAGATACGGTAAAGATAGATATGACAAATAAACATAAAGTGGTATCAAGAAGCTAAACCTATTGAGAGACAAAACAAACCATGAGTTTCGGCCTTCGTTTAATGTAAGGCAACGAACACACACAGACTAAGCTTCTTCAAGTCAGACCGATATTAGTCGATGAAGAATGAGTTCCTGATTAGGAAAATGGACTGACATGGACGAGCCAAAAGAGAAAGAAAGATGGCTGTGGGGAGATGTGACATTTAAGCCGGGAGTTACAGTATTTGACGATGACATATGTTATAATCGTAATAGAAGTCAATAGTTTTTTTTTAGTTGTGTGTGTTTTATCAAAGCTGGTTTTAAATTAAAAGTGCACGTGTGGCGGTCTCAAAAGACATTGGTTCTAGTAAACCTTAACTTAAAATGTTACATAAATGCATCTGTTGACAAGGAATGAAGATACAAGTAATGTTTTCATAAAAATTTATTCATGATTGTGATGATGATGATGATGATGATGATGATGATGATGATGATGATGATGTCTCTCTTAGTTCCGGTCGTTGTTATTTTAGACTTGTTTTATTGCCAATTTCCGTGCTCTAACAAAGAAGCTACGGAAGCGAATCATGGACAGTAATCAAACAAAAGAAAAGACGATTAAAGGCAAAAGAGATTGGATTCTCAGAAAAATGTTGAAAGTTCTCTGGATAACTAAAATAAACAACGAGGAAGTTCTCAAAGAGGCCAAAACAAAAAGGCAGCCCCTAAAAAACATCAGAAAGAAACAATCAATATTTTTCGGGAACATCATGAGAAGAGAAAAGTTGGAATATTGGTTACAAGTGGCAAAATACAGGGAAAGAGAGGTTGCGGACGACAAAGAGAGAAAATACTGTTTAGCTTGGTGTCAAGACATGGATAACAGTCAACAACAGAATTGATACGATGCACTGTGGATAGAAGATTGTGAGAGGACATGATCACCTACACTAACCAGCATGGCACATGATGATGGTGAAAATAGAAGATAAATACTCGTTGTACTTATCTGCTTGTTTTTCTTTTCTTCTATTTTGCCTTTTACTGTATATTTTCAATTTTTCTGTTTTTTTTTCGTGAAATAATCAAAGAAGGAAGAAGAATCAAAGAAGGAAGATTTTCTAATTAATTCTAGTCCAAAGTGCTTAGTTTCTGTGACTTATTCAGACGTCTTAGTTTCTATGACTTATTCAGACGTCTTAGTTTCTATGACTTATTCAGACGTCTTAGTTACTGTGACTTATTCAGACGTCTTAGTTTCTGTGACTTATTCAGACGTCTTAGTTACTGTGACTTATTCAGACGTCTTAGTTTCTGTGACTTATTCAGACGTCTTAGTTACTGTGACTTATTCAGACGTCTTAGTTTCTGTGACTTATTCAGACGTCTTAGTTACTGTGACTTATTCAGACGTCTTAGTTACTGTGACTTATTCAGACGTCTTAGTTTCTGTGACTTATTCAGACGTCTTCGTTACTCTTTTTTAAAATGGTAAATGACATGTTCAACATTTTTCTATGAAATCATATTCCTATTGATTCCAATGATGGTCTTGCTTTTTCAATGATTTGTCCATGATTCACATTTATATGACAGGAGACAGTCTACATGTATCATCAATGTCTTTTTTTTTTACTTCTGTTGACAGAAATTTGTTGCATAAAATATAACCTTTCGTGAATAAAATAATAGACTGCTCAATATTTCTGGATTGAATAATATCTGTCTTACGCTGTCTGTAAAAATAAAGAAACAAACATTGCAATAAAGATTGAAATATGTTTGATGACGTTCTTGATTTACTGGAGAATATGAAATCATGTTGATCATGAAAATAATGTTGAGAGTTCTATTTATGGCTCACCTTTATTTACTATCATAACAATGCCTCAATAGAGTAGTTATAATCACTACTCCTCTCTCCTGCCAAGTCACATTGAACGATCTCATCACAGTGAACGATGGCGAGTACAACTGTAAGAATATAGTTTCAATAATTAGGGTGGCTGAGACTAAGGAGTCATGACCCATGCGTGCCTAACACCCAAGAGTGTAATGAAGCAAAAGAAACATTTGCTTCACTGGTCTTTTTCTGATGATCAGATTGTCTCCTACAGAAAAGCTCTGTATAAAGTGTTTCACATCATCAATAATTATTATTCAATTAAAAGACTATAGTCCGTTCAAAAATTCATAATCACACCTGAATTAGTTTTGCGTGATAACCGTTTGTTATTTTGCTTCCAATTTTGAATGCAATCTTAGAATATTGATGACGTTATATAAATATTTTTTGCTCTGAGAAATTTGATCTAGTTTAAAAGTTTTCTTCTTTAGGCTATTAAATTCACCCTGTTCGAATTTGACACAATTTTAGGGTATATACATTAATTTGGTGCTGTCGTTCACGTAAAATAGTTTGGCTATTGCAGAAACACTAACTTCAGGAAAATCCCGTGCACAAAACTGAATTGTTATTGAACGACATGACGCACCACGGCCTTGGCATTAATTACCGAAGGGAAGGCGTATCTTTATTAATTTTGTGAAGACTCAGTAGACAATTTGTTGACTTTAAATACCAACATTTATATCTAAATTACAATGAGTTTGAAATGCAAATTTATAACTATGCAAAAGGTTACTTTTTTACTATATCAGCACTTCCTTAGGGAATCCAAGATGGGGCATTTATATTGTGATATTCATGACCCAGAGAGACGAACGCAACTCGCGCTTGGTCTTAATAGATCGTCATTTTCTCGTTGGATTAAACAAGACTCAGAGTGCACTCATGTCAATCAAGGAAGGAAAAGGAAAGTCGACAGCGTTAACATGGATGTCATAAAACGTGAGATATTGAAAATGTTTGCTAATAATGTACTTGTTACTCTCAGGAATTTGAAATTAAAATTGCATGCAGACTGCAATATTGACATTTCTAAAAGTACTCTATGGAAGATTGTGCGAGGAGCCGGCTTCACTTTCAGAAAAACTGTTGGGGGCAGGAATATTATTTGTGAAAAACCACACTTGGTCATTGCTCGAAGCAAATACCTGAGACAGATCCGTGAGCGGTGGAGTGAAGGTATGATATTGTATATTTGGACGAATCATGGGTCAACGCACACCACACCTATGCTAAAGAATGGCAGTCAGTAAATGGCAAACTCAAAAGAACAATTCCGAGCAGCAAAGGCCAGCGCATTATATTAACGCATGCTGGAAGCACTGAAAACGGCCTTGTCCATGATGCGGACTTATTTTCCAATCAAAAAGTACCGACGGTAGGGACTACCATACTGAAATGAATGGAAACATTTTCAGACACTTGTTGGAGAACGATCTTTTACCAATCCTGGAGAGACCTTCATGCATAGTCATGGATAATGCATCATACCACAATGTCGTATCAGAGGAAGACAAAGTGCAAACTCAAAAGAGCAAATTAGGACATGGCTTGCGAATGAAAATGTCAAATTTGACGACACATATTTAAAACCCGAATTGTTACAACTTGTGAAGAATACGAATAAGAAAAAGGTGTACCATGTTGACAAAATCATTAAGAAATACAACCACACCTCTCTTCGAGCCCTGCATATCATGCGCACCTTAATCCAATCGAACTTGTCCTGGGCTCACGTCAACGGACAAGTTGCAGAACAGAAAAGGACATTTAAAATGTGTGATGTCGAAGTTCTGACACGCCATCTCTCTCAAAAATAGACATTCCGTTCTGGAAGAAGTGTGTTGAACATGTGCTGCGGGTGGACGATGAGTACTGGAAACGAGATGGATTACTATTTGTCCAGCCAGTAATGATTATCAACCTCTTGGGATCGTCAGATTCGGAATGATTAAAATTAAGATGAATTCAATTCCAGCTGCAGTTAGGATGTCCTGGGGTCTAATGGTGACCGAAGGACAAGACTAATTGTAACCAATTGAATTCATGTTTGAAAATACACATAACGAACAACACCCACAATTAAGCACTATGTAGATACGCCTCTGACAAGAATTGCAGTAAACTGGAAAATATAACACGATTACTGTAAACTCTAAAATTTGAATCAACTTGTGTGATATCGTCATAAAAGATCAAAGGAATTCGCTGATCTGCAAAATCTGTTGTGTTTGTGGAATAAAAAATATCAAAATCTTTGCGCCATCAATATTCTAAGATTGCATGCAAAATTTGAAACCAAAATAACAAGCGGTTATCACACAAAACTAATTCAGGAGTGATTATGAATTTCTGAATGGACTATAGTTAGTCAGTCTATTAAGACTGCTTTCCAAAGAGAGACAACACTGACTACAAATAACTGTCTCCTCGCAGAAAGGTCAAGTTCAAGGCTAGGGCACCGGTCCAGAAAAAATGCGGGCTGACGACGAATTTTGCGACTAGAAAAGTGCAATACAATACTTTTAATAGATGAAGGAAGAATGTGATTACTAGAAGTTTGACCATTTGTTTTTATTTAGCCAAGGCAGCATCATACGCTTACACTTTTCAAAAGTTCGTTTGCTAAAGTTACTTACGTGCTCAGATTATTTAAACTGCATCTCCATATCCGATAAGGCTAGACAATCAACGGCACCTGTCTTGATAACAGGTTTTGAGAAAAATAGTTCCTCCTGGTTTTCGAGTCCAGTCTCAGTAAAGCTAAACTTCAAAGCAACAGACTCCCCGACTGGCTTGAACTAACTGATGGTGTTGCAATCACTCGTCTGGTAATTGCTATAATTATTTTTCAGAAATTGGAAGCCTTTTACACGTTGTGAATCATGAAATATTGTTCAATAATACTACCCCTTTAATGACGATTGGTCTATACTGTTTTTGTTTAATATGTAAGATAAGCATCTAAAAACCAGGTTCACTAAGTTAAGACAATGACTTCTCCCTAGCCTCCATATGCAAAAACCAAACAGTGAAAGCGACAACATGACTTTCCTGTGGTATTATTTGCTACGGGACATTATTTACCCTTAAACAGCAGAAACATGGCAAATTTAAAACAATAACTTCTATAACTTTTGTTGCATCTTCAGTTCATCAAATAACACAACTAGCGCCGTTTAACTTAAAATAAACTTATTGTATATATGTATATATATATATAAACTTCTTGCGGAATAATTATATTTTTAAATTAAATCTGTTTCCTCTTTAGTTTTGAGTATTTCAGACACAAATGCCGGTTACAACGATATACTTCACAATGGTTTGAGCTCTTTCAAGAAGCTACCTATATTTTTTTGTTATTAATAAAATTAATAAAATCATTACATTTTTTAAAATTCGATTAATTTACAACGTAACGGTAAAAAAAAGGATTAAAAATTAGAATGCCATTAAATGGAGAGTATTTTAAATTCTAAACGACAATTGTACATTTTATGCATTTATATATACTGACCTTTTAAACCGTTTTGAAACATTCATCAACATGTACCAAGCCTGTTAGCATAGGTGATCATGTCTCTCCACAACTTTCGATCACGACAGTTATTTATCATTTCTGTTGTTGACCTTCTGCCAAGCCATTCTCTTAAGCTGTCTGGTATCTTTTCTCTTAGCTTCCCTCTATCTCTTTATCCCTCAATTTTCCCATTTGTTACAATATATTCCAGCTGTTCTCTTCTCATTACATGGCCAAAAATGATAACTGTTTCTTCCTAAAATTGGATATTAGCTCTTTTTTTGCTTTGGCCTCTTTCAGAACGTTTTCGTTACTCATCTTAGCTGTCCATGGTACTCTCAACTTTCTTCTGTACAACCACATTTCTACAGCCTCCAGTGATGTTCTTATCTATTGTGCTATTGTCCATGATTCATATCCATATTTTAAGACTGGCTCTACATAACATTAAAGAACTCTTTTTAACGCACAGTATCTTCCTCATTTTTTAAACACTATCGGATTGGTAAACATGTTTTGTAAATAACTTAGAAGGTAGAAAAAGCAGAGGATTTGAAACTCTTGAAGTAACAAAAACTGACTAGGTTTGTAGATTCGGAAGAAATTAATGCGGCTATTTGTTTATTTATATATTAGGGTCTTTATTAATTTTTATGAAACCACTTTTAATATATCGACAGAATGGAAGGGGAATTTGCAAAACACTAATAAGTTCATGTGGGTGTTACTTGCACGTCCGGATTTACCTATAGCTTAGGACCAAACAAATCCGAGGGGCCTCCAAAATTTTAAGAATTAGTTTCGTAATTACACATTTTTTTTATACCAGTATTTTGTTTCAAGTACTGTAAGACCTAAGCATCGATAGCTCAGTGGTTAGTGAACTGGACTACAAAGTATAAGTGGACGGTTCTATCCTGGCCGACGGCTTCCGGGTACACCCAGCTTTAAATGGGTACCGGAGTTTTTTTTCTGGGAAAGTAAAGCGGCACGGGTGTAACACCGACTACATTAACCCAAAAATCATGTGCCTAAGGTCTGTAAAAATTATGGTCGCTAACACCATATTCCCTATACGCCACTTGGCGTGACGGGGCTCTTTACTGTGAGACCTTCTAGTGTTAAGCTTTACGAAGGGAGGAGGGGGTGGGCTCAAAGTTTTATTTAGTTTAAGACGTCTAATACAGGCACTAGAAAAGGGGTTTCCTGAAAGTTACATTTAGGATAGGACATTACGAAGACTAATCAAGCACTGGGGGGTGGGGGGGGGGCGCTCAGTTTCATCTAGTTTAGTAGGGCCTCGACAAGTCTCTAACTCCTGCACTTGAGGGGGCCCTCAGTTTCATCTAGTTTAGCAGGGCCTCGTCAAGTCTCTAACTCCTGCACTTGAGGGGGCCCTCAGTTTCATCTAGTTTAGTAGGGCCTAGCCAACTCTCTAACTCCTGCACTTGAGGGGGCCCTCAGTTTCATCTAGTTTAGTAGGGCCAAGTCTCTAACACCTGCACTTGAGGGGGCCCTCAGTTTCATCTAGTTTAGTAGGGCCTCGTCAAGTCTCTAACTCCTGCACTTGAGGGGGCCCTCAGTTTCATCTAGTTTAGTAGGGCCTCGTCAAGTCTCTAACTCCTGCACTGGAGAGTGCCCTCAGTTCCATCTAGTTTAGTAAGGCCAAGTCTCTAACTCCTGCACTGGAGGGGGCCCTCAGTTTCATCTAGTTTAGTAGGGTCTCGTCAAGTCTCTAACTCCTGCACTGGAGGGGGCCCTCAGTTTCATCTAGTTTAGTTGAGCCTCGTCATGTCTCTAATTCCTACACTGGAGGGGGCTTCAGTTTAATCTAGTTTAGTAGGGCCTCGTCAAGTTTCTAATTCATGCACTGGAGGAGGCCCTCAGTTTCATCTAGTTTAGTTGGGCCTCGTCAAGCCTCTAATTCCTGCACTGGAGTGGAGTGTTACAAAATAGTATAAACGTATAAGTTATTTCAATGATTGATAAGCAGTAAAGAGTAACATCAGTGGTAACTGTAAAACATCTGCAACGATATGGCAACAAATGTTGAAATGGTATCCGTTTGTTGGTCGTCTCAATTATATATGGGTCATTATATATTCTATTTGTATGGCAAAATGTTACATCTTCTCAATATTCCTGTATGGTGCAGAAACATGGACATTAGACAAGAAAACAGAACAGAAAATTGAAGCCTTTGAAATGTGGATTTATAGAAGAATAGGTAGAATTGGATGGAAACAAAAGATAACAAACGATAAAGTTTTAAAACAACTGAAAATAAAAAGAGAACTACTAAATACAATTAAGACAAGACAAATGAAATTTTTGGGGCATGTTAAAAGACACAACAGCCTACTAAAAGTAATATTCGAAGGAAAAATACAAGGTAAAAGAGGCAAAGGCAGACCAAGACTAACATGGACGAGTAACATCAAAAGATGGTCAAGTCAATCTATGACAGCCTGCACCATCAAAGCAAGAAACAGAGTAGAATGGCGATCCATGGTAGCCAGCCTTCGTTGCGGAGAAGGCACACGATGATGATGATATATTCTTGGGAGCCGCGATAGCTCAGTGGTTAGTGAACTGGACTACAAAGGACAAGATGTAGGGTTCGATCCCAACCAACTGACTAATTCACATTATTCTCAATATCTGAAGTCGGTAGCCTTATCTTGGTCAGCTGTCATGTCTAACTCTGACGTGAGTTTTTCCTATTGTCTTATAGTTAGCAATCATAATATCTCTGTCTATCGTCTCCTAATCATTGTAAATAATCACTTGGCTAAGAATAAGTTATCTAGATACTATAACTAGTGGTAAGGGCAGAATCCCCCTACAGAAAAAAAATAATCTGCTGCCTTGTAGGAAGATTGGGGACAATCAAAGGCTAAGGAAAGCAAACCTGAACAAAATGCTGGCCGATATCGGATGCACTGGGCCACTGGCGCAGAACACAGTGCAACGTTTTAACAGGTATTCAAGCAGAGTGGATCTAAACCTCTAATTGACTTTAATTATGATGTCAATTCACTTAAACAGACAGCTGTCTTCATGTGAGAGTCTGGAATCATACTCTGATTGAGTCCTGATCGCAGAGAGAGAGAGATAACTAGGGGTACTGATGACTAAGTCTTCCTATACGCTATACTGTACAATTTTCTTCTGATTGGATTAGTTATTACTGAAACCGGATCAGCTATGATCCTTCTCCTTCTCTCTAACATCTGAAATCTGAGAAAAGTTGATGGTTTAGGTTTTACAACAATTTATGTTACTCACACCTCATTTACATAAACTTCCAGCGTTCCATTGGAGGCTATCCGTTTCAACCAATCGCGTATCAGGTCTTCTAAACGTTATCTGTCCTACAGATCCTACCGATTCGTAATATCGTCAGCAGTCTATTATTCTGTTGCTGGCTACATTTTTGACCAACCTATCACGTAAACATCATGCAATGTACTGTCTGGACTGCGTGGACACTGCTCTTAAATTGAGATATTCTTAAAAGTTCATCTCTTGTTGGTTGTTTGTCAGCATAAAGGTGACCTGACCTTCGTGGAAATTTCTCTAGCACATGTTTTCCACTTGCCCCCCCCCCCTTTTTTTTCTCTTAAAGGAGTACCATCCTTACAAACGACCTGATTCATCTCAACTACGTCACTACAATCGACCTTTCCTATATCACTTGATTAATCACTACTATATCCTACCGCAATCCTCTGTTCCTTTATGGGTACTTACTCTGTAACAAATTTTACTCAAAGTTTCATTTAGTTTAGGGCCTCCCCGTGACTAAATCAAGCACTGGAGGGCGGAGGGTCTCAACGTTTTATTTAGTTTAGGGCCTCACTAAGTCTAACACCGCACTAGAGGGGGCCTCAAAGTTTTATTTAGTTTAGGGCATCACTGAATCTAACACCGCACTAGAGGGGGCTCAAAGTTTTATTTAGTTTAGGGCCTCAATAAGTCTAACACCGCACTAGAAAAAAAAAAAGGGGGGGGGGGACTCAACGTTTTATTTAGTTTAGGGCGTCATTGAGTCTATTTAGTTTAGGGCGTCATTGAGTCTAACACCGCACTAGAGGGGGCCTCAAAGTGTTATTTAGTTTAGGACCTCATTGAGTCTAACACCGCACTAGAGGGGGTCTCAAAGTGTTATTTAGTTTAGGACCTCATTGAGTCTAACACCGTACTAGAGGGGGGTCTCTAAGTTGTATTTAGTTAGAGCCTCTCTGAATCTAACACCGCAGTAGAGGGGGTCTCAAAGTGTTATTTAGTTTAGGGCCTCACTGAATCTAACTTCACACTAGGGCGGTGGCGGGTACCTCCATGTTTAATTTTATTTTAGGGCCTTACCAAGTCCAAATCCGGCACTGGAGGGAAGACACCTGAATGGTTAGAAGTGGGAGGGAAGACACCTGAATGGTTAGAAGTGCAACGGACTCAGGTAAACCATAAAACGCACAGAAAGAGAAGAAACTCGGGACGTGATGAGTAAACTCATGAATCTATAATTGGCGTGCGGTTGATTTCATAGAATAGAAACAACATTCCTGTATCTGATTGATGGATACATAGGTGTTTTCTGACATGAGTGTTGAACACATAGACTTTCAAGACGTTTCTAATATTATTGATTGTATTCTTTGCTTGTCATGAAGTACCGCAATATTGTTTATAGAATGTATTCTGCTGTGAACAGAATGTGGTCAATGGATCCTGTAGATGAAATGTTGGTGCCAAGAGGGGTGTTAGTTGACAAAACTGTGTTATAGAGTGTTACATATTGTAAGATGTGTCCAAAGATCGGAGTTTGCTGCCTAAGATCGCTTTATTAACAGGACACATAATATAATCACTGTAGGATCAAGACAATTTATTTTTATTTTGGTGGTGAAATACAATTTGTGTCAACACCTTGTGGCGACTGTATTAGATAAACAGATTTTTTTTCTCAGGTCCTATCCCCCATCTCTCCTCCCCCTCCCCCGTGTTCCTCTACAGACTCCAGAAATGGAATAATAACCTTAAAGATAGTTGCTTTTTTCAAAGCATATAGTTTACTTCGTGGGAGAAATATCCATGGTCCATTTGGGATGAAAGTCCACATCTACTCCTACAAAAGATGCTGTATAGGTTCTGTCAGTGGAGATTAATAGTAGGTTCAATACGTTTATGTAATTATATATATAAATATATATTCTTACATCTTTTCAGTATAGAATAGACTTAACTTCGGTCATTTCCCTTTTTTACCAACACAATATTGGTTTTGTGTGTGTGTGTGTGTGTGTGTGCGTGTGCGTGTGTGTGTGTGTGTGTGTCAATGAAAGACGGTGAGCATACAGTTGTGACACTTCCTTTTCTATTTTAAAAGTTTAGAAATAGCTTGCTTCCTTTGTGAACATTACTAATGGCAGCTGATAATGTTAGCAGTGAAGCAGTTCGCGACACGATATCGTGGTTGAAATCATCAGATTATTCTTGACGTTGTTGAACCACTCCGTGGTCGACTCGGGCTTAAACTTGGAAATAACTGACAGTGTTCATTTACGTCATAAAGGTGAAATGTCACATGCCATCAAGACTAACAATAACGTGGCTCATTGCATTGAAGTCTCAAATAATCTGATTACAAGCAACATTATATGCTCATGTATGAGACTATTTTAAGAACACATATAGAAAAGTGTATTAAAAACATTTTAGTCGTTAGAAATTATAAAGTTGTGTGCTTCGGTCACCACGATTGACAATGCGGTGTGTCTTTTACCTGTTACTTGGTGGTGGAGTGGTGGTTGGGAGCACAGCAAATTCACAAAGAAGCCTCGATCATGTGTGCATTCGTGTTTCCTTCTTTAATACTGGTTATAATGCGAGATAAGCCGCGATGTCTCAGTGGTTAGTGAATTGGACTACAAAAGACAAGAGGTAAGGTTTGATCCTAACCGACGGCTTTCAGGTTCACCCAGCCTTTAATGGGTACCGGATTGTTTCTGGGAAAGTACAGCGGCACTGGCGTAATACCGACCACATTACCCCAAAAATCATGTGCCGAAGGTCTGTAAATTTATGGTCACTAACACCATATTCTCAATACGCCACTTGGCGTGACGGGGGTACTTTACTTTTTTTTTTATTATGCGAGATTGGGTGAGGCAAACAGTTTAGTATCTTAGACAAGAACACGTTATACAGGTTGTAAGCTTAGCGTTGTAATTAATTCAACATATTGATTTAGTTTACAGTGAGAAAGACAAGCTGATCGCTGAGATATGACCAAAGTTACATTTTGTGAATCAAAGAGTCCGAGTTAAGCTGCGAATGTTAATAATGACTAGCTGGTACGCATTACAAATGACAAAGATGATTTGACTAGGTCGGTATTTAATGAGTCATTATTAACGTGAGCATAAATGAACATTTCACTCACAACCTTGACACTACCGTTTTAAAATATTTCATATTGTCACCAAATACATCAACATCTCAAAACATCCGCAGACACAATGGTCATCAACATCTCAAAACATCCGCAGACACAATGGTCACCAAATACATCAACATCTCAAAACATCAGCAGACACAATGGTCACCAAATACATCAACATCTCAAAACATCCGCAGACACAATGGTCACCAAATACATCAACATCTCAAAACATCCGCAGACACAATGGTCACCAAATACATCAACATCTCAAAACATCCGCAGACACAATGGTCACCAAATGCATCAACATCTCAAAACATCCGCAGACACAATGGTCACCAAATGCATCAACATCGAAAAACATCCGCAGACACAATGGTCACCAAATACATCAACATCTCAAAACATCCGCAGACACAATGGTCACCAAATACATCAACATCTCAAAACATCCGCAGACACAATGGTCACCAAATGCATCAACATCTCAAAACATCCGCAGACACAATGGTCACCAAATGCATCAACATCTCAAAACATCCGCAGACACAATGTGTATACAAGACGTTCATTAAACATGCATGAACGTGTCACTTCTGTGCTAATAGTTCTAATGTCAGTGCATTCAAGTAAGAACATCCAGGCAACGCTTGACAAGAACAAAATGAGTTGTCTGAAGAGAGTAACCGACAAAAGCTTATGGGGAGATCTTGCAGATAATTAAAAGATCACACACATTATTTGGCAACGGTAGTGAGAGAATAGATCAGCGGACTTGTGAGAGTCAAGACACTTGTGAGAAATGTCTGGTCAGCATTCAACATTGTGGTGCTTTGTTGTGGTTGTGTGGTTGGAGGGCTGGCGTTTAAAAAAAAAAATGAAAGTGTCAACTACATAGCTGTTAATGTGTTCTTGACATGAAAGGTTCGGTGGAAAATTGAAGTCGACGTGATGAATACTGAGAGTGTGTTACATTGTCGATATTTTCAACAATTAATGTGAATGCTGTATCTTGTCTTGACAGATTACTGAAAATGTGCTCCATTGTCGATATTTTCAACAATTAATGTGAATGCTGTATCTAATCTTGACAGATTACTGAGAATGTGCTCCATTGTCGATATTTTCAACAATTAATGTGAATGCTGTATCTAGTCTTGACAGATTACTGAGAATGTGCTCCATTGTCGATATTTTCAACAATTAATGTGAGTTCTGTATCTAGTCTTGACAGATTACTGAGAATGTGCTCCATTGTCGATATTTTCAACAATTAATGTGAGTTCTGTATCTAGTCTTAACAGTATATTAATACGGTCTGCGTCTTCTTCTTCTACCTTTTTAGCTCCCTGTGGAGCGTAGGTCTTCAACAAACACTTTCCAAGTCATTCTGTTTTTTGCCATTCTTTTAAGATCATTCCATGTCTTCCCCATCATCTTCATCTCTGCTTCTATCTGTCTTCTCCAAGAATTCCTTGGTCTTCCTCTTTGTCTTTTCCCCTCGGTCTGCTTACTACCTAATTAATCTTTGTTCTCTGTCACTGTTCCTATTTCCTTTTAAGAAAAAGTAACTCTCTAATTCCATAAAATAAGAAAATAGTGATATACTGGGCCTTTGATGTTCTGGAGCTGATATGCTAGACGTTCATGGCTGTTCCGACTAAAAATTCCCTCGCTTTCACTTGTATTGCCATCATGTTCTTTCTTATTTGTCTTCATACACTTTAATATCTTTTTCTTCATGAGACAAATTTACTTACATGCTATAAAATAACGTCATTGTGTCATGCAGTGTTTCTCAACCTTTTACAACGTGTGGCACCCTTCCGATCTTGATTCTGCCCGTGCCCCCAAATGTCCTTTAATATAAATCGTGTAAGTATTTAATACGAGTGAAACAGTTACATAAAAATGTATGCTTAAAATGTGACAGGTGTAATAACAAAAAATTCAACTGGCAAAATCAATTATTCCTCTATTTTCGTCCATGATTTTCCTTCTTTAGATATCAATTTTAATATTTTGTAATGAGCGATTAAACCTTTATCATTTAAATTTGTAGATTTATAAACGAACATTTAATGATGCTTCCCACTGTAGGTCTATCTGGTCGCATACTTTAACTGGAAAGTGTAATATCTCAAATTGAGAATTGGATTGTGTGTAGTCTTGCTGTGGTGGGATAAAGCCTTGGCTAAAATACTCGACTGAGGATTGCCAACATTTCTTTTTTTTCCAGGTGTCCATGATATGACGTACTAAATATGATGCAGACAATTATATTGTGGGACTGGTAAAACAATTTCGAAACAGATGGAGAAAAACTGTACATAATAATGTGTGCAGCTGCAAAATTATAAAAACAACGTTTTCATGATTAAAGCAGCATTAGAACTTCCCAAAAGACAATAAAAACTTTTGCTATTGCTAAACTTAAATAATTACTTATATATGTGAAGTGTTTAATGATATTAATACATTCTTCTTTATAAAATATGTTATTATATATTTGTGTATTTACTCACAAATAAAGGCTTATGTTGGTCACGATAGATTTTTGCGATACTAAGGAATTAAACACAGCATTCGCGAAAGGACTGACAAGATTGTCGTTCTGTAAATACAAACCTGCACTTAGATTTGACAAACTTGTAAGTTTAATTCATATTCTATCGAAGCTCTCCCACAACGCTTTGCAAATGATTATAGAGATGAAGACATCAAGATTAAGTTGTGGTCGAGTTGGGGGATGGGGGGGGGGGAGAGAGAATTAGGAAAGGAAAATAATGTAGCTGCGGACATCAAAGAAAGAAGAGAAGCAAAGAGAGGAAGAAAATACATCAAAGAAAGAAGGGAAGCAAAGAGAGGAAGAAAATACACCAAAGAAAGAAGAGAAGCAAAGAGAGGAAGAAAATACATCAAAGAAAGAAGAGAAGCAAAGAGAGGAAGAAAATACATCAAAGAAAGAAAAGAAGCAAAGAGAGGAAGAAAATACATCAAAGAAAGAAGGGAAATAAAGAGAGGAGAGAAAGAAAATACATCAAAGAAAGAAGGGAAGTAAAGAGAGGAAGAAAATACATCAAAGAAAGAAGGGAAGCAAAGAGAGGAAGAAAATACATCAAAGAAAAAAAAAGAAGCAAAGAGAGGAAGAAAATACATCAAAGAAAGAAGGGGAATAAAGAGAGGAAGAAAATACATCAAAGAAAGAAAAGAAGCAAAGAGAGCCATGACTAATGTAAAGACAGACCTTGGAAAGGTCCTGGCAAAAGCAACATACAATGAATTAGACAACAAAGTAACAAGTTCAACAAGAAGAGATACAAAAACTTATTTAGACAATTTGATTTTGGCAGAGAAAGCAGAGACAGTTGCAATTACAAGAGACAGCAGAACTCTCTATACTGTACAAAAGTTGCTGACAAACACATATACATCCAGTGGAGCACGATTTCTGGACAAATCTGGTTCAATGCTAACAACAAGCGCAGACATAAAAGCACATTGGGCGAAACACTTCAAAGAAATTCTTAACCGTCCATAAGCCCACAATTTAATAGATTTTGAAGCTGAAACGCCAGCAGCAGAATTAGATATAAATTTAGATGTTCACCGTGAGTGAAATTGAGACCTCCTTAAAGCATATGGACAACAACAAGGCTGCTGGAGAGGATAAGTTAACAGCTGAGATCCTCAAGGTAATTGATAGCCATAATTTAAGACACCTCCAGAAAATGTTCAACATCATTTGGAAAGCTGAGAAGGTGCTTCATAAGTGGAAAAAAGGAATCATTGTTAAGATTCCAAAAAAGGGCAATCTCGGAGATTGTAACAACTGGAGAGGAGTGACACTTTTGTCAGTTGCCTCAAAGTTATTCTGCAAAATCATCCTAAATAGAATAAAGGATTCAATAGATTCAAATCTTATAAAAATATTCGAATCAAATATACTATCCCCCTTACGTATGCACGTGAGAGCTGGAAAACAACAAGAGGCATAGAAACAAAGTTGAACGCATTCGAAAATAAATGTCTAAGGAAAATACTTGGCATTTCGTGGAACGAATTCAAAACAAACGAAGAAATTAGAGAAATCGCCAATCAACCACTAATATCTTCAGTAATAAAGAAAAGACGATGGTCATATGTTGGACATGTGATGATAAGAGATAATAACCGAATAGCAAAGCAAGCCCTCATGTGGGAAACAACAGGTGAGGGGAAAAGTGGTCGACCCAGAGAGACACTGAGAAGAACATTGATCAGAGAGGCAAGAGCAGCTGGAATTGGCTTCCTCAATGAGATAGAGTTGCTTGTTCAGAACAGAGACAAATGGCGAGATTTATAAAATATCTTTAGAAGGATTGAAAACTGCTAGAATAAAAAATTTAATCAGAGAAAGAGTCTGGGTCTATGCCCTATGTGCCAGCTACGGCTCGAAAGATCAATAGATAGATAGATAGGCACTAAAGGCACAATGATAATCACTTTTGAGGTGTGAGGTCTTCTGATGTGAGGTTGTCTTCTCATGTGAGGTTGTCTTCTCATGTGAGGTTGTTGTGGGGTTGTCTGCTAATGTGAGGTTGTCTTCTCATGTGAGGTTGTTGTGGGGTTGTCTGCTAATGTGAGGTTGTCTTCTCATGTGGGATTGTTGTGGGGTTGTCTGCTAATGTGAGGTTGTCTTCTCATGTGAGGTTGTCTACTGATATGGGATTGTTGTGGGGTTGTCTACTAATGTGAGGTTGTCTGCTAATGTGAGGTTGTCTGCTGATGCGAGGTTGTCTTCTGATATGGGATTGTTGTGGGGTTGTCTGCTAATGTGAGGTTGTCTATTGTTGCGAGGTTGTCTTCTGATATGGGGTTGTCTGCGCTGTTAATGAAAAAATGCACTGAGTGGCATAAGTGACATCTGCGGTTGTATTCCACAGCATCTGTATTCGTATACATGGTTTTCTAATCCCGTGCCGTATCTCTCCAATTATATCATTGTTTCCTGTGACCCACCACCCAAAATATATATATATATCCTTTAGGGCGGGTGAGATCACCACTGGCGTAAGTTCTGTATTTTTTGCAGTTAATTAGTCTTGCTGGAATAATTTTTAATGTTGAACTTTTTTCGCCCTGTTGACACTATCATGCACATTTTAATGTGTAACTTTTTCACCCTGTTGACAATATCATGCACATTTAAATGTTGAACTTTTTTCACCCTGTTGACAATATCATCCACATTTAAATGTTGAACTTTTTTCGCCCTGTTGACACTATCATGCACATTTTAATGTTGAACTTTTTCACCCTGTTGACAATATCATCCACATTTAAATGTTGAACTTTTTTCACCCTGTTGACAATATCATCCACATTTTAATGTTGAACTTTTTTCACCCTGTTGACAATATCATCCACATTTTAATGTTGAACGTTTTTCACCCTGTTGACAATATCATCCACATTTTAATGTTGAACTTTTTTCGCCCTGTTGACAATATCATCCACATTTTAATGTATTTAATGATATATCAAAGACAAATACAGTTTAATACAAAAGTATATTTTTTTACTAAAACTGTTTGCATTAAACAAGATACATGAATAATCTATGCATTTTTTTTTTACTTCAAACATTTGTAAAAGAAGACAGTCCATCGATTTACTAAAAGAAAAAAAATAATTACCATAATCATGTTCAACTTCAATCTTCAACGTTGTGCTACCAATGCCAGACCTGGACCCTAGATGCAAGAACAATAAGACAAATAACCTCTACAGAGATGAAATGTGTTAGACGAATGACAGGAAACAGCATGAGAGATAAGATCAGAAATGAAGAACTGAGAAAAAAGCTAGGAATAGCCCCCGCCATAAAATGTATAAAGAAACAGAAAAAATGGTTTGGCCACGTGACAAGGCAGAAAGATCAAAACTCAACACAACGAGCCTTCAACAAACGTTGTGAAAAGACCAGACCCAAGGGTCGACCCCGAAAAAGATGTTCGATGGAATATTAGAAGCACTAGGAAAGATAACAGCAGCAGAGGCGAACAGAAGAGCAAATGACCGCAAATTATATCTCCCTTCGACGCTGAAAGGCAGATGAGGAATGAAAGAGGAAGAAAGAATAATAAGATGAAGAAGTTCAGTTTCATGTTAAATTAGTGTCAATGCATCTGTGCGCTTACAATTCACTACATGGCATTCCACGATATCATATATATATTCATTCCTATCTACATTCCACGATATCATATATATATTCATTCCTATCTACATTCCACGATATCATATATATATATTCATTCCTATCTACATTCCACGATATCATATATATATTCATTCCTATCTACATTCCACGATATCATATATATATTCATTCCTATCTACATTCCACGATATCATATATATATATTCATTCCTATCTACATTCCACGATATCATATATATATTCATTCCTATCTACATTCCACGATATCATATATATATATATTCATTCCTATCTACATTTCACGATATCATATATATATATTCATTCCTATCTACATTCCACGATATCATATGTATATTCATTCCTATCTACATTCCACGATATCATATATATATATATATTCCTATCTACATTCCACGATATCATATATATATTCATTCCTATCTACATTTCATCGCAGTTCACATACAGCCTTTTTTTTTAGCATTAACCCATTTTGAAACCTTAACATTTGAACCACGTAGAATATAAACAACAGTGATATTGTTCATGCTATATATTTTGTATTGTTATATGCAAAATTTATCGTTATGTGCACATTTTATAAAGAATTATATTTTCTTGCTTAGTCGTTGAGCAAAAAAATGCGCCTTACTGAGCGATAACCTAACGTTTTAAATAGTATATGATTGAGTAACATTTCATTTCATATGTCAACAGGCGGGCTGGCCTTCCTACACATAAATATGAACCTTAGAGACAACCAACGACAAAACAAGATTACCTTACAGCGCGTTTTTATATATATCATCATTTCACGACATTTAGAATATTGACATCAGATAGCGCCCAATTTTCCAAGGTTTTAGACGGCGTCTCAATGCGATCGATCTTTGAAATAACCTACAGACTCCGACTTCTACAATCTTTCATAGTGAGCTTAATGATTCCCTGACGTTGCGTTCTCCCAAGAAAAGAAACTAGTAAGCAACTAATTTAGCGTTTCAAAGATGATTCACAACTTTTTGTAATGGTGTTCTTGTTTTGTGATTGAATCTTCTGGCAGTCTGAAATAGTAAACCAAGTGTAAATATTAACTTTGTAGACTGTAGATTAGTGCTGAAATTGGGAATGTTTGATTTATTAAATTACGTCTGAAATGTAATCCTGTTTTCGGCTTATCATTAATGTTCTACGTCTATTGATCCCGAATGGTGAAAAGAACGGACGAAAGACACATAGAACAGGTAGAGAGAGAGAGAGAGAGAGAGAGAGAGAGAGAGAGAGAGAGAGAGAGAGAGAGAGAGAGAGGGAGAAAGAAATTTCTACAAACTTTCGGATGCATGTATTGGAGAAAGCGAAAAAGCAAACGGTCTAGAAATATAAAGTATCTTAAAAATGTTATCTTTGCATTAAAACTGGGTACATGAAGAAATAGAAAAAAAATGCTATTCAATAATTATCATCGACCACACCTATAGGCCACTAAGTTTCCATCTATATAGAAACATTTCTCTCTGATCCCATTAACTACCTATCGTTTATGTAGAAGACAATATAGTATTGTTTTATCTAGAAAATTCAAAACTGCATACCGTTTTTAGATTATATGGCTCAAATAAACATCACCAACAGTAATTAATACATTTAATTACTGTTAAGTTTGATCGCAGCCTGTGTTTTCGGGAACGCGTCGACCATGTGATAACAAAATCCCGCAAAGGATTAGCCGCCTTGAAGGTCATGGCAGCTGCCAACATCGAGCAGAGGCTACTTACTCTTCTGTTCCAGGGATTAGTCCTCGCACCAATCGAGTATGCCCTGGAAATTATTACTGTCAGTACGACTCAAATTGACAGGTTGGAGAAAATACAAAATAAAGCTATGCGCATTATCCTGGGATGTACGAGGGACACTCCCTGTGTAGCAATGAGGAATCTTCTTGACTTTCCAACCATGGATGACAGAATCGAGATCTGGAGAGCACGAGCATACCTGAAGATTAGTACAGATACAGAGCATCCATTGCACCACGTGCTCAACACAGAGAAAGGTGCCAGGCTAAAAAGAGGCAAATCATGGGTGGGCCTAGCAGAAGATGTCATCAAACAGGTCTGTGGGCTTACCAATATCAGCGTTGGCAAGGAGTGGATACCGGTGCCTACGTCATTCAAGGGGACTTTCTCGTGTATTGTCACACTCGACAGGAAAAGTAGGGAACAGAACCCGGTCGTGGTTAATGCTGAGGTCAACGGTCTCATCTGCGATAACACCGATGAGAAAGATGCAATCATATATACAGACGGATCTGTAAGACGACACCAAAGAAGTGCATGGGCATTTACAGCACGCTCGGCAGGCAGAATAGTCAAGGAAGACAGTGATGCATACGCCATGACCACGAGTAGCATGACAATGGAGGTGATGGCAGCGACCAAGGCATTCAAATGGTTAGAGTCACAAGACTACACCCACGCATGTATACTGAGTGATTCGATGAGCATGATATAAAAAAAGTGGAGGAGGGCTCAGTACGCATGCAATGGGTAGAGTCGTTGCAGAAATCCAAAATACGTAAGGTCACCTTTGTCTATGTCCCTGGACATGCGGGAGTACGGGGAAATGAAAGAGCGGACAGGTTGGCTAACTGCGCTGTCGTTGAGGACGGGCAACCAATGGATCGGGCGGACATCATCAATGCCCTCCGAGATGTGGGAAGAGCACATGACTTCGACAAACACAGATCCACGTCACTTCTTCGGATGATGGAAATGGGAGTTAAGTTGGGCACAGCCAGAAATGAGAAACTTAGTGGGCGTGTAAGAAGACTTATCAACCAACATAGAACTGGAGTCGTCAGTCGCTGGACACTGAGGGAATTGCTGAGGAGGGGATCTGAGCACCTAAGGACATGTTCGGAGTGCAATGATGATGACCCACAAATAACTCAATAACTCAATTAATACATGTAAACTATTTACTCATAGTTTATAATGTAATCATTATAACAGGTGGTGGTGTAAAATGATTGTCATTTACAACAACATTGATAACATGTTTTGTTTTTTTGTTTTTTTTTCTTGCGACGCTAAGTGCCTTGTAACACTGTCCTGTGTCAAATATACCAGAACATTTATTTTTTACTATACTCGGAAAAATGTTGATTGTGCTACTTGATCCAGTGATGTTAGCTCGCGCGGCGTTATCATTTATGTGTAGATTTGATAAAAGACAGCAACGTTAAATAATAAATAAAGTGCGTTTGTAAAAAAAAAAAAAAAAAAAAAAAAAAAAAAACTACTGCTATTTGAAATAAGAAACAAACTATCAGTTTTGTCCTCGGTCAAAGCGTCTCTATTCATATCAACTTTGTCTGCTTACATATTAAGCGTTTCTATTCATATCAACTTTGCTGTCAAATTAAACGTCTCTATTCATATCAACTTTGTCTGCTGTCAAATCAAACTTCTCTATTCATATCAACTTTGCTGTCAAATCAAACTTCTCTATTCATATAAACGTTGTCTGCTGTCAAATCAAGCGTCTCTATTCATATCAACTTTGTCTGCTGTCAAATCAAACTTCTCTATTCATATCAACTTTGCTGTCAAAGCAAGCGTTTCTATTCATATCAACCTTGCTGTCAAATCAAACTTCTCTATTCATATCAACTTTGTCTGCTGTCAAATCAAGCGTCTCTATTCATATCAACTTTGTCAGCTGTCAAATCAAACTTCTCTATTCATATAAACGTTGTCTGCTGTCAAATCAAGCGTCTCTATTCATATCAACTTTGTCTGCTGTCAAATCAAACTTCTCTATTCATATCAACTTTGTCTGCTGTCAAATCGTCTCTATACATATCATCTTTGTCTCCTGTCAAATTAAGCGTCTCTATTCACATCAACTTTGACTGCTGTCAAATTAAAAGTCTCTATTCATATAAACTTTGTCTGCTGTCAAATTAAACGTCTCTATTCATATCAACTTTGTCTGCTGTCAAATTAAACGTCTCTATTCATATCAACTTTGTCTGCTGTGAAATTGAACGTCTCTATTCATATAAACTTTGTTTGCTGTCAAATCAAGCGTTTCTATTCATATTAACGTTGTCTGCTGTCAAATCAAGCGTTTCTGTTCATATCAACTTTGTCTGCTGTCAAAGCGTCTCTATACATATCAACTTTGTCTGCTGTCAAATTAAGCGTCTCTATTCACATCAACTTTGACTGCTGTCAGATTAAGCGTTTCTATTCATATCAACTTTGTTTGCTGTCAAATCACGCGTTTCTATTCATACCAACGTTGTCTGCTGTCAAATTAAGCGCCTCTATTCATATCATGACTAATGTAAAGACAGATCTTGGAAAGGTTCTGGCAAAAGCAACATACAAAGAATTAGACAACAAAGTGAAAAGTTCGGCAAGAAGAGATACAAGAGCTTATATAGACAACTTGGCAGAGAAAGCAGAGACAGCTGCAATTACAGGAGACAGCAGAACTCTTTATACTGTACAAAAGATGCTGACAAACACCTATACATCCAGTGGAACACCAATTATAGACAAATCTGGATTAATGCTAACAACAAGCGCAGACATAAAAGCTCGTTGGGCGGAACACTTCAAAGAAATTCTTAGCCGTCCACTACCTCACAGTTTAATAGATTTTGAAGCTGAAACACCAGCAGCAGAATTAGATGTAAATTTAGATGACTTCACCTTGAGTGAAATAGAAACCACCTTAAAGCTAATGACCAATAACAAGGCTGCTGGAGAGGATAAGTTAACAGCTGAGATCCTCAAGGCAATTGATAGCCATAATTTAATACATCTCCAAAAAATGTTCAACATCATTTGGAAAACAGAGAAGACGCCTCATAAATGGAAAAAAGGAATCATTGTTAAGATCCCAAAAAAGGGCAATCTTAGAGATTGTAACAACTGGAGAGGCGTGACACTTTTGTCAGTTGCCTCAAAGTTATTCTCTAAAATCATCCTAAATAGAATAAAGGATTCAATAGATACAGTAATGCGTGAAGAACAGGCTGGGTTTAGAAAAGGGAGAAGCTGTCTTGACCACATTTTCACTCTACGACTTATATTGGAGGAACACATTGAAAAGCAAAAACCTTTTGTACTTAACTTCATCGACTTCAAAAAAGCATTTGATAGTATTCATAGAGATTCTTTGTGGAAAATTCTGAAGCAATATGGCTTACCATCAAAAATCATAAATATTATCAAAGACATGTATGATGGTTACACATGTGCAGTTCGAACAGAGGAAGGACTGAGCGAATGTTTCCCAATAGAAACTGGGGTTAAACAAGGATGTATTTTATCGCCCTTGTTATTTGGAATTGTTATGGACTTCATAATGAAGAAATGCTGCACTGGTAATAAAGGCATCGAATGGATACAAGGAGACCATTTGGAGGACCTCGACTTTGCTGATGACATAGTTCTCATCAGCAGTCAGATAAAAACGATGCAGGAAAACACAAATGAACTATCATCAATAGCCAGCAAAATTGGGCTTGAGGTCAATCATGAAAAGACTAAAGTCATGAAAAGTTTAATTCCAACAAGTGACAAAATATACATGGAAAACAAACCAGTAGAAGAGATCGATCACTTTATCTATCTTGGAAGTCACATTGATCGAGAAGGGGATACGAGCAAAGAAATTAGAATCAGACTGGCTAAAGCAGCAATGTCTTTCAGAAGCCTTGAAAAGTTGTGGAAATCAAAACTCATTAGCACAAACACAAAACTTAGGCTATTCAAATCAAATGTACTATCAACCCTTACGTATGCGTGTGAAAGCTGGAAAACAACAAGAGATATAGAAACAAAGTTGAACGCATTCGAAAATAAATGTCTAAGGAAAATACTTGGTATAGAATGGAACGAATTCAAAACAAACGAGGAAATTAGAGAAATCGCCAATCAACCACTAATATCTTCAGTAATAAAGAAAAGACGATGGTCATACGTTGGACATGTGATGAGAAGAGATAATAATCGAATAGCAAAGCAAGCCCTCATATGGGAAACAACAGGTAAAAGAAAAAGAGGAAGACCCAGGGAGACACTGAGAAGAACATTGATGAGAGAGGCAAGAGCAGCAGGAATCGGCTCCCTCAATGAGATAGAACTGCTTGCACAGAACAGAGACAGATGGCGAGATTTGATAAAATATCTTTAAAAGAAAACTGCTAGAACAAAAATTCATATAGGAGAAGGTGTATCTTGGTCTACGCCCTATGGGCCGGTTACGGCTCGAAAGGTCAATAGATAGATAGATTCATATCAACTTTGTCTTCTGTCAAATTAAGCGTCTCTATTCATAAAAACTTTGTCTGCTGTGAAATTAAACGTCTCTATTCATATCAACTTTGCTGTCAAATTAAACGTCTCTATTCATATCAACTTTGACTGCTGTCAAATCAAGCGTTTCTATTCATGTCAACTTTATCTGCTGTCAAAGCGTCTCTATACGTATCAACTTTGTCTGCTGTCAAATTAAGCGTCTCTATTCACATCAACTGTGATTCCTGTTAAATTAAGCGTCACTATTCTTATATACTTTGTCTGCTGTCAAATCAAGCGTCTTTATTCATATCAACTTTGTCTTCTGTCAAATTAAGCGTCTCTATTCATACCAACGTTGTCTGCTGTCAAATTAAGCATCTGTATTCATTCCAACTTTGTCAGCTGTCAAATTAAACGTCTCTACTCATATCAACTTTGTCTGCTATCAAATTAAACGTCTCTATTAATATCAACGTTGTCTGCTGTCAAATTAAGAGTCTCTATTCATATCAACTTTGTCTGCTGTCAAATTATGCGTCTCTATTCTTATCAACTTTGGAGGCGAAAGCGCGCCTCCCAGCACCAGACCTGGAAGTTGTCAGCGACCCACAGATGATGGCTTACGCCAGGATCGGTGAACCAAAACCATCCAGACCCTGCTCCACCTTTACGTGGTGCCTCCAGTAACAGACTAAATTGTCTAGTCTGGCCAAGCGAGCAGGGATCGAAGAGGGAAGACAACCCGGTACTCAAAAATGTCGTGCTGAAGTCGGATGTGTTGGGCCGAAAGGCGCAAATATAACAGTTATACTGCAAATCACAACACAACGCAGATACGTCTACTTAACGTCCTTTTAAGGGCGGATGACGAAGAGGAATTATACAGTCTACGAATACTCTAGAATACTTTAGTCATCGGGCGAACGTAAGTAAGTAAGTATATCAACTTTGTCTGCTGTCAAAACGCCTTCTTATCAATTAATTTGGATGATCTATTATTTCCACTTTCCAACTGTCAAGAGTTTTTAGCGTGCGCAAATGGACACCCCACCTGCTGTTTTTACCGTTATCCGAGAAGGCTGGACGAAGTAACTCACTACCCAGACACTGGGGAGGGGGTAAAATTCCCACCACCTAAGCGCGGGACTCGAAACTGGGACCTTCTTGTCATGAAACTGACGGCTTACCTCTCGACCACTGACCCCTATCGGGAGCCGCGATAGCTCAGTGGTTTGTGAACTGAATTAGAAAGGACAAGAGGTTGGGTTTGAACCTGATCGACGGCTCCAGGTTCAGCCAGCCTTTAATGGGTACCTAATTTTTTTCTGTTAAAGTAAAGCGGCACTGGCGTAATCATCATCATCATCATCAAGTACCAAGCCTACTGGCGTAGGTGATCATGTCTCTCCACAACTTTTGATCTCGACAGTTATTTATCATTTCTGTTGTTGACCTACTGCCAAACCATTCTCTTAAGCTGTCTGGTACCTTTACTCTTTGCTTCCCTCTATCTCTTCGTCCCTCAATTTTCACAGTTTTTATAATATATTCCAGTTGTTCTCTGCTCATTACATGGCCAAAAAATAATGATTGTTTCTTCCTAATATCGGAAATTAGCTCTCTTTTTGCTTTGGCTTCTTTCAGAACATTTTCATTACTCTTCTTAGCTGTCCATGGTATTTTGAACAATCTTCTGTAAAACCACATTTCTACAGACTCCATTGATTTTCTTGTCTGTTGTCCTATTGTCCATGATTCACATCTATATGGATCATAGACTGGATCTACATAACATTTAAGAACTCTTGTTTTTGTTTCTATTCTACGGGCATAATACCGACCACGTTAACCTAAAGATCATATGCTGAAAGTATGTAAAAATGATGGTCACTAACACCATTTTCCTTATACGCCACTTGACGTGACGGATCTCTTTACTTTTTTTTTTTAACTCAGTCCCATTCTCTCATTAATTCTTTGAAATCTTTTAATTAACTACAACAGAAAGTTTTAACTGCACTGTGACATTTAAGTACTTGTCTCTTTCTTGTCATGTAATTTTGTAACGTAATGAAAACGTATTAAAAAGATATAAGCACTGAACAAAACTGGCTTATAAACATCTAACAGAGAAACAATATCTAACAGCATTTCAGAAAATGAAAAATATCTTATGCAACAAATCTATGTTAATAGAAATGAGAAAGAGACTTCATCGGTGATATATAGAACCAATTCTGACCTATGGAAGCGAATCATGAACAATAGACAAACAAATGAAAAGACGATTAGAGGTCACAGAGATGGGATTTCTCAGAAGAATGTTGAAAGTTCCTGGACAGCTAAAAAGACCAATGAGGACATTCTCAAAGAGGTTAACACAAAAAGGGAGTTACGAAAAACATTAGAAAAAAACAATCAACATTTTTCGGGCACATCATGAGAAGAGGAAGGTTGGAATACTTGGTTACAACTGGCAAAATAAAAGGAAAGAGAGATCGCGGACGGCAAAGAGAGAAAATTCTAGATGGCTTGGTGTCATGGCATAGAAAGCAGTCAACAACAGAACTGATACGATGCACTGTATATAGAAGATTGTGGAGGGACATGATTGCCTACGCCGACCGGTATGGCACATGATGCATGATGAATGAAGAGAGAAAACTCCGACCACGTCATAAGACACAATAGGCAAAACGAATAACAATATAGGGCATTGTTCCAAGGAGACGGAACGTATAGCCAAGACGGTGATGGTTTTAAGTCATCAAGGAGACCTCGAGCATGGACAATAGAGGGAGTGGGAGATCTAACTAGATGCAGAGATTACTTCCGATTGGCTGTGATGGGAACAACGTTCTGCAAAAAAACAAGCAACTCTGAAATGAATTCTGAGGCAGAAAATTAAGTCGAAATTTAGAGATTTAACAATTTCGTTGGTGTGTGCGCGCACACACACACACACACACACACACACACACACACACACAGACATATACACACGCACACCTACCTCCCACACAACTTGAAATCATGTAAGATGTAACAAATGTTCTCTGCCATTAACCCCCCCCCCACACAACTGTAAATCATGCCTTTTGTAACTAATGCTCTCTGTCATTACCTCCACGCGATTTTTAACCATGTAAAAATGAAACTAATATTTTCCTGTCATTACCTCGTTACACCTTTGAACCATGTAAGATGTAACAAATGCTCTCTTTCATGACCTCCACACACCTTTAACATATTTAAAATGTAACTAATGCTCTATGTCATTACTTCCACATACCTTTAAACTATGTAAGATGTAACTAATACTCTCTTTCATTACCTCCACACACCTCGAAAGGGGAGTAAAGAATAGTGGCGCTGTTCCCTACCATGCATGTACGTAAGAGGCGACTAGGGAGGGTTGGGCATGGGACTGGCTATCCTGTACTGTAAATAAACAAGCTGAGAAAACTTCACAAACATGGACAAATCAAAGAACGGCTTGGAAAGTGTTTGTTGAAGACGTATGCTCCACAGGTAGCTGAAAGGTAGAAGAAGAAGAAGAAGATTATTTGTATGCGTTATTTAGAATTGTGTTTTGGATTATTATTTTGTTTCATTGAAAATTAACTTTAAACAATAGTTATGCTTTTACTTCAAACACAATTTTATTGAACTTGTAAGCAAAGTTTATTTTGCTCTGGACATGAACTTCCGGTATATGGTGGATAGGCGGCAGGAACCAATGAAGGCTATGTATGAAAAGTGTTCCTTCTTGCAGTTTCCTCATATTCCAAGTCCGGCTTGTTGCAGGAGCTACTGAACTAAGTGCTCTGTGCACACCGTGAGCCGTGTGTCTCATCAGTTGTGATCATGTTTTGATATTACAATTGTTTACGATGAATGATGATATCGTATGACTGGAAACAGTTGGCTGTGTTCACTTTCTGCGCGATTTCGCCTTATGACTTTTGGCGTGTGCTGAGACTGCTACGATGGGGACTACAGTTACCTTTCTTTGTTTGAGAGATGAGATACTAATTCGGATGATTACGCTGGCACGGGCTGTTGAGCAATTATGGATTTTAATTCGTTTGCAGTGAAACCGGGGCCTTCCATAACTAAAATAACCAAAGAACCTTTAAACTATTTAAGATGTAACTAATGTTATCTGCCATTAACCCCCACACAACTGTAAATCATGCCTTTTGTAACTACTGCTCTCTGTCATTACTTCCACGCGCTTTTTAACCATGTAAAAATGAAACTAATGTTTTCCTGTCATTACCTCCTTTAAACTATTTCAAATGTTACTAAATGCTCTCTGTCATTACTTCCACGAGCCTTTAAACTATATTAAGATGTAACTAGTGCTCTCCCGTCATTACTTCTATGTGCCTTTAAATCATGTAAGATATAACGAATGCTGTCTGTCATTACTTCCACAAGCCTTTAAACTATATTAAGATGTAACTAGTGCTCTCCCGTCATTACATCTATGCGCCTTTAAATCATGTAAGATATAACTAATGCTCTCTGTCGTTACTTCTATACGCCTCAAGACCATGTAAGATGTAACTAATGTTCTCCTTTCAATACTTCTGCACGCCTCTAAATGATGTAAAGTGTAACTAATGTTCTCCTTTCAATACTTCTGCACGCCTCTAAATGATGTAAAGTGTAACTAATGTTCTCCTTTCATTACTTCTGCACGCCTCTAAATGATGTAAAGTGTAACTAATGTTCTCCTTTCATTACTTCTGCACGCCTCTAAATGATGTAAAGTGTAACTAATGTTCTCCTTTCATTACTTCTGCACGCCTCTAAATGATGTAAAGTGTAACTAATGTTCTCCTTTCATTACTTCTGCACGCCTCTAAATGATGTAAAGTGTAACTAATGTTCTCCTTTCATTACTTCTGCACGCCTCTAAATGATGTAAAGTGTAACTAATGTTCTCCTTTCATTACTTCTGCACGCCTCTAAATGATGTAAAGTGTAACTAATGTTCTCCTTTCATTACTTCTGCACGCCTCTAAATGATGTAAAGTGTAACTAATGTTCTCCTTTCAATACTTCTGCACGCCTCTAAATGATGTAAAGTGTAACTAATGTTCTCCTTTCAATACTTCTGCACGCCTCTAAATGATGTAAAGTGTAACTAATGCTCTCTGTCGTTACTTCTATACGCCTCAAGACCATGTAAGATGTAACTAATGTTCTCCTTTCAATACTTCTGCACGCCTCTAAATGATGTAAAGTGTAACTAATGTTCTCCTTTCAATACTTCTGCACGCCTCTAAATTATGTAAAGTGTAACTAATGTTCTCCTTTCAATACTTCTGCACGCCTCTAAATGATGTAAAGTGTAACTAATATTCTCTGTCCGTATCTCCCACAGGTAAGCTGGTACCAGTTCTTGAGCACGCTGTACTTCACGCATCGACTTTAACAATTCTGGTTATCTCCTGTGAGAGGTATCACGCTATATGTCGACCCCTGGAGTCAATACTTCTCTGCACCAGACCCAGGCCATTGCTGATGATGCTTCTGGTATGGAGCTTGGCAATCGGAACATCCCTCCCGTTCCTGGTCATGACTCACCTGAAAGATCAAATATTTTATGACAACTCCCGTGGTCTGGTGTGCACAACTACGATCAATGAATCCTGGAACTACGTGTACACTGGTCTCATCTTCGCGATTTTCTTCGTGCTGCCCATGTTACTTCTTATAGCCATGTACGGAAAAATTATTCGACAGATGTATCTCCACAGAGACCTGACTAGCCATGTTCATGGAGAGAGTAGCGATTCCACTGGCTACAATCTAAGGTCTCGCCGACAGGTCATCCGCATGCTCATAGCAATTATTATCTTGTTCTTTGTAGCGCTGGCTCCAATCCGTATCACAATCATATGGCAGATATTCAGTTCGCCTGCGCAGAGAGCCAAACTGGGAATAGAAAGTTATTACAATCTTTTGTGGATAGGACGTATGCTAATGTACCTAAACTCTGCTGGCAACCCAATTATTTATTCGTTACTGTCTTCAAACTTTAAGAAAGCTTTTACTTTGTTGCTTCAAGGACGTATCGGCAGCACTGGATCAACCACTGGTTATACTGGTTCAATGCATAACGTTTCAGTTTCTGTTGCTCTCAAACGAATGTCCCTGCCTGCGATTGGTACATATTCCACACAATGTAATAAAAGGCTCAGTCGAGACTCCCCATCAGCCGCTTTTTTACACAACAGGTACTCATTTTCAACTGCTTAGAAAGTGGGTGATGCATCAAGAACAAAAGTTACTTTATAACTACGAGACAATTACACGATCGGAATGTGATTCTCAAATATACTTAGCTGTGTGAAATAAAGAACTGAGGGGTACAAACTACTTGATAAAAAAATGCTATCACTTTTGCTACTTTTGAAAAGTGTTGTCCAAGACTTCTCTATGGTAGCTTTATTAGATTAAGCCATACAGAGATGATAGAGCGATCAAGCAGAACTCATATATTGTGTATTTAAACCTACAGCAGAGATTATTGTTATATATATATATATATATATATATATATATATATATATAGATACCCTTTTGCCTGGTTGTGTTTTTCGTGGAAAATTGTGGAGTTGGGTAGAACTTTCTTGCGCTGTCAGTGGCATTAAGGAAACTATTCAAATATGTTCACGGAGCACTCTTGTGCTGTCAAAAATATATTGTAAATGGCGTGAACTAACTCACGGAACACATTTATGCCGTCACAGACATGTAGTGAACGGATTAATCTTGTTCACGTTCCACTCTTATGCTACCATAAGCTTTGTGAACGGCTTAACTGTCGTATACGTATTGTGAACGGCTTAATCTTGTTCACGGACCATTCTTACGCTGCCATAGACGTTGTGAACGGCCTAACTGTTATATACATATTGTGAACGGCTTAATCTTGTTCACGCACCACTATTATGCTACCATGGACGTTGTGAACCGCCTAATTATCATATACATATTGTGAACGGCTTAATCTTGTTCACGGACCATTCTTACGCTGTCATAGACGTTGAGAATGGCCTAACTGTTACATACATATTGTGAACGGCTTAATCTTGTCCACGGACCACTATTATGCTACCATAGACGTTGTGAACGGCCTAACTGTCATATACATATTGTGAACGGCTTAATCTTGTTCACGGACTATTCTTACGCTGTCATCGACGTTGTGAACGGCCTAACTGTCATATACATATTGTGAACGGCTTAATCTTGTTCACGGACTATTCTTACGCTGTCATCGACGTTGTGAACGGCCTAACTGTCATATACATATTGTGAACGGATTAATGTTGTTCACGGACCACCATTGTGCTACCATCGACGTTGTGAACGGCCTAACTGTCATATACATATTGTGAACGCTTAATATTTTTTACGGAGTGCTCTTGTGCTGCGAAGTCAAATTATATACGGTCCTAACTTGTTCATTGAACACTAATATACTGCCATGACTGGTACCTATAAATGTGTCATACAGTTCGAGCAAGCTACAAAAACGTCAAGATATTGGCCCGGTGCGCACAGACTGGGTGGTAGAATACTCCCAAGCAAAGCCTTCATATGTACACTGAGTGTCATAAATAAAAAAAAAAACAAGGAAGACAAAACGAAACTAATGAGAACATTAATAAATAACTCTGAAAGATGGGTTCAAGAACAAACTGAAACTGCTATCATGATGTGAATGGACCAACATTGATAGTTATGATTTCTGCCTTATTCATGCCGTTTTCAGCCCAAGATGAACTATTAAAATAACATACATACTGTATGATTACTAAACCTCTATATGATTAGATGAATAACGTCAAAGTGAAATAATAATTCTTCGACATAATATAAGTACACATTTTAAAAAATATGATTTAGGAAAGTGCTCTAGAGGAGGGAACATATTCGGTTGTAAATAATGTAATAAGCCAACATTAAGAATATCAGAGAACACAAACTGGCATATGTAATATTAACTCATGCAGTGTGTATAGCTGAAATAATCAATTCTATGAAGTGGAGTTTTACGATTTTGCGAACATAGCGCACCTGTATGTAATATTTCATAGTGCAATGAAACTACTGTATATAAAAGTTGATACAGTATGGCATACATACTGCAGTCAAACTACTTTATTACTATCAAAGTAATTCTTAGTGAACCATTAAAAATATGTAGACCTCTCCAAGCCTTCACGTCGTGCGCGGAATGTACAAGAACAAGACTTTGTTTCAGTTACTACTATCCGATCTCCACCCAGCGTTGAGGCAATGAAACTCTTTAAACTAAAAAAAAAAAACAGACAAGTTATCAAATATCGAGATAACATATTAGCAGCCCGGCTGTTTGGGGCATACAAACATTCTTATTTCTCGCTCGTGTTTTAGTGCGACCCCCTTCCCCCTACCCCAGTGTCAAGATGCTAAAGAGCTGAAACACTTGTTTGACGGGGTCTATTTTGTGATTATCAGATTGCCTCCAACTGCAAGGCTCCTTGTAAAGAAGTTCCTATCACTATCTTACACAATCAAATAAACAAATTAATTCAACAAGCACTAGATGCGTTTATTTTTGTTTTAGTCCATTTTAGATATTTATAATGTTTTGGGTTGTGTGCAGTTCTTGTTTTTGCACTGTTGTATCATCATGACACCCATTATCGCTATCATCCACTTCAAGTAAGGTACCTACTGACGTATGTAATCATGTCCTTCCACAGTTTGTTGTTATATGTGCAGCTTTTTGTAAATTATGTCATCGACTTCTAATAAACCATACGCAAGTTATTTACGTTTTACAACGTATTAATATGGTGGGCTCCGTCAAGTCAGCTGAAGTTTTATCTCTTTAGGGAATTTGCACAGTGTTTCGTTCGTTGTAGACTGCATTTACTAGAGTAATCATGAATCCATGGACGCAGCCATTGTGTGTGTGCTACGTCATCATAATGGCTCATCGTATATCCCAAGACCGGCCATACGCTAATCTTACGGTCTGTTGTTTGATGTGCGACGGGGATAATCTGACGACGCACTGAGTTTTATATGTTCGGAATTGGAGACAAACACGATGTCCTAACATCATCAAGCGCTATACATTTTAAAAATATGACGATCATCATTTTCAGGAGGACGTGAACTTCCGGTCAATATGGTGGATAGGCTGCAGGAACCTAAGAAGGCTATGTCTGAAAAGTGTTCCTGTTTGCAGTTTCCTAATATTCCAAGTCCGGCTTGTTGCAGAAGCTACTGAACTAAGTGCTCTGTGCACACCGTGAGCCGTGTGTCTCATTAGTTTTGATCATGTTTAGATATTACAATTGTTTACGATGAATGCTGATATCGAATTACAGGGAACAGCTGGCTGTGTTCACTTTCTGTGCGGTTTCGCCTTATGTCTTTTGGCGTGTGCTGAGACTGCTACGATGGGTACTACAGCTACCTTTCTTTGTTTGGGAGATGAGTTAGTAATTAGGATGATTTCACTGGCACGGGCGGTTGAGCAATTATGGATTTTAATTCGTTTGCAGTGATACCGGGGCCTTCCATAACCAAATAAACAACCAAACCATTCTTTTAATCTGTCTTCTATCATTTCTACCTTTTCCCCTATCTCTTTCTTTCCAAGTGTTTTTCTTGCGATCATAATCTATCCAAGCTGTTCCATTTACGTGGCCAAAATATGATGACTGATGCCGGAAATAATTTTTCTTTTTGTTTTTTTTTTATCTCTTCTTTAGAACGTCCTTATATATTAGTTTACATGTCCATTTTTATCTCACAATGTGTTTCTACCAAACCACATTTCTGTATCCTATAACTATTATTTGTCCTTCTACCGATTGCCCAGGATTCACATCCATGTGTTAAGACTGGCTCCACATATCAGTGAAGAACTCTTTTTCTTATTTCCATTCACAAATATTGCTTGCATAATATTTTTCTCATCCCGTAATAATGCATTCTGTGGCTGAGGAATTCCACACATCACCACTGTTGTACATCAATCATCTGAAGTTAACATCTTTCCCAAGTATTGGAATTCATTGACTTGATTAAATATTCTCCAAGTTACGTTAAGTTTGCATTTTGGAGTTGTATATGTAGTCTCACTATACACATGTTAAATACTTGTGATTGTACACACCCTTGCCTGAAGTATTTTTCTATTTACTGAAATATTTCCCATGTTTTTCTAGTTCTTATGGCTGTTAATCGTCTTTATATTTCTTAAATCTTTGCTCTCATCATTACGCTTTGAAATTTTTTTTTATTTCTTTGATGATTTACTTTGATAAATGTTTACTAATATGGCGTTTTCCTTTATCTCCAACAAATCCACACTGTTCATCACTATTTTCAAGTTTAACTTCTTTTTTTCTTTTTTGCACGATGATTCTTAGCAATATTTTAGCCACGTGACTCATACTCTCTTTCTCTCTCTCTCTCTCTCTCTCTCTCTCTCTCTCTCTCTCTCTCTCTCTCTCTCTCTCTCTCTCTCTCTCTCTGCGATCAATCAGAGTAGGATTCCAGACTCTCACATGAAGTCAGCTGTCAGGTTAAGTGTGTTGATCGCCCCCACAGTCCGAATATCACATTTAGAGTCCGCCAGATCCACTCTGATAGAACATCCGTTAAAGTTGCACTGTGTTCTGCGCCAGTGGCCCAGTGCATCCGATTTCAGCCAGCATTTTATTCAGGTTTGCTTTCCTTAGCCTTTGATTGTCCCCAATCTTCCTGCAAGGCAGCAGATTGTCTTTGCTGTAGGGGGATTCTGCCCTTAGATGGTCAGCCCTCCCAGGTTTACGAGCACCTTCTGCCCGAGTCACTAGAGGTGACTAACACAGACATGCACACACTAAGATATGAGATGTGACTAACACAGACATCCACACAGCGATATGAGACATGACTAACACCGACACACATCAAGATATATGACACATGACTAACATAGGCATGCACACACAAAGATATGAGATTTGACTAACATAGCCATGCACACACAAGAATATGAGATATGATAAACACGGACATGCACACACAAAGATATGAGATATGACTAACATAAACATGCACACAAAGATATGAGATATTACTAACCCAGACATGCACACACAAAGATATGACACATGACTAACACAGATACACACTAATATATGAGATATTACTAAACTGAGGCGTACATAAAGATATGAGACATGATTGACACGGACACACCAGGATATGAGATATGAGTAACATGACACAAACCAAGATATGAGTCATGGTCAGCACACACACACAAGCTAAGATATGAGCCATGGCTAGCACAGAAACACATTAAGATATGAGCCATGGCTTCACGGAAAAGCACCAAGAAATGAACCAAGTCTAGCACAGAAACACATTGAGGTAGCCATATGCTTGGGTTTGCTGTAGTCGGCAGACTCTTCTTAACGTGGGGATCATCAACATACGAGACGCAGGCCTCGCTTAACTGTTCACAGGTTTTGTTCAAACTGTTGTCCGGAGATTTGAGAGTGCAGTCTGACCCGTAGAACTTTTCCTTGCACGTACAGTCTGCACTTTCCGGGTCACATATGATGTCACAGCCATCAGAACACGTCTGTTCGCACTGTAGTCCAAAATTACCATCGGGACAAGTGTCATTACAGGTATAGCCAGGATGTTTACATTGTAGGCATATTCCGGATTTTTTCCCACAAAAAGGACAGACACTGAGACAAGACCTGGAGCAGTCGTGTCCATAGATCCCATGTGAACAGTTGCCGTGACACGTACCGATGATGACGTCGCAGCTTTTCCTACACCCACTTCACATTGCACAAAACGACCAAGAATACCCGTCCAGACAATAGGTGTCTGTAAATGATTGCACCTCACACACCGTCAGTGCACTGCCGACCTGCGAAATGGTCGGTGAGAACTCAATCTTAATGTGTGCCATTGGCCTGTATGGTATATCATTATACTGGAACACTACGCCGCCACTGTCAGAGAAAGCCTTTAGAGTGGCATTCTTTACCCGAATCATAGTGCTAGCTCGATGATAGATTCGAAAGATGTGAATCTTTTGGGGCGTGACAAACTACAGACACCAGTAAACAGATTTGTTCCACTTCTCAATTGTGTGTGTGTGTGCAGTCATTGTCATAGAGATTGATCTTTGTTTTGCCATTAACTGCGACCTCTGGTCCACATCCGTCTCTGTAATAACAACCATTAAATGTGTCGGCCTGGTTTGTGTTCTATTTGAGAACACGTTCCGACCCCCGCCAATGTAGATGTAGCAGATATTTGCAACTATCGCCCCTTCAATCCGTAACTTTTGAACAGACCAGGCCCACAGCAAAAGACATCAATCTCGTGCTGACTAACTACAAACCATGAATCATTGCTACATGAGGCAGAACCATTTAGTTTTACCGTGAAACTGTCCGTATCTGTTAAGTCATTAACATAAATCCTAAACCAGGAGAACGGCAAAGATTGATTGAGAGTTGCCTCAACTGATGTAGAATTTGTGTCCGAGTTACATGTGGTGACGTTGTTATCAAACAGGAAAGTAGGTTCAGATTTTTGGGCGTATTTGTACACGAGAACCAAATACTGACACTGGGGTCCAAAATATTCGTGCCGACAACTGTAATTGTTTGGGCATGTCCCTGTAGTTTTGCCACAAACTCTCTCTCTCTCTCTTACTCTCTGCGATCACGACTCAATCAGAGTAGGATTCCAGACTCTCTCATGAAGTCAGCTGTCTGTTTAAGCGAATCGATCGCCCCATATAGTTTCTCCTCCAGGGAGGTGGGTGTGGACCACATTGCTCTTCTCAGGTCCGTGTACTGTGGGCAATCCTATAGAACATGGTTTGTAGTCATATTGTCTAGTGTACAGTGAAATAGGCTGGTAGTTCCTATTTTGAATTTGGTGAACATGTGATTTCTCATTCTATTATGGCCTGTGCGTAGGCGACGTGTGATGACTTGATCCCTCCTTGATAGTTGTTGGTATCCGTCACTCTCGTTATGCTTTGGGTGTTCGCGTTTCCATTTTTCATGGAACTGACCATTGAGGATGGATTTGACTTCATCATAACTGAGCGGGTGGTTCTCTTGTGGTAATATTCCTCCCTCTTTAGCTAATTTGTCTGCGCGTTCGTTCCCGTGTATATTACAGTGTGATGATATCCACTGAATGACTACTCTTTGGAAGTTATTGCATAGTTGGTCCAGGGTAGTTCTCAAGTCATCTAGTTCATTGTTCTTGGGGCTTTTTAGAGCTGATAGTACTGACAGTGCATCAGTCAGAATCACCAGTTTATTGTGCATGTTATTTTTGTGTTGAGTAGCCAGTGTTGCAGCATCTCTGATGGCCTCAGCTTCAGCTTTAAAGTTGTTTGAGAATTTTCCAGTAGCTATTGACTTGGTGATCTAGTCCTGATTGCTCAGCGTCAAGAACACACATCCCCCTCCATTTCTGGTGGCATTTGTAGCAGAGCCATCTTTATATATGTGGGACCAAGAGTCCTGTGGGGAGGTATCGTGTATATATTTTTCTGCTACGTGTTTTCTTTCAGTGTCTGATTGGATGTCTTTTTTCATGATTCCTGTTATACATTCCATCGCACCGGTTTTCTTTGGAAGTGTTATGATTGTATATTGTAATATATCATCCGGTATATAAATATTGTTGTGCATACAATTCAACAGCTTTTTTTTTTTTATTTCTGTTCAGAATTCTCCCATAGCTTTCATACCCCTTTTGATTTGTTTTATCTAGTCCAATTGATGTTCATATTTGTCACCCCCACCTCCTCTATGTCTGCACATATATTACGAAAACCCTCATTAATTTGTACCTTCATTGTTTCATTTATTATTGTATGTTCATCATCATCAAGTACCGGGCCTACTGGCGTAGGTGATCATGTCTCTCCACAACTTTCGATCTGGGCAGCTATTTATCATTTCTGTTGTTGACCTTCTGCCAAGCCATTCTCTTAAGCTGTCTGTTATTTTTTCTCTTTGCTTCCCTCTATCTCTTCGTCCCTTAATTTGTCCAGTTGTTACAATATATTCCAGGTGTTCTCTTCTCATTACATGGCCAAAAAATGATGATTGTTTGTTCCTAATATTGGAAATAAGCTCTCTTTTTGCTTTGACCTCTTTTGATGCTGATGAGATCACACATGTGTACATATGAGATATTCATTAAATTTTCGGATATAAATCTCATTTCATTGTAAAGGAATCTGCTGAGCAATACTGTATGTAGCATGCTGTCAATTCTGGCAGTTTAGTGAATTCAGTCTTTACTGAGGACTGAAACCAACGCTTTATGACTCTATCTATCTATCTATCTATCTATCTATCTATCTATCTATCTATCTATCTATCTATCTATCTATCTATCTATCTATCTATCTATCTATCTATCTATCTATCTATCTATCTATCTATCTATCTATCTATCTATCTATCTATCTATCTATCTATCTATCTATCTATCTATCTATCTATCTATCTATCTATCTATCTATCTATCTATCTATCTATCTATCTATCTATCTATCTATCTATCTATCTATCTATCTATCTATCTATCTATCTATCTATCTATCTATCTATCTATCTATCTATCTATCTATCTATCTATCTATCTATCTATCTATCTATCTGCCTGCCTGCCTGCCTGCCTGCCTGCCTCTCTGTCTGTCTGTCTGTATGTCTGTCCGTCCGTCCGTCCGTCTGTCTGTCTGTCTGTATACCCCCCTTTCAATGTCTCTCTCTCTCTCTCTCTCTCTTTCTCTCTTTGTCTCTGTCTCTTTAATTAAACTTATCAACATTCCAAACCGAGAATATATAAATCATCAAAACATAAAATAGTTAATAAAGTTTTGCTACAGATTTGGCGCAGTTGAAGTGCTGAGAGTGCAGCGAGATAAATGATACGGTAAAGTACATAGGCAATCGCTTCTAAAGCTAAATCCCTTATGCAGGGATTCTTCCTCAGCTGTTTAAAAAATAGATTGACTTGACTAATAAACCTATATGGTCGGATTTGCATTATTGACCACCTATAAGATCAATTTCACAGAAAATGTCAGCAATGCGACCATTATCAATACGCGTGAAATAAAACATAACTGTTATTCCAATTTAAACAGTAAGTAAAGTAAAGTGCCCCCGTCACGCCAAGTGGCGTATAGGGAATATGGTGTTAGTGACCATAAATTTTACAGACCTTCGGCACATGATTTTTGGGGTAATGTGGTCGGTATTACGCCCGTACCGCTTTACTTTCCCCGAAAAAAAATCCGATACCCATTAAACGCTGGGTGAACAGTCGTCGGTTGGATTGAACCCTACCTCTTGTCCTTTGTAGTCCAGTTCATTAACCACTGAGCTATCGCGGCTCCCAATTTAAACAGTAGTTCACATTTGAATTCTCCTTCTACAGTCACCTCATTTTCTGCGCTGTGCGATACTAATTCATCGGGACAGTTTGCAGAAGCTCATTTCGTCTAGTCTTTTGGCTATTTGTTTAATTACAGACTTGCATTTGGAAAGAAGCCTACCGTAGCTGTACGTTGTCTCCTCTTCTTTGATGTCATTGATCTCCTTCGATGTTTTGAAGCAAGCAGTAAGAGCCTCACGCAGTAACTACCCTCCGAAATGTAGTATCAGGTAATCTGTATATGCAGGGCTTGTTTTCACCCTGAATTTCCTGGAATGAGTTCCGCTGCACTTTTAGGATTTTGACCATATACTTACTGCTTATTTTTAATCTCATTTGACTTTGGTAAGTAGAATAAAACATGTTATTCATAATGTGATAAATGTACAAAAATATAACTATAATTTGTTAAGTATAATGCGGAAATACCGGTCAGTATGGCGGATGTGCGACAAGAATCGTTGAGGCTCAGTCTGAAAATGTTCCTTGTTGCGGTTTCCTCATATTCAAAGTTCGGTTTGCTGCCGGAGCTAATGAGTTTAGTGCTCTTTGCACACCGTGAGCTGTGTTTTTCATCCGAATCGTGTTTCGATATTCCAATTGCTTACAATGAATGATGATATCGTGTGACGAAAGACAGTTCAGCTGCGTTCACTTTCGGTGCCACTAGGCCTTATGTCTTGTGGCGTGTGCTGTAGATGCTATGATGGGGACTGCATTTGGCTTTCTCTGTTTGGATCCTTCAATGAGATGAGTTTTAATTAGAAGGATTCCATAGACACGAGCGATTGAGAAATTATGGATTTTAATTCGGTTGCAGTGATACCGGAGCCTTCGACTAGCCATAATCATAAGCATAATGCTCATAGTAATGTAAGTATGAGAGAGCTACAGAGGTCTGGTAAATCACGATTTTCTAATTTTACGAGATAGAGGTCCTGTAAACTTTATTTGAAAAAAAAAACACATCTTGCGTTTATATAATTATCCATGTACGTTTATTGTTTGTATGAACAAATTGATTATTCTTCCCCATTTCATTTCACCGCTTTAAGATATATGTGGAGTAACAATGTCAATTTATCGATCTTGTAACACTAAAAGCCATTTCACTTGATATTGTTGTATAGTCTCCTTGATATTGTTGTATAGTCTCCTTGATATTGTTGTATAGTCTCCTTGATATTGTTGTATAGTTTTCTTGATATTGTTGTATAGTCTCCTTGATATTGTTGTATAGTCTCCTTGATATTGTTGTATAGTCTCCTTGATATTGTTGTATAGTCTCCTTGATATTGTTGTATAGTCTCCTTGATATTGTTGTATAGTCTCCTTGATATTGTTGTATAGTCTCCTTGATATTGTCTCACTATGTTACACTAAATCTATCTCTCTGCAATCGGTCCGCTTTATACTTCTCATCGTGTATATACGCCTTGTATGGTTTCGGCTTATAAAACCATTCTCCAAGATAAACCATTAAGCTTATTATTGTCTTTGTGTGCAGTTCGATTCTTTTTTCGTATATGATGTACTCCTTCTTCATCAGCGCTCGGTGTCCTAAACTCAGCAAATCAGATACAAAAAAATAGCGGCCTGTATGAATGTAGATGTTAGCAGAAGACCATCATGCCAATAACAATGAGATAACTAATAGTTTTTCAGAAATTATTTTCTTGGTATGGGGGTGGGGGGGGGGGGGTGGGGACTCTCTCTTGTAGTCTTTTTCTTGGTATTGTCTTTTCTGGTCAGTCCTGCCTGTTTTCTGAAACGTGTCATTTGTATAGTGACTATTTTTTGACATGTCATGCGTAAGTCACTGACGTCACATAAGGCGATGTTGCAGGTGAAAAAAAATATTGTGTACGAAGATTTCATTTTGTGCTAGCAGGCACTATTTTTGTTTTGTTTTTGTTTTTGTATATGAAAGAGTAAAAGCACTCCCAATATTTGTTTGCTCTCTGAATAGAATATCCAATTCTTAGACAATTTCGCCACCTTTGGGCGATGGTAGACCTAAAGACAATGGTAGATATAAATTTTTTGACATTTATCACCTGTTATCAATACCTTGATATCTTTTAGTATCTTAATATCTAACAATGCTATAGCATTGCGGAATGAGTTTTTTTCTCTTTTTTTCCAGCCTGTTTATCACGTTCTTTGTTTCACATCAGCAGCTTGGAGGTCAGGTGCTGGCTTGGCGATCAAAGTAACGCGGCTTTGACCTCTCCAGCTGCCTGAGGTAATAAAAGTAAGGGTACCGGGTTTGCTGGGAACGGGGAAGCAGCGATGGGCACCAGAAATACTGGGTTGGGGGAAGTAATGAAAGCGATGGGCACTATACTTACTAGGTTGGGAGAAATAATGAAAGCGATGGGCACTAGATTTACTAGGTTGGGGGAAATAATGAAAGCGATGGGCACTAGACTTACTAGGTTGGGGGAAATAATGAAAGCGATGGGCACCAGAAATACTGGGTTGGGGGAAGTAATGAAAGCGATGGGCACCAGAAATACTGGGTTGGGGGAAGTAATGAAAGCGATGGGCACCAGAAATACTGGGTTGGGGGAAGTAATGAAAGCGATGGGCACCAGAAATACTGGGTTGGGGGAAGTAATGAAAGCGATGGGCACCAGAAATACTGGGTTGGGGGAAGTAATGAAAGCGATGGGCACCAGAAATACTGGGTTGGGGGAAGTAATGAAAGCGATGGGCATCAGAAACACTGGGTTGGGGGAAGTAATGAAAGCGATGGGCACCAGAAATACTAGATTTATTAGGTTAAGGGAAATAATGAAAGTGATGAGCACTAGACTTACTGAGTTGGGTGAAATAATGAAAGCGATGAGCACTAGACTTACTGGGTTGGGTTAAATAGTAACAATTCGTAAGAGTACATTGTTCCTTCACCTTCAAATGCTGTAGGTTGAAATTGTATATTACTCCCCCCCTGCGACCTTACTCCCACCTGCCGCCTTACTCCCACCTGCCACCTTACTCCCACCTGCGACCTTACTCCCACCTGCCACCTTACTCCCTCCTGCGACCTTACTCCCACCTGCCACCTTACTCCCACCTGCGACCTTACTCCCACTTGCCACCTTACTCCCACCTGCGACCTTACTCCCACCTGCCACCTTACTCCCACCTGCGACCTTACTCCCCCCTGCGACCTTACTCCCACCTGCCGCCTTACTCTCACCTGCGACCTTACTCCCACCTGCCACCTTACTCCCACCTGCCACCTTACTCCCACCTGCGACCTTACTCCCACCTGCCACCTTACTCCCTCCTGCGACCTTACTCCCACCTGCCACCTTACTCCCACCTGCGACCTTACTCCCACCTGCCACCTTACTCCCACCTGCCGCCTTACTCCCACCTGCGACCTTACTCTCACCTGCCACCTTACTCCCACCTGCGACCTTACTCTCACCTGCGACCTGAATATGTCACTGGAGGTTACTTTGTATTCTACATTCCTGATTCGTATATATGAGATCCTATAGTTTCCTAACTGTATCTGCTATACAACCTAATCAATTGATTAATTCTCTTATATAATGGAGATAAACATAACTATCATCAACCATGCCTGCTGGCGTAGGTGATCATGTCTCTCCACAAATTTCGGGCTCGACAGTTATTTATCATTTCTGTTGTTGACCTTCTGAAAAGCCATTCTCTTAAGCTGTTTGGTATTTTTTACTATGCTTCCCTCTATCTCTTTGTCCTTCAATTTTTCAAGTTGTTACAATATATTACAGTTGTTCCCTTCTCATTACATGGCCAAAAAATGATGAATATTTCTTCCTAATATTGGACATTAGCTCTCTTTTTGGTTCGGCCTCTTCCAGAACGTTTTCTTTGCTCTTCCTAGCTATTCATTGTATTCTCAACATTCTTCTGTAAAACCACATTTCTACAGCCTCCGGTGATTTTCGTTTCTGTTGTCATACTGTCCATGATTCACTTCCATATATTAAGACAGGCTCTACATTACATTTAAGAACTGTTTTCTTGTCTCTATTGTCAAAAATGGATTGCACAATTTTTTCCGCATTTTTCTGGAAGCTGCTTTTGTCTGAGCCATTCAACATCTCACCTTTATTGTACATCTACCATTTGAGGTTCACACAACTATAAAGTTTATAAAATATTTAAAACTATGCGGGACTGCGAGTGTAGGTGCAAAGAACATCATTTTATCATATAACGAACAGCTAGGTAAACCCTGGCCAATATTTCATTCCACCATTTTACAGATTAGTTTGACTTTCGTGCTTATATATATATATATTTTTTTTTTATTTTATTTTGGAATATTATTTGTCTATCGTGTTGATATGTGTATATTTCTGTGTTTATTTTAGAATAATATTTGCTTATTGTGTTGATCTATGCATATTTTTTTTAAATACCGTATTAAGACTTTTATCGAAACGGCATTGCTTGTCTAATTTCATCACTAATTTAGCTGCTACATACAATTATATGTTTATTTTACTTATATAGCACAATCTCATGACATGTTCGCCATGATGGGGCATTGCTTGCGTTTTTCCAACTCCTTTGTCAAATGTTTTTTGATCGTCTACAAGCGCAAGAGTGGGTTCTTATGGTTTATGTTATTTTCTACTAGCTATCCAAGTGACGTATGGGCAGCTTTTATATCTAGTAATACCCATCTCCATCTCCTATTTTATCAACTGCGGTTCTATAATTGATCTTATAACTGATTCTATCATCATTGCATTTACTTTGCGAAAATAGCTTAATTTCGCTGTAAGGCGCATAATGGCTTGTTTCGCCCATCTTATCAGTGTGATTCTTTTTTTCTTTTCTTTTCTCTTTCTCACTGGTACCGAAAAGGTGTCGTGGTTATATCATTTGTCGTTCTTGCGCTGCTCGAACTATTTGAATTAGTGATTTTCCTTTGTTGTTACATGTCTCTATCATTGCAACTATCTATCTTCTTCTGTGTCTTCCTCATGGTCTTTTTCCATACATTCTCGAGAAGAACGCCCTTGATGGTGATTGGTAAGGATTCATTCTGACCAGGTGGTCAAACCATTTAAGTTGTTGTTGTTCTATATATTCTTGACAGGGTTTTGTTCCTACCATTTTTCTTATGATTTCATTTGGTATTCTATCTCTTCTTGTGTTGTTTATTATTTTTCTCAAACATCGCATCTCACATGTATTGATCTTTCTTAAATGTGATTCAGAAAGGGTCCATGTTTGTTGTTTAGCGGCCATAGAAATGTTTGAATGTCTTAACAATGGTGAAAACTGGTATGTGACAGCATTTGCTTTTTGTATTCTCATGTCAATTTCTCTATCTAGTTTTCCATCTTCTGTAAACATTGTGCCCAAATACTTGAATTCCTCTACTTGTTTTATTTCTTTATCTTTGATCTTAATGTTTAAGGGGTGTCTTAATTTGCTTATTCTCATATCCTCTGTTTTTGCTGTGTTAATTTTCATACTGTAATTTGTACAACTTGTATCTAGAGAGGTTATATGCTGTGTGGGTGTGTGTATATATATATATATATATATATATATATATATATATATATATATATATATATCAGTATGATGTTATTTACAATTTTGCAAACTGCTGAAGGTTAGGTGCAGTTTGTGGCACCCATGTGTGTCTGTGTGTGTATGTTTGTGTGCGCAAAAAAAACGAGATAAATACACAGAGAGTGTGTATATATGTGTGATGAGCAGAAAGGAGAAACGAGCGCAAGAGATAGAGGAGAGAGATGGAGACTGAGAACCAGACAGATGAGTTGCGTATTCAAGGTCAACAGTGGCTAAATTTGTTTCAGAACCAGGGGCGACTACTGGGTGCTGTCACAGCCACGGCATAGACAGACTTAGACTTAATCGAGCCTGCAAGTCAAACGTCTCGAATAATAAACTACTTCTCTTGGTTACCTTTAAAAACAATATCAGAATGTGGAGAATAAAACGGTGACTTGTAACCTGGCTGGCCTCCAACGAGCAAGTCGATAATACTCACTGCGATTTTGACTATGTGTTTCCTGTATGTAGTCTGTAATAAACGTTGCCATTTTATAAAACATGATTGTAAAAGCTGAAATTATTAATAAACTATGCAACAACGAAGATTAAGACGAAATAGTTTGATTTCTACCAACAATATGTGAAAATACACTAATAAAACTAGGGAAAGAAGATTAAAAACATAAAACAGAACCTTTTATTGGAAAATAAACATTCACAAAAACATACTGAGATATTTGTATGTTTTAAGCATATATTTAAAATTGAATAAACACTTCACTCAAGTGGATCTCGACAAAAGAAGTGCCTATTGCATTTCCTAGCACAGTGGCTCCCAAATAGTTGATACCCGTACTCACCACATACCGGAAAAGACAGTAAAATTTATACAGGAAACGACATTGCAGATATAGACAATACTTCGGGCGAACGAAAGGCAGATCACATACCAGTAGCGAACGCGTGGCGGTTACGATCGTATAGGTCGGGTCAACTCATTCTTTTATTTATTGTTGGGCAGGTTACCACTTAAATTACAGAAATGACTTCCGGTAACAATAAAGATATTTCTTTTTTCGTTCGCCAGCTTTTACTTCTGACGAAGTCCCTAGAGACTAGGAACTGCATTTTGCGTGTTAATTCGTTTTTCCCTGGCAGCCGTGTGCACAGGGGTCCCTCGCCGCACAGGTTGATAACTCCGTCTTCGGAGGTACTCATATTTTTTTCCGTCCATGAGTAATTGACGTTTCAAGCCGGGCCTCGCTGCTGAGACAAGGGATGATTGCCACGAAACAAATCATAAATAAAAATCACAACTGGTGCAGCCAGGATTTGAATCCACAGCCTATCTGTCTCGAGACCGGCGTCTTGCCTCGAGACTAATCAGTACCCCAATAAAGATATAACAGCGATCGAGTGTAGCAAAAGAACAAAATGTTACCTACTCAGAATTTAATTAATGTCTGTTATAACAATGTATCTGATTTTTGTAAGCAAAGAAAAGTTTGCCTTTATTATTACAAACAAGAAAACTCTTTCATGTACAAAATATATATTATAGTCCGTTCAGAATCGTTTGCCGAGATGTTATGATTTATAATTCAAAAAGTTCTTGATGATTTCACATGATTTTTGGCATACGGTGTTAAAATGTCCATGTCACGAGAACATATGTGTTACTCGATGTCTAGCTATAACGGTTTTCTTAAAGCGGCGAATTCCTTTGATCTTTGCCCATGTAACTATTACTTTGACCCTAATCAAAATGTTTTACAGTAATCTAGTGCAACGATGACCCATAGGCGTGTCCATAAAATTTTACTGGGTGGCAAGTATACAAATTTTAAATTATATATAGAACTTTTGTTCGTAGAGTCAATTTGATATAGTTCCATGCTCTTGGTGTGAGTTTCCCAAATGTTGTCGCTGCCTTTCAAATACGTACATTTAGTTCCTCATCTAAGGAAAGTGTGGCTGTAATAGTGGATCCAAGATAGCTGAACTTCTGTACTGACTCAAGCAGGCTTCCATTCAAAGTAATGGTTGTTGGTTTGCTTATAACATATTTTTGATTGCTTGGGAGGTCTTGAACAATAAACTGTTTAACAAATCAACTAGGAAATTTTGCAAATCAAACTATTTATCTGTAGACTTAATCAGAGTAATGATCATTCAGAATCAGACGAGTCAAATAGGTCGATTACCGCTTTCGGCTGAACAAACAACAAACCATCCTTTTTCCAATATTCCTCTTCTTGTCGTAACACATGATCCTCACATTTTACCCAGTAGTCTTTATTTATATTTGATAGAGCCTGATTTGTAAGTGTCTCAACATCGCATAATTTGAAAGTTTTATTTGTATATGCTACGTGTCCTTTAACTTTTGCCCAAACTAGTTCTATAGGATTTAAGTGTGCATGATATGGAGGTAGTCTCAAACATCTATGGCCATGTTCTTGAATTAACTTGTCTATTTTAAATATCTTTGTACGTTGTGTCTGTTTTACAAGGCTAAGCAATTCGGGTTTCAGGTAGCTGTCGTTAACTTGTATGTGTTCTTTTATGAGCCACGTTTTGATTGCATCTTTTGTACTTGATGATGTTGGGATTCTATCTTCTACGTTAACTACGTTATGGTATGAAGCATTGTCCATTATCAGACAAGAAGGTCGATCTAATATTGGAAGGATACTTTTCTCGATCCAGTCTTTAAATATGTGCCCATTCATTTCGGAGTGGTAGTCTCTATTGTCTATGGATTTTGAAATGAAAACGAGATGAGCATTCTGCAACAACCCATTATGTCTGCTACCTGCATGTGCAACTATCAAACGTTGCCCTTTACTGCTTGGTACTGATCTTTTAATACTTCCATCTGCTAACTGCCATTCCTTTTCATTTGTATGATGAGCGTTGATCCAAGTTTCATCTAAATAAACAATATCATAATCATTTTCGCGCATTTCCTTCACTTCACGTAAATACTTGCTTCTAAGAGCTACTAGATGTGGCTTCTCACAAATAATGTTTTTTTCCACCAGCATACTTTCTAAAGGTGAAGCCTGCACTTCTTAATATTTTCCATAATGAAGTTTTTGATATTTCAATGTCGTTGTTAGTTTTCAGCCAAAGCTTCAACTTTCTAAGTGTCACTTCTTCGTTTATATCAAACATTCGACAGATTTCTCTTTTTACTAGGTCCTTATCAAAACTGTCTAACGTTTCTTTCCTTCCTTGCTTTCTTGCATTTGTTGGCAATAAATATCCGCTTCCTTTAACTATTCGATCAAATGAACGTTTACACAAACCTAAAATATGCATTGTTCTCTTCTCAGAGTTTGATAAAGAACAATAAAGATGTCCCTTTTTACGCTCTCTGCAGAAGTATTGATAAATCTTTATAGCAATGTTATGCTCAGTAAAATATTTTGCCTTTATATTCATTCTCACATAGACTTGCAGAAGATAATATGGATAGTGCCGCCTCCTTTCTGTAAATATTGAGATTTGCCTCTGAATTATGACTCGAACTCGAGTCTACGGCCGTGATTTTGACGTCACATAATTTCCGGTTTCGGCTAAAATGTCATTTTGTGCTAAACGGGAAATTTCATATGTAACATTTCTTTATAAAAATTTATAGTGGAAACATAACTATTTTAGGACGGTGCGCATTCAGCCGTGAAGGTCATGCCTATATGTTAAAGAATCAGCTGTGAGATGTAAGCATCTACATAATCCCGCCGGTGTTTATAATATCGATTAACTTTTTTTAAATATAGGTTAAATAAGGCATCTTTGAAACTGGATCACATTTCTTTGATAAAAAAATATTTTTATAGCGACATTAGTATTCTAAACCTAACTTCAAAAGATCAATGCAAATGAACAATAAGTTTTTGAAAAAAATAAATTAATGTCTAGGCAAACGAATCTGAACGGACTATAGAAGCGTATCTACATAGTGCTTAATTGTGGGTGTTGTTCGTTATGTGTATTTGCAAACATGAATTCAATTGGTTACAATTAGTGTGGCCGTATTTCTCAATGATTTTGTCAACATGGTACACCTTTTTCTTATTCGTATTCTTCACAAGTTGTAATAATTCGGGTTTTAAATATGTGTCGTCAAATTTGACATTTTCATTCGCAAGCCATGTCCTAATTTGCTCTTTTGTATTTGATGCAGTAGGCACTTTGTCCCATCTTGAATTCCCTAAGGAAGTGCTGATATAGTAAAACAGTAACCTTTTGCATAGTTATAAATTTGCATTTCAAACTCATTGTAATTTAGATATAAATGTTGGTATTTAAAGTCAACAAATTGTCTACTAAGTCTTCACAAAATTAATAAAGATACGCCTTCCCTTCGGTAATTAATGCCCAGGCCGTGGTGCGTCATGTCGTTCAATAACAATTCAGTTTTGTGCACGGGATTTTCCTGAACTTAGTGTTTCTGCAATAGCCAAACTATTTTACGTGAACGACCGCACCAAATTAATGTATATATCCTAAAATGGTGTCAAATTCGAACAGGGTGAATTTAATATAGCCTAAAGAAGAAAACTTTTAAACTAGATCAAATTTCTCAGAGCAAAAAATATTTCTATAACGACATCAATATTATAAGATTACATGCAAAAGTTGAAAGCAAAATAACAAACGGTTATCACGTAAAGCTAATTCAAGTGTGGTTATGAATTTCTGAACGGTCTATAAGATTTCTTTGGCGCTGGTATTTAATTATTTCTAAACGACAAACGACAATATCTTGGGGTGGTGCCTTTGCCAAAATTTGGCGCCTACACCCTCCCCGCCCCCACCGCTGGGAAACGCAGCGTACACTTTGGGACCCACTGACAGTTTTCTGGTCATGTCAAAACGGACGTGACTAGCAGAGAAGTAAAGGCATCAAGATGTGTAGAGATGCGAAGCTGCTGTAAAGCTGATGATAATAGCAATTCTAAAAATAAAAAGAAGAAAAAAGTGGTATGATGACAGCTTTACGTGGTAATGGATAAAACAAAAGTCGACGTTTCGGCCAATAAGGCCTTCAGCTGGAACAACAAACAACACAAAAAATATATATAAGGATATGTAAAGAAACCCAACTACATGGCGATAATATGCTAGATACTCAAGAAAGGAAATAAAAAAGGGTCACTTCCCTGTGTTCCAGAGCGTGGTCAGCTAGTGAGATTTATAGTTGGTCATCCCGCCTTCTCATTTTAGCCCATTCAGAGGCTAACCACGCTCTGGAACACAGGGAAGTGACCCTTTTTTATTTCCTTTCTTGAGTATCTAGCATATTATCGCCATGTAGTTGGGTTTCTTTACATATCCTTATATATATTTTTTGTGTTGTTGTTTGTTGTTCCAGCTGAAGGCCTAATTGGCCGAAACGTCGACTTTTGTTTTGTCCATTACCTCGTAAAGTTGTCACCATACCACTTTTTTCATCTTTTTTTTAGAATTGCTGTGACTAGCAGAGAGGTTCAGGTATGGCGACCCTTGTTTTAAACTGTACAACCATGAAAAGGGAGATAAAGGAGGCGGAGAGGCGGATGAGGGTGGAGGGAGCAGGAGACGAATGAAAAAGTGAATGTAGGAAGTGAAATAAAAAGAAGGAAACGAATGAGAGAAATAGGGAGGGCGATAAAAAGAAATGAGGGAGGGGGGGGTGGATAAAAAGAACTGAAGGAATGAAAGAAATAGGGAGGACGATAAAAAGAAAAGATGGGAGGAGGATAAAAAGGAAAGGAACGGAAGAGAGGAATAGGAGGAGGTGAGAAGAAGATAATCAATAAAAAGAATGAGAATAGAAGAGAGATAAGGAGGAAACTTAGAAAATAGAGGACGAGAAGAATAAGAAATGTATATCAATGTTCTTGTTAGATTCTCACAATAAATAATTCATTGCCAACTTGTGGCCTATCCTTCCTGGGTTTCAAAGCTAAAGGACATCAAACGTACATCTGGAACGTTCCCACGGACGGTTAATCCTATCAGACGTGGCTATTTAAATAACGCAAATCTACGCCCTTCTGCTGCCTTGAGTATGCGGCATTTCTTAGACAATGAATAGAAGAAATAATTACACAGGATTTCGGGCAGATCGATTTGTGTTCAATCGTTTCAAACAGATTGCGCTAAGTGGACATGCCGACATTTCCCTATCTAGCTGGTTATTCATTCTCCATATCTGTTCTGTCTTTATTGCCATGATCGTACTCTCGCCGTTTCTAAATGGATTCTTATACCCTCATATCTAGTCCCTCTTCGCATTAACCACTGAATAATCTCTAATTAACAGTCAGTAAAAGACATCTATGAGCCTCAGTGGCTAAGCGGTTAGTGCACTCGCTTCCTGACCTGAAGGGTCAGAGTTCAATTCTCAGGAGAAACGATGTTTTTTCCGGATTTACAAGATTCAGTGGTTCACCCAGTCTCTAAAAATTAATGCCAAAGATGTTTTTTCTGGGACGTAGAGGCGACCTGGCGTGAGACCGATCACAGCACCCAAAAATGTACCGGGGTCGTATAAAACACTATTGTCACTAACATCATATTCCCCATACGCCAAGCAAGGCATAGAAGGAACCTTCACATTACTTTCTAAAAAATTTCTATGTTGTCAAATACTGTCAGGATCTAATGTTTCAACTACAAGCGTCCTTATTAAATGCAAGAATCTCATTATTATGGATTCCTTAGTCACTACTACATGATACACTACACGCATAATCTCGATATACTTCACGCCTAATCTCGATACACTACACGCCTAATCTCGATACACTACACGCCTAATCTCGATACACTACGCCTAATCTTGATACACTACACGCCTAATCTCTCTCTAATATATATATATATATATATATATATATATATATATATACACACACACACACTGCAGATCGTAGCACATGGAGAACAAAAATAAAAAATGGCACAGCAACTTTCAATATCAAATTCAGAAGATAAAAGGCGCAAGAGAAAAGAGACAAGACCAGGTACCACAAATACACCTTATTCGTTCTGTGGATGAAATCTGTCTGTCCTACATTGGAAAATTCAGCCACGAGAGAACCTGTTCAGTAGAGCAGCACCAAGTATGAGGTACTAATACTTTACCAAACTACTGACTTAGCATGATTGCCACTACCAATCTATCAAGATAATATATATATATATATATATATATAAATATATATATATATATATATATATATATATATATATAATCTTCTTCTTCTTCTTTCCTTCCTTCCTCATCTGCCTTTCATTGTCGAGGGGAGATATATTGGCGGTCTTTTGCTCTTCTGTTCGCCTCTGCTGCTGTTATCTTTCCTAGTGCTTCTAATATTCCATCGATCCAAATTTTTTCGTTGTAGACCCTTGGTTCTAGTGTTCTCACAAAGTTTGTTGAAGGCTCGTTGTTGTGTTTTGATCTTTCTGCCTTGTCACGTGGCCAAACCATTTTATCTGTTGTTTCCTTATATATTCTGTGGTGGGGGCTATTCCTAGCTTTTTTCTCAGTTCTTCATTTCTGATCTTATCTCTCAGACTGTTTCCTGTCATTCGTCTAACACATTTCATCTCTGTAGAGGCAATTTTTCTTATTGTTCTTGCATCTAGAGTCCAGGTCTGGCATTGGTAGCACAACGTTGGGATGAAGATTGTATTGTAAAGTGCTCATTTTACTTCCAGAGTTGTTCCCTTGTTGGACAATAGTGGTGATAACTGTACAATGATTTGACAAGCTTTGTTGCATCTTGATTCTATCTCTGTTGTTATATATATATAATTTTACTCCGTAATATAGAATTAAGGTGGAGAAACTGTTAGTGCACTCTAATGCTGACCCGATGATCCTGGTTTAAACTCTGGAGATTCCCTCCCTCTCTCTTTTCCACTGACTTGGTTTCAAGATTTACTCAGCCTCTAAAAACCTCGTTTGTTATGAAAACGAGGACGGCCTAACGTGATAATTACCGCCCACATCATATATTACAAGCTGAGATAGAGAACCTGTTAGTGATGTGGTTTACTGAGGTCGAGAGGAGGCCGACTTCGATCCTACCACCGACTATCGCTCTAGTTCCCTTAACCTTAAAAATGGTGATATTGTTGTTGGACCACCTCGTCAGGTAGAGAGCGTCATTTGCTACAGGTGACACTCGATCGTCATCAAGCTACTGAATGCAAGATCAAGGAGTCAGACAAAGCTGTGTTCTGTCGCTGGATTTGTTTTCACTTTACAGCGAAAATAATATGAGAGCAATAATAGACAAAAAAGGAAAATAAACAGGACAAATCTGAAACAAGCGCAACGTTTCAAATGCTTGGGCACAATAATAACATCAGATGGAAGATGCACCACAGAAATAAAAAAGCAGAATAACTCAGGCCAAAATAGCATTTCAGAAAATGAAAAATATTTTATGCAATAAATCTATGACAATATAAGTGAGAAAGAGAGTTCATCGGTGCCATATAGAACCAATTCTGACATATGGAAGCGAATCATGGACAGTAGACAAACAAATGAAAAGACGGTTAGAGGCCACAGAGATGAGATTTCTCAGAAGAATGTTGAAAGTTCCCTGGACAGCTAAAAAACCCAATGAGGAAATTCTCAAAGATACCAACACAAAAAAGCAGCTCATAAAAAACATCAGAAACAAACAATCAACATTTTACGGGCACAACATGAGAAGAGGAAAGTTGGAATTCTTGGTTACAACTCGTAAAATACAAGGAAAGAGAGATCGCGGACAACAAAGAGAGGAAATACTAGATAGCTTGGTGTCATTGCATGGATAACAATCAACAACAGAACTGATACGATGAACTGTATATAGAAGATTGTGGAAGGACATGATCGCCTACGCCAACCTGTATGGCACATGATGATGATAAATATTGTTATAGATCGGAGTTTTATTTCTGTCTTTGTTCCTACTGTTTATGTCTCGCAGCATTGCAGAGAGGAAGAGTGTGTAATTTTATGACTTTCGCTAGCAGTGTGGCTTATGGTATTGTCATGTTGAATTTACTGTCTCTTTGATTCGATTTATGCATCTCTTTTTTGAGTTTCCTGTTTGCCCTGTAACCGGATGTTTTCATGTAAAGCGCTCGAGGTGCAGGTTAGTTGGATTTCGTGATCAAACAGCAGTACAATAATTCACATGCACCACATGATGAAACGGTACATTTTACCATTTTAATAAAAAAAATTGCCTAATGTAACTGATGATTTCTGCTTTAAGAGTAAATGGTAACGGTCGTCTTGCGTGTGACTACTGGGGCTATCAGCACTGACTGGGAGCCACTGTCAATGCCACGCATGTTATTAGAGGCGACATTGAGGCTGGAGTCGTGGTCTACACCGGTGCCATGGAGTTCGTGCATCAGAACTGAAGATCCATTCATCTGGAATAAAAGTTAGAGAATGTTCTATTTCAAAGGTACTGTAATGAAGATCACATTGATGTGGAACATAAGTTAGCTACTATGATCTGGTTCAAGGTACTGTAATCAAGTTTCGCTGTGGTTCTTCCCTTCTTCTTTCAGTCTACGCCAGAAGTCAGGGTTGCCAGATATATTTTTGGATTTTAGGCCAAAAAGTGTTGAAAAAAAGCCAAATTAGGCCAAATAGTCAATTAAAAAGCCAAAAAAAGGCCAAACATTTCTGCTATACTCACATCACATGAAACTCTCCAGATCAAGATTATTAACGTCATCCGCATCAGAGATACCTGATTCTACAGCATACAAATTCTCTGATGTAAATTCTTTGAGCATTTTTGCTGATGGGATGAAGTCTTTACAACATTTGTTTGAAAGCAACAGTTCTGCTCTAATCCTGACAATAGAGTCAAGCAAATGCAGTTGCATCTTATTCCTTGCTTTTGTCTTCACTGACGTTACAATGGAGAAAATTCTTTCAACTATGGCATTGCTGCATGGGGTGATCAGACAAGTTAGGGCAAAGTTGGCTAACTCTTTGAATGACTGATGCTGATGTATGCCAATCCAAAACTGTTCACTGTCAGTAGGAAGTCCATCTTTCTTAAACATGGTATCTTCTTTCCAATCAATCAATATAATTTTTCTGTATTGTTCTTCAATAGTGCTGATGTTACTTCCTGCTAGGTGTAAGAAGGGTAAGTCTGAAAACGTTGCTCTCGAAGCTTGATTTAAAATAATCCGTGGACTCAGCTTTGATAGATTTTGAAATATATTACTCGCCAAAGGAAGTCTACATGTTATTTGATTGAGAGCTTCCTCTAGCATACACATACATCTTTCTTTGACATTTTTAATTTCGTGATGAGCGTCAGTGTTGTTGTTCTTTTGTAGGAACGTATTACATTCTGTTAAAAATTTGATACCAAAATCAACTTGATTTATATCCTTTCTTTGTCCATTTGTATCATACAATCTGTTCTGAAGACTTGCCTTTTGTAAAAATAATTCTTGACACAGTTCATGAGGATCAGCTTTAGTTTGTTGAAAAAGGCCATTGAGTCTTTCAAATTCCTGCACAACGGGTGTTGCGAAAACAAAGAACAAGTAATTGTTATAATCTAACATCATGTCCTTTAACAATCGTGCTTTGTATTTTGTGTCAAACTTTGACTGGGCTAATTCAGTACTCATGAAATAAGCCTTTAGCTCTTCCCAATTCATCAGAATATTAAACATAACTTTTCCTCGCACAAGCCATCGAGTAGCTGATGGTTTCTCAAAAGGCAGTGGAGCAGTTCTGGTTGACTCATATTCTGTAGGTGTATTCATCACTGTAAATAATTCTTTGTAGGCTTCTCGTCTTAGGCTACTGTGGGAAAACCATTGCGGTATTTCTGATAGTAAAAATCCTATATTTGACGGTAGCTTAGCTACTGCATAATAAATGCAAAGTGCCAAAGAATGACAAATACATTTCAGCTGTACACATGAAGGAGATACATTTCTTAATCTAGACCACACTGAGTTGTTACAGCCAACCATGTTTGACGCTCCATCTGATGCAAATCCAATGCAATTTGTGAGACTCTGGCCACATTTTTTTATTTCACCATCAATCAAATTAAATATGTTTTCTCCTGTTGCTTCTTGCACGGGAATTAGCCCAAGATACCCTGTTAGAATTTCCTGTTTTCTTTCACTGAAAAACCGAATTAAGATACACAAGTATTTTTGTGTGGAGACATCTGTAGATTCATCTAAAATGATGGCGTATTTCTTGTCCTGAAAGTCATGGATGAGATCCGTTTTTAGTGCTGGCGATATTATATTTTTTATTAAGCATGAACATTTAGTTCTGTGCAATTTGATGTTTCCTAATGTACTGCCCTGGCCATGTGCTGTCATAATTTCACTCAGATGGTCAATTGTGCGAATTGCACAGTGGCAGGTCATGCTTACAGCAATTTGGAGCTCTGCTGTTTTAACTTTATCGTTATTTTGTCTAGGACTTTGAGTGACACTAAGTTGTGTCTGACTATTTGATGGAACTCTCATCATGTGCTTAGATGATTTCTCATGATTTGAGATGTTTCCTCTTTTTGGTACAATCGTACACCGGCAGAGTTTACAATATGCTGCCTCTGATCCATCAGAAGCTTTCATGAGCCATGGGTATGTTTCTTCCCAAATACTATTGTACTTACGTTTGCTATCATAAGATGCTTTCCATTTCTTTGATGAAGAAGCCATGAGTAACACAAGTAATATCTTTATCAAACACAGCGTAGACTAATGTAAATAATTAATCGACTTGTTAAGCGCACGTCCTAGGCACACTCCTGTACGACGACTCACGACTCACGACTAGTCACGACACGTTCGTTTTGTTTCAATTTTGAAAATGAACTATTTTGAAGAATATTCCTAGAATGAAACATTAAGAATTAAGACCTATGGATTCTGAAAGTGAAAGTAATTTGCAAAAGTGCGCCAAATTCTTATTAAAGTCAGATGATTTGATGCATTTTTGGAGCAAAATAATTATATTTTTAAAGAACTTTTACTGAAATTGTGGTTTATACTTTTTTTTACTACTGGTTTAGAAAAAAAAGCCAGGAATAAGCCAAAAAACCCAAAAAAGCCAAAGAATTTCTTTAGGCCAAACAAAAACCAAAAAAGCCAGATTTGTGGAATTTGGCCTAAAAAAGCCAAATTGGCAACCCTGCCAGAAGTGACCAACTTAAGATTGAGCCAGGGCCGAATTATATCAGTGTCAAACTTATAGAAGCGTCACAAATTACCTATATAAATAATGCTTGCACTTTGACGAAATATTTTATCATTTGTAACAAGATAATTAATTATTTATTTCCAAATCACCTTTAAATTATTTATTTATTTTTAACCAACTGGAGATTTTCCTTTTATTTATAGATATTTACTATAGTAGTTTCTGTTGATGATTCAAGGGCCAAGAAAAATAAACTGGCTGGCCGGATCTGGCACACGGGCAGCCAGCCATTTGGCCATCTCTGGTTTATTTCTTCTTGTTTTACCTGTCTTCTTATCCGAGATGTAGTTGAGCTTGCTCGAGTTCGTTATTCGTTTGTGTTGTTTTCGTTTGCTAAAGATTGCCGCATGTAGGCTGAAACGTCACTATTTTGTTGTGTCCAATTTTTAGTGAAGTTGTAACCATACCCTGTAATAGTGTACGTTACACCCCACTCTAGTCTACACATTTCTATTGGTCCTGGGCACATATAAACCACAAGTTTAAGACAGACGGATTACCAAGCCCTGGTCTATTGTACGTGCGTAATGCATTTCAGTTGAAAATAAAACAGTGCAGTTTGCTCCCCTGTCTCCATCAAAGCACAGTACAGAACTGGTTCTTTCTTAACTGAGGCAAGTGCGTGAAAATTAATTAATAGATTACAAATTATAATATTATGACCACGTCAAAAGACACAGCAGGCTGGAAAGAACAACAATGGGAGGTATATTTTCTGGGCGACACATCAGGGGCAGACCAAGAAGAAAGTGGATTAAATACATCAAAAAGACATTGAACATAACAACAGATGAAGTGGGAGATCTGGCTAGAGACAGTGATTCTTTCAGATTGGCTGCGATGAATGCAACGTTCTGCAAAGCACATGCGACCTGATGATGATGATCATCATCATCATCATCATCATTATCATCATCAAGTACCGGGCCTACATGTCTATCCACAACTTTCGGTCTTGATAGGTCTTTATCATTTCTGTTGTTGACCTTCTGCCAAACCATTCTCTTAAGCTGTCTGTTATTTTTTCTCTTTGCTTCCCTCTATCTCTTCGTCCCTTAATTTTTCCAGTTGTTACAATATATTCCAGGTGTTCTCTTCTCATTACATGGCCAAAAAATGATGATTGTTTCTTCCTAATATTGGAAATAGCCTCTCTTTTTGCTTTGACCTCTTCTGATGCTGATGAGATCACAAATGTGTACATATGATTTATTCATTAAATTTTCGGATATAAATCTCATTTCATTTTAAAGGAATCTGTTGAGCAATACTGTATGTAGCATGCTGTCAATTCTGGCAGTTTAGTGAAAAGATGACAAAAGAGAGATGTCAGACGAGCGTTATGATCAGTCGACTAGCCAACTCTAGTGATACCTCGTATTTCGAATTATTAATTGTTGAAAACTCGAATCAGTTTTCCACATTAGGAATAATGGAAATCGATTTCATCCGTTCCCAGACCTAAATACTACACGCTTCGATAAACTTAGACAACAATTACTCATAATGTAAGGTAAAATTAACAAACTAAAATATTCTTTTAAAAATCAATTAAAATATGAAAACAGTAAATAAAATACGTAAACACTACATAATAAAATACAAATTACATCTACTGTAACTTAGTGAGGAATGTTGATGTTATGTATGGCTGGTGGAGAGGAAGAGAAAGGTTGCTATTGGAAAAGGAACACCCTTCAATAAACACACCAATAGTTGTACTACTGGTGTTCTGTTGCAGCTCTTACCACTACTGGTTGACTTTATCCTTATTCTGCAGAGTGCAGCTCTTACCACTACTGGTTGACTTTATCCTTATTCTGCAGAGTGCAGCTCTTACCACTACTGGTTGACTTTATCCTTATTCTGCAGAGTGCAGCTCTTACCACTACTGGTTGACTTTACCCTTATTCTGCAGAGTGCAGCTCTTACCACTACTGGTTGACTTTACCCTTATTCTGCAGAGTGCACCTCTTACCACTACTGGTTGACTTTACCCTTATTCTGCAGAGTGCACCTCTTACCACTACTGGTTGACTTTACCCATATTCTGCAGAGTGCAGCTCTTACCACTACTGGTTGACTTTACCCTTATTCTGCAGAGTGCACCTCTTACCACTACTGGTTGACTTTACCCATATTCTGCAGAGTGCAGCTCTTACCACTACTGGTTGACTTTACCCTTATTCTGCAGAGTGCAGCTCTTACCACTACTGGTTGACTTTACCCTTATTCTGCAGAGTGCAGCTCTTACCACTACTGGTTGACTTTACCCTTATTCTGCAGAGTGCAGCTCTTACCACTACTGGTTGACTTTACCCTTACTCTGCAGAGTGCAGCTCTTACCACTGATGGTTGACTTTACCCTTATTCTGCAGAGTGCACCTCTTACCACTACTGGTTGACTTTACCCTTATTCTGCAGAGTGCAGCTCTTACCACTACTGGTTGACTTTACCCATATTCTGCAGAGTGCACCTCTTACCACTACTGGTTGACTTTACCCTTATTCTGCAGAGTGCAGCTCTTACCACTACTGGTTGACTTTACCCATATTCTGCAGAGTGCAGCTCTTACCACTACTGGTTGACTTTACCCTTACTCTGCAGAGTGCAGCTCTTACCACTACTGGTTGACTTTACCCTTATTCTGCAGAGTGCAGCTCTTACCACTACTGGTTGACTTTACCCTTATTCTGCAGAGTGCAGCTCTTACCACTGATGGTTGACTTTACCCTTATTCTGCAGAGTGCAGCTCTTACCACTACTGGTTGACTTTACTCATATTCTGCAGAGTGCAGCTCTTACCACTACTGGTTGACTTTACCCTTATTCTGCAGAGTGCAGCTCTTACAACTACAGGTTGACTTTACCCTTATTCTGCAGAGTGCAGCTCTTGCATGTTTTGCAGTAAAATTCTTTCTCATCTGAACCATCGATGCTTTAACTTTCTTCTTTCACACTATTCTTGGACGCCATATTTAATAGATATGAGTTAGATATATATGTCACCAAACACACCGAAAATAAAGTTATAAAAGCACAATAAAATCCATGAATATAACGTAAGAGATGGCATTGATAACAGATACCGTTTACGGGTGACATTTTTTATTCAATGTGTTTGCACACGTGGCACTCGAACGTAGAAGTGTTGTGTGAACTCCAGGGCGGAATTCTAACGAATTAAACGTTCAAACATTTGAACTTTCGAATTTGAAATTGTTCGAAGTATGACGCTTCACTGCAAGTGACTAACAGTAGAAGCTGTTACGCTGAAATATTGCATTTTTCTTTACAGGTTAACTATTATTATTATTGTTCCGAACATGTGCTGCAAGTGAGGGTGTTGTAGAACACTAAACTGATACATCAAGCGGTGTACGTGCAAGGATATAGAGCCCATCGTGCTGTGACCTAGTATCCTGCTGCAGTGAAGCGATTTTGGAAACATAGCCAACTTTAACTGTCTTTATTTGACCTTTCTTGTCCAGGATTGAGAGCCTACAAATGAGATTTTAATGACTTTGGAATAGCAGTTCAATACCCAATGGTGTAGCCATGTATAAACGCACGTACATAAATACATCAACTAAATGTGTTACCAGAAGTGCGTATTAAGAAGGAGAGACATATTCATTTATAGTAGTAAAGGAATCGCCATCTTGCATTTATTGTTTCGTAAAGAATGTATGCGATCTTAGTATCATCGGCAAGCAGCTTCTTGAAGTTGATAAATCATGTAATTCAACATTGTTATAACTCTATAGTTGTTTATTTGTTTCTTTGCGTTGTTTACTTCCTATCAAAATATTGTCTTAAACTGCCTATACAAGTATCTCTTCTATCGGTTTCCTTTATCTCCTCTACCTTCGATTTTTCATATTGTTATACATACAGTGGTTCTCTTTTTATTACATTGTGTGTGTGTGTATATATATATATATATATGGCATTTGACGTCTTGACAGACGGTTTGTAGTAACCAATAATGATTTATCAGTAGTTTGGTAATATATTAGTGTCTTTTGCTGCATGCTGTTTTACTGAGCAGCTTCTCTCGTGACTGGATCTCCCGAAATTGGATAAATAGATCCGATCGCAGATTGAACAAGATACATTTGTATATGATCTTTTAAGTTGATAAACTTGTTTCGCACTTACCACTTTTAAAAGATCATCAGCACCAATTTTAGCTGCCTACGGTATTCTTAAAAAAAAATGTTTCTTGTTATCAGATTGCCCAGGATTCATTTTTACAGGATGGTAGGACTGGCTCTACTTAACAATGAAGAACCCGTCTTCTTATTTATATTGACAAAGATGGATTACGTAATCATTGCTTATTCTTTGAAATGCTGCCTTTGCTTCAACTATGTTACGTCTATGTGCATGTATAATTTGTTATACAAAATATTATCCTTCCTAGGTACTTGAATTCACTGGCTTGTTTAATATTATCCCACACATTTAATAGTGCATTTCTGATAAATCTCTTCCTCTAGTAAGATGATTACTTCAATCATTTTTGCCTTTGAGGTTACATGTTTTTTTGTTGTTGTTTTTTACTTTCTGTCATTAGTGTTCAACATCTTAAGTAACTTATTTTTTTCACTCCTAGCAATTAAGATTATATCATCATAAATCTCATGTTTTTTTTATGATGACCGTCAAGTGATATTTCGAGTTTGCCCTCTATGAATCAAATATGATCTCACTAAGTAGTTCCAATAAATCTGGTGATAGCAGACGAACCCAGTTTAACGCTCTGTTGAATATTTTATTCTCCGTTTAATGTAAGACGATGTACGCGTTTCAAATAGTAGCTAGTGTGTAGAAATATTATGACAACTACTAGGAAAATATAGTGCATGTCAATCATTCAATAAGTGCACCAAGAAAAAAAGATGAAGAAGATTGTGAAGATGATAACAAAGGAGTTACAACTACAAAATATTATTTCCACTCTTTTTGTTATCACATATTTACGGAAAATTATAGGTTTTTCACGGGGAGCTGCGATAGCTCTGTGGTTAGTGAAATGGACTACAAAGGACAAGGGGTAGGGTTCGATCCCAACCGATGGCTTCCGGGTTCACCCAGCCTTAAATGGGTACCGGATTTTTTCTTGGAAAGTAAAGCGGCATGGGCGTAATACCGACCACATTACCCCAAAAATCATGTGCTGAAGGTCTGTAAAATGTATGGTCACTAACACCATATTCCCTATAAGCCACTTGGCGAGACGGGGCTCTTTACTTTTAATTATAGGTTTTTCATGTTGCATTTACACATTTCTGGTGCAAACATTATATTCCTATCTTTATAATTTCTTTGTTTGACATTGTTGTTTGTATTAAGCACCCACTTCCTCAAAATTACTATCTATCGTTAGCTTTTCCCTCCCAGGATGGTCTCGTTGAATGTTATGATAAAAGCCCTCGCTCTAGGATCATGCAAGATAAACTAACAAATGCTCTGTTAGATGTGCCTGTCATGAACCGAAAAGTCATGTTATAACAGAACTTATTGATGCTGTTCTTTTATTTTATATGGTCATAATGGCTGCATTGTGCGAAACTTGTAATCTACAATCACATAATTGTGCATACATTCGGTAGACGAGTTTTTTTTTTTTTAAATCATCATCATCAAGTGCTTTACCGGTTGGCGTAGGTGATCATGTCCCTCCACAATCTTCTATCCACAGTGCATCGTATCAGTTCTGTTGTTGACTGTTTTCCATGCCATGACACCAAGCTATCCAGTATTTTCTCTCTTTGTCGTCCGCGATCTCTTTTTCCTTTTATTTTGCCAGTTGTAACCAAATATTCCAACTTTCCTCTTCTCATGATGTGCCCAAAAAATGTTGGTTGCTTCTTTCTGATGTTTTTTAATGATTTGTCATGATTATTCTAGGCAATTTAAGAAGGTAGTTTGCCATTCCTTTCCTTCTTGGCAGTGACTGTACTAGTCGGAGATCGCAGCCATTGTCTCTATACATGAGATCCTCTGCCTGCCATCGCGGCGTGGGGACCATAACCGGCACTACTTGTCGGCTGCTCCCACAACACCATCCACCACCTGCTCCAATGGCTTCACATAACCCTGATAGGGGGGGGGGGGGCTAAACGGGAGCTCCACCTTGCCCAGGGGTGTCCCGAAGACTAGCGGAGGAAAGGAGACGTCTTACTCCTCCTTTGGTAGGGCAGAGCTCTACCCCGCTAACCTAATTTTTTTAAAAATACTATCTCTTAGTAAGCAGTGTGTGTACATTTTGTATGACTCTTCTTATACCACATAGGGAGCCGCGATAGCTCAGTGGTTAGTGAACTGAACTACAAAGGACAAGGGGTAGGGTTCGATCCCAACCGACGGCTTCCGAGTTCACCCAGCCTTAAATGGGTACCAGATTTTTTTTTTCTGGGAAAGTAAAGCAGCACGGGCGTAATACCGACCACATTACCCCAAAAATCATTTGCTGAAGGTCTGTAAAATATAGGGTCACTAGCATCATATTTCCATATACGCCACTAGGCGTGACGGGGGTACTTTACTTACTTTACTACTTTCTTATACCACATCATTTATACGTACATTGTGTTTGACTTTTTTTCTTTCATGTCATAATTATGCGTATCTTTTGCCTGATTGTTCTTTTATCATCTATTCATTAAATCTACCTTGTGACTATGTCTATCTTATGCCTGACTGTTCTTTTATCATCTATTCATTAAGTCTATCTTGTGCTTGACTGTTCTTTTATCATGTCTATCTTGTGCCTGACTGTTCTTTTATCATCTATTCATTAAGTCTGTCTTGCACCTAACTCTTCGTCTATCATACATCCATTTTGTGCATCTCATGTCTGAGTTTTCTTCTACCATTTATTCACTATGTGTATCTTGTATATGACTTTTCTTCTACCATCTATTCACTATGTGTATCTTGTATATGACTTTTCTTCTACCATTTATTCACTATGTGTATCTTGTATATGACTTTTCTTCTACCATCTATTCACTATGTGTATCGTGTACATTACTTTTCTTCTACCATCTATTCACTTTGTGTATCGTGTACATTACTTTTCTTCTACCATCTATTCACTATGTGTATCGTGTACATTACTTTTCTTCTACCATCTATTCACTATGTGTATCGTGTACATTACTTTTCTTCTACTAACTATTCACTTTTTGCATCTTGTGCCTGACATTTATTCTACCATCTCCTCATTAGCTTTATCGTATATGTATTGTACATTACTTTTTTGCATGTCGTTATTGTGTGAACATTGTACGTTACTTTTCTTTTTCTATGTTATCGTTTCAGGTATTATGTGTTACTTTTCTCCATTCATATTTTCATTAATTTTCTATTTGTTCATACTGGCACTCTACGCACATTTTGCATAATTCCCTGCATTTTTACATATTATTTGCGCATTTTTACCATTTTGTTTACACATTTTTGTACTTTTTTTCTTACATTGTGTAACACTCTTCTTGTTCTTTAATTGTAATACATTTGTGTAAAACTGTGTAATAATAATTTATTTTCTGTTATCTGTCCATTTTGTGTATTACTCGTGCATAGGTTTTTGTATGTGAGTTTCATGAACACATTTTTAATAACTGACTACAAATTCACTTAACTATTTTTTTGTTCCCTCGATCTGTGTTACAAACATTCAGTGTGCATTAGTTCTGTGCAATATGCTTGCTGATTGTCAAATTCTTACTGATCTCTATATTTTGAGGTTAATATGAATTTTCTCCGTTTTTCATTTGAGATTTGTGTGGGTCCCTGAAATTATTCCTGGCAGCTGGTTTTCATTTTCGTTCCACGGAGTATTGATCGCACGTTCTGTAATTAAAAAAAAAAAAAAGGAAAAGGCAAATAAAACAGGCCGTTCCCTTCAGAAATGCATTTTCTGCTCCACATTGAAAGGGTATAAAATAACGAAAAGATGAGAAACAGTTTGCAGCGCATAAAGATCAAGCAATGATTCCAATGTATCATTGTAATGAACACAATACATCAGTATATTCCAATTAGTGAGATTAATAACACTGAATATGAATAATTATATCAGCAGGATTAATGAATCGGAATGTAATAATGAAAGATAAACCATCGATATATTTATCAACATCGAACAAAGAAAGCGTTCCATCTAGAACGGACTTAACACAAAACTGTTATCATTATTATTTTAAATGTTATTTTATAGTTATATTTATTGCAATCATTAAAATGATCATTCGTGTCACAATTCTCCATTAATCCACTTAGGAAAATGAAGCATCACTGTCATTATATGTTAATTTCTATTATGAGCTGTGCCTCACAATTCGAATTAATGAGAATCATGTCAAAATACATTTGCTTCATACAGTGGACATCGTTGTGAACGGTTATATAGCTCCAGTGTCCATTGCTGGATGTATGTAAACAGTGGTTATACAAACACTGAAGGTAAACATGGATAACAAATCAAATAAATGGCACAACAACATTCACAAATTATATGGGATCAAAGTTAGGAGATACAAAACACAAGAAAAACAATGTAAGACTTCACAACAAGAATTTTAATGAAATGCCTTGTGCATTTTACTTCTGGATCTGTCACCCGGTATTTACAGAATCAGCTGCGTCCACAAAGTAGCGTTCTCTGCAGAAATTGAAATAAGTGGCGCCTGGCAGCACCACATATCTTTTTACATTCATCTGAACTAGATAAAGCTTTGGAATGACTGTATTATTCATTAGATCTGCATTATTAATGCTTGAAAACGAAGGAAGAAGATGTATACATAAGAATTAGAATGCTGAGTATAGTAAAAATATAAATCATCGCAGGATATAAGGATAATGTAAAGTTCCCTCAGTGCTTTAAAAAATAACTTAAGTGTAAAGGAGTCAATTATTAAAGGAAAGAAGTGTCTTGATACAGTGATGCATTCTCTAAAACACGGTTTATATAATTGCGCCAATTGACAAATATTTTAGCTTCCACGATCTAACCATGAGTAATACATAAGCATGATCTGTAGTGATGATATTGTATGGCAGTAGAATATATATATATATATATATATATATATATATATATATATATATATATATATATAGATGTAAACTACTATAGTAAACGCAGGTATTAAAACTGTATGCAGTCCCCGCATTTCAATTATCTTGGATGCATTTTCACAGAGAACTGGAAGCTCAATAGAGAAACGGAAACAAAATGCAAAATATCAAGCGGCGGCTAACAACTGTCGCCATTGATCAAACTCTCGAACATCAAAATGGCAAGAAAACAATTCATAAATAGAATTCTGCCACCCACACTGCTGCCAGTGTCAAGCATGGCTTTTATCTAAGACACAAGATAAAAATATTACAGTATATGTGATGAAGAGTAAACCCTGTATTTTGCCTCTAGAAAAGACTGAATAGGAAATAACTGAAAATTGCAGGAATTACATCCTGTAGTAAACACATCATCATCATGTGCCATACCGGTTGGTATAGGCGATCATGTCCTTCCACAATCTTCTATCTACCGTGCATAGCTGTAGATTTTAGGTTTTATTAGGACAAAATTATACTTGGCAACAAAAGAAGTTAGTTTGCCATTACTTTCCCTCTTGGCAGTGACTATACTAGCCGGAGACCGCAACCATTGTCTCTATAAATGAGATCCTCTGCCTGCCATCGTGGAGTGGGAACCATAACCGGCACTACTTGTCGGCTACTCCCACAACACCATCCACCACCTGATCCGGTGGCCTAACATAACACTGATAAGGGGAAGTCCCGAAGACTAGCGGTGGAAAGGGGACGTCTTTCTCCTCCTTTGGTAGGGCAGAACCCCGCTAACCAAATGTAATAAACACAGGAAAAAAATAGAAAGTAAAGTGGTTCCATCATCTCATGGGATGATAATCTAACCAACTACTCGCCTACAATATTCTACGATCTGGCATCTTCTTAGCGTTCAGCTATTGTTTGTGCAATTAGATATTTCGACCATTATGGGTCACAAAACTGTGCATTTGAGGTCTTTACCGGTTCCCCATTCTTTGTCGGGCAAGGCTGTTTCTGTGGCCATATCTGTGCTCATAGGATGTTAAGAGTGATTTAGTCATGTTGGATATGATCTGGAGTCAGTCTGGATACTCCATAAAAGCATATTGCAAAGTCACTAAGTACTATCTTGTATATGGAAGGTCTTGGGCCACAGTGGTCTAGTCTGAGTATGGTCATCTTGGTCAGAAAGAAACAATCAACCTTTTTTCAGGCAAATGATGAGAATAAGAAAGTTTTAATATTTGGTTACAACTGGCAAAAATACAGGGAAAGAGAGATTGTGGACGACAAAGAGAGAAGATACTAGATAGCTTAGCGTAATGGCATAGAAAACAGCCAACAAGAGAAATTATACCATGCATTGTGGATAGAAGATTGTGGAAGGACATGATTGGCTACACCACCGGGTATAGCAAATGATGACGATAATGATATATGCTGAAATATGAGGTTTTACTGAGCAGCTTCTCTCGAAGCTATCAATATTAAATAGACAGATCTGACTGTAGAATGAACAAGGTGCATTTGTCTGGTCTCATCTCCTTTTTCCTATGCCTTTTGCTTCTGATGTTGATATCATCGTGGCTATGATCTGATGCCAGATATTCCCAGTTTCTTTTGTTGATGAAAATTCTCTCAAGGAAGCCATGCACACGTCCTTATATCTCAGCACTAGTGTGAGCTTTGGTATGTTTTCTTTCAGCCCCTAAGTTCTCTATGCAATAATTGTTGGGGGACGATTGAAGTCCATTCTTATCATGTGACCTAACCACCTTAATTTAAGTGTTTCCGTGATGGATGGGAGTTTGGGTCATTGCAAGATGTTGGCTTATATATACATTGTGTTTGCCTTCAACACAAAAAACTCAAAAATTGCATCAGTAAATTCCAAGACCACAATTTGATGAATGATTTAAGCCACATATTTTTCACTGTCTTTAATTACATTTGGAGTCTGAAAAAGTGTAAACAATGAGTGCATTCCAAAGTTATGGCCAGACACTTTAAATCGAAATATGAATTGTCAAATATGGTGATCTAGACTGATTGGTAGAGAAATATGAATGAAAGAAAAGGCACATGGCACAGCCATTCTGCTGTTTTCACTTTCAGGGAGAAAGTTTGATCTGTGCACCTTAAGTAAAAAAATGGTTATTAACTTCCTCTATCTAGAAGTAGTAAAGTGAAGTGGATAGTTATCCTTCTAAAGTGAAACCTAAATTCAATGGATATGTTATTTTCGATAAAACTCTAAAAACAAAATTATTTTAATGATATAAAATAGTATAATTATAAAACGTAATTGTAACACATTAATTTAATAGGTTCTGTTTACATTTATTTTATATAATACTGCACAAGATTGATAGAATTCTCTCTCTTGGAGTTACACACAGATAGACAGACAGACTTTTGCCCAACAGCAGTACAAATGGTTAAAATATTGCTTTTATATAATAAAAAAGAACAGTTCTTTACATCTCAAATTATACAGGAATTAATATCACATAAATAGTTCAATAATCATCATCATGTGCCATAGCAGTTGGCGCAGGCGATCATGTCCTTCCATAATCTTCTATCTACCGTGCATCATATCAGTTCTTTTGTTGACTGTTTTCCATGCCATGACACCAAGCTATCCAGTATTTTCTCTCTTTGTTGTCCGCAATCTATCTTTGCCTGCATTTTGTGAATTGTAACCAAGTATTCCAACTTTCCTCTTCTCATTATATGCCCAAAAAATGTTGATTGTTTCTTTCTGATGTTTTTTATGTTTTTTAAGAGCTCCCTTTTCGTGTTGGCCTCTTTGAAAATTTTCATATTGGTCCAGGGAACTTTCAACTTTCTTCTGAGAAATCTCATTTCTGTGGCCTATAATTATCTTTTCAGTTTATTGTTTACGGTCCATGATTTACTTCTATAGGTCCGAATTGGTTCTATAATAGCACAGATGAACTTTCTTTCTCACTTCTATTGACATAGATTTGTTACATAAGATGTTTTACATTTTCTGGAATGCTATTTTGGCCTGAGCTTTTCTGCTTTGTATTTCTGTAGTGCATCTTCCATCTGATGTTTTTATTGTGCCCAAGAATTTGAAACATTGCACTTGTTTCAGATTTGTCCTGTTTATTTTATGCTGCATGATGGTGATGATTGTTTCTTCAATATGACCATTACTTCTGTTTTCTTATCATTCAGACTGAGATCTTTCTTGTTGCTTTCTTTTACTTTTATGTCTATAATTTCTTGTAGTTCATACTCTGCCTCTGCTATTAATACTGTGTCATCCTCATATCACAAAATGTTTATGTTGAGACCTTTGACTTCAATTCCTTTTTTGTCTACTATTAATCTCATAATATTTTGCTGTAAAGTGAAAACAAATCCGGTGACAAAACATACTCTTGTCTGACTCCTTGTTTTATATATTGGAACTATCCTGTTTGGTTGCTAATTTGTATAGCTGCTGTTTGTTGTCAGTACATGTTTTTTATGAATCTCAGATCCTTGTCATCAATGCTTAATTTCTCCAGCATATTGATCATTTCCACTTGCTTTACTTTGTCAAATGCTTTTGTGTAGTCTATAAAGCACATATATAGATCTTTCTTTACCTCTATAGCTCTTTCTATCAATGTTCTTAGGATGTATATTGCATTACTGGTGTCTTTCTTTCCACAAATCCACATTGTTCCTCACTTATTTCTGATTTTATTTTGTTCCTTACATGTCTCATGATGATTCTTAGTGATATTTTTGTCATATGGTTCATGAAACTAATAATGTGATGGTACTTACAATCAGCGGCACCAGACTTCTTCGGTATGGCTACAAAGATAGATTTTAATGCAATAATATAATAATTTTAAAAATAAATATAACAAATTAAAGAACCAAGACTGTAACACGTAGTCGATTTGTAATTATGTAATATTGCTACTGTTTATCGATCACTAAGTCTTATGAAACATAACTTCTAAGGATGCTGTAGCAGATGTGCAATAAACACTATCTGGACACTATTGTTGATAAATTAAACTCCAGTATAACATCCTCGTTGTTGAATGGTCATCACATTCATGTTCTCATTGCAGCAATTTTCATGGCAGGCTCATGAAATTTAAAACTTAGTCAACACCAAAAAGGTATGACATGATTTCTACATAATTCATATTTGTCATTGATGGTGCTATTTATTGATCAGGTCCTAATTCAGCTGGATGTGTCAAGAGTGTAATGGGTTGAATATTTTTAAAAATATAACACATTTAATTTATAACACATTATATGGTAAGAAAATTTAGGACTTGTGACCTCATATTTCTGTTTTATAAGCACTTATCAATATTCAATTTTCATTATTAATCACTCTACTTTAATGCATGTAGTGTGACACAGCAAACACCTCTATTATTTATTATCTAAATTCAAAGACAAAGTTCAGAATTGTAGGCCAAGTTAAATACTACAAATATATTTAACTACACACATGTATCAGGATCTTTAATTAAATTTGGTTAAGCTGCTGTTTTGGCTGCTTTAAGGTTGAAGCCTCCTCCAGTAAAGCGTGCAGCATCTGTTCTGTGAGAAATTATAAGTGGAGGTCCTCCTTGTTCCAATGCTTTGTCACGTTCCCTGCAGAGAAAAGGAATAATTTGCTAATTGAATTTGCTTAATGCATGAACAAGGGTAAAGATAATATCAGTAATTAATTTTTTCATTAAAATTTTATAGAAAAATAGAGAAAAAGGCAAGAGAAAACAAAAGATAGGAAGGAACATGGTAGACTTATTCATAAGTTATTTTCTTCTTTCAAACTTGCAATCTATAAGTTTCAGTAGTGCCTTTAATCAGAGGTCATGTTGAAAGATTCATGTAAACTAAATGTTTCATATCCCTGGTGAGTAATTTGTGGCAAATATTTTCCTGAGTGGCTGAATTGATAACTTATCATACTACAAATCACAAAGTTGAATCATGTTAGGATCAAAAAGTTGTTTCTATCCAGGGTAAAATAAAAACTGACTTGAACACCTTGTGTTCACTGTTCACATCACTGCATATTCGGCCTTTATTCTTTAGTTCTATAATTTCCAGAGGAAAAATTTCATAAAGAAACATTTTTTTATTTTTGTTCATCTGTTTATTTCTATGGTACCATTTTTCTGTCTGCGACTGAATAGACCACATTTAAATCCTTTTAGCCTCATCTAATTATGCCTATGACTGTTGGTAGACGACTTTCAAGTATGAAAGTTTCTTAATTTAATTTATTTTATTTTGATATCAATAATTTTATGACTATTTTGGAATTAAAACCAAAGAGTGCAAGTAATCTCTTTATAAAGAGCAATATTTCAGTTATTTTTTTGTCTTCATTTCCATTTTGCTGCACTCTTTAATACTGACTGTATTTGATTATTTTTTTTATTTATTATATGTGTTCCATAGTTTTTTTTATTTTAATGATGTCTTAGTTCCTTTCATCTGTACATAACATTTCCTTACTGCCACAATTCTTACTAGTTGATCTGTGTGAAACTGAATCTGTCCCAAATGTTTTTATTTTTGTTCTTAAATGTATGCAAATATATATATATATATATATATATATATATATATATATATATATATATATATATATATATAAGTAAAGTACCCTTGTCACGCCAAGTGGCGTATAGGGAATATGGTGTTAGTGACCATAAATTTTACAGACCTTCGACACTTGAACCAAGACTAAAATTGAATTTATATAAATATATAGGAAGCCACGATAGCTTAGTGGTTAGTGAACTGGACTACAAAGGACAAGAGGTAGGGTTCGATCCCAACCGGCGGCTTCCGTGTTCACCCAGCCTTAAATGGGTACCAGACTTTTTCTGGGAGAGTAAAGCAGTATGGGCGTAATACTGACTACATTACCCAAAAAAAGCATGTGCCAAAGATCTATAAAAATTATGGTCACTAACACCATATTCCCTATACGCCACTTGGCGTAATGGGGTTCTTTGTTTTACTTTTACTTTATATATATATATCATAAATTACAGCTCCTTTTCATTAATACAGCTCTTTTTCAATAAGGGGTAAAGGAAAACAATTTTTTTTTTAGAAATAATTATTTTTGTATTGCTATGTCCCCATAAGAAATACAATATACAGCATTGATATTACCGAATGTTAGACATTTTTTAATGCAGTAAATATTCATGCAATATTTTCCCTAATGCAGCAACAGAAAATATAGTGCAATAGAAATATAGTATAAACAATCTGTAATGGAACAAGATTTGATATAAGATAATGCTGGTCTCTATGTATCATTTTGAATCTCATGAGTCAGTGAACTTATAAAACTTGTTATTTCTCAGATACCAAGAATATAGATGTTATCATTTAACCCTCAGTAAATGACAAAATAAAGAATTAAGCGACAGTCCTCTGTACTCAAAACCACACTGCACATATTGAAGTTAATAAAAAAAATGAAAATGAAAAAGTTGCACTTTTGCCATGTTTACTTAAGCTTATTTGAAAAGAAAACATGTGTTAAAATATCAAGTGCATGCCCTTTGCAGCTGGATTTGTGTTTTAAAAATATTCTTGTTCATAAAAAAATTGTGTAGTTGCAGATATTGCATCTGGCTGTAAGCCATAACACAATGCAGATTATGACCTTTCAACATCATTTTAAGATTTGAAGATGAAAGAAACAATCATAAGGCAATTGCTGCAGCAACAAAAATAATGGAAAGAAAAATAAATCTTCATGAAAGTGGCTAGTGGCGTGTGTTATTCTGTATCTTTATTTTATGTTTTCTAGAAGGCTTTAACATTCTAACTTTTAAGATTAGATTTATATTGAAGAGTAACAGAGCATTTAATTTTTTGCTCTTCAGATTTGATAACAAATTAAATGATAAGACAACTAATGGGATGACTTATTTATTATTGACCAGACTAATTGGCATTAATGTATTTGGTAATTTAAGCATATGTTATGATGTCATCTATGATAATGTCATCTATTATTTTGTTACTAAACAATTGTTGACAGCTTGTAATTCAAATACGTGAATGTAATTGCTTTGTTCCCAGTATAGAAGAACAGCTGCTATATTATTTTAAGCATAAACTTAAATATTTTGTCTCTTTCCAAACATGAATTTGTGTCTTTTATCGTATGTTACAGAAGTATATGTCTGGTATGTTTAATAATAGCACACTTGTCACTTCAGTTCAATAATAACACACACACATTTTGTACAATTTGTCATAATACTTTTGCCTTGTGTGTATTTAAACACCATCTATATGTATCATGTATATGTATTTATATGTATCTGGCATAGATAAAATAACTGCAGTGATGCTGAAAGCATTTAATAATCAAAACCTATTCCACCTAAGAAAGTTATTTAATAAATTTTGGGATGAGGAAAAAGTTCCTAAAAACTGGAAGAAAGGGATCATTATTAAACTACCTAAAAAAGACAATCTTAAAGATTACAATAACTGGAGAGGAATTATGCATCTAGCAGTTGCCTCAAAGGTTTTCTGTAGAATCATGCTAAACAGAATAAAAGATGTTGTAGATAATATTATGAAGAAAAATAAGCAGAATTCAGAAAGGGGAGAAGCTGTCTTGATTAAATATTCACTCTAAGGATAATACTAGTAGTACATACAGAAAAACAACAACCATTAATCTGCAATTTCACAGATTTTAAAAAAGAGTTTGACAGCATATATTGATTGTTCATGTGGAATATCTTGAAACATTAAGGAATACCACCAAAAATTACCAACATTATAAAAGACATATATGACTGCTATACTTGCGCAGTTTGCACAGAGGAGGGAATGAGTGATTGGTTTCGAATTGAAACAGGAGTTAAACAGGGATTTATACTATCACCATTGCTATTTAGAATTACAATTGATTACATAATGAGTAAATGTTGCAAAGGCAATAATGGCATTAAATTGCATGACAGAAATTACTTGAAAGATCTAGATTTTGCAGATGATATAGTGCTCCTAAATGACAATATCAACAAGATTCAAAATATCACATATACCTTATCATCCATCAACAATAATAAGAAAAAAAAATATATCCCAGAGGGCAAAATATATCTCAATCGCCAGGCATTGGAATAAGTAGACCACTATATATCATCATCATCATCATCATCACGTACCGGGCCAACTGGCGTAGGTGATCATGCCTTTCCACAACTTTCTATCTCGGCAGCTATTTATCATTTCTGTTGTTGACCTTCTGCCAAGCCATTCTCTTAAGCTGTCTGTTATTTTTTCTCTCTGCTTCCCTCTATCTCTTCGTCCCTCAATTTTTCCAGTTGTTACAATATATTCCAGTTGTTCTCTTCTCATTACATGGCCAAAAAATGATGATTGTTTCTTCCTAATATTGGAAATTAGCTCTCTTTTTGCTTTGACCACTTTCATAACATTTTCAATACTCTTCTTAGTTGTCCATGGTACTCTCAACATTCTTCTGTGAAACCACATTTCTACAGACTCCAGTGATTTTCTTGTCTGTTGTCCTATTGTCCATGATTCGCATCCATATGTCAAGACTGGCTCTACATAACATTTAAGAACTCTTTTTCTTGTTTCTATTGTCAAAAATGGATTACATAGTATCTTCCTCATTTTTTGGAAAGCTGTTTTTGCCTGAGCAATTCTACATCTCACCTCTTTTGTACATTTTCCGTCTGAGGTTAACAAAGTTCCCAAATATTTAAATTCATTTACCTGTTTTAATATTGTTCCACTTGTCTTTATTGTGGTGATTCATGATTGCACAAAGAAATTACGACAGTGGTTTTCTGTTGCTTTCCGTCGGTTTGTTAACGGTTGGCTCCGCTAGCCTTTGACTAAAAAGTCTCACCCACAAGGCAGTGGGGTTGTTTTATTTCGGGGTACCCTCCCTTAGCCTTTTACTCTCCCGAGCTTACCTGCAAGGCAGCAGGGCAGCCACAGGTTGTACTGTTTACTGCATCCAGTAGCAGGTAAAATTACCTGGCCTGACTAATATAGATCAAGAAGGTGTAATAAAGAAAGAGATCAGGAGCAGGATAGCAAAAGCAGCAATAAATTAAAAAAACCTGGACAAAATATGGAAATAAAAAATACTATGCAAGAAAACTAAACTTAGAATATTCAAATCAGAAGTATTATTGACACTTACCTATGCATGTGAAAGCTGGAAAATATCAAAAGAGATTGAGAAAATACTAAATGCTTTTGAAGACTAATGCCTTAGAAAAATAATCTGTGTACAATGGAATGAATTCAAGACTAATATTGAAATAAGAGAAATGACCATACAACCTAAAGATCTCGTCTACAATTAAGGAAAGAAAATGGACATATGTCAATCATGTGCTGAGAAGAGACAACAAGAGCATTCCAAAACAGCTCTTCTATGGGACACATCAGGGTACAGAAAAAGACTAAGACCTAAAGAGACACTACAAAGAACACTTATAAGAGAAGCAAAGTTGGCAGTCATAGACTCATTAAATAAAATCAAATATCTCATCCAGAAATGAGATGAGTGAAGAAAAATACTACAAGCCCTCTGACTTCTAACTGCTGGGGGAAGGATCGAGAATCAAGAATATGTATCATGTATAAGTTGTAACACGGATACTTTGTATGTAAAGAATAACCCTGCTCTATTTTTTGCAAAATTTTACACTTCTTGTGTACACTCTAGTAGTACCAAGATTTATTATATCTTCCTAAACTTATTAACTTGTCAGTTCTATAAATACACGCTTTATTCTTGTATCCTCTGTCACATCAATCAGTTGTATACTTTTTTGTTATTCATTTTTTTGGGGCTTTATCTGTACTGTTATTGCCACCATCTGCAGCAGCTATGTACTTTGAATTGTTTATCACTGCTAACATCATTCTTACTGACACTAATTACTTTTTGTTTAAAAAAAGTAAGACTACTTTTCCTTTGTATAGCCTTGTGAACTTGAAAATAAAATATAGAAAATACTTAATCACTTAAATGCCAGGTTGTTTTGTAATAAAAAGTTGCCAATTAACTCTCTGGACAGTAATTTATGTTGTGAAGTAAATTATATTTATATTTATATGGTGGTTTTAACAATCATTATAAGTTGTAAAAAAGCAGAAAACAGATTGGACTGAATCAAGATTCAAGAACACACAATAATAAATGAATATTATTATAGCGGGAAACTTCCGAGGTGATAATCAGCGAATCAATTTAGAGGAAGAGGTATGTTTACAGCACTCTGAAAAATTGACAAATAATCAACAACAGAAAAAAATATGGACCAAAGCAAGATCGAATTCATATTCAGTGGCACAGCGCCTTGCCATGAAAAGCCAAACGCTAGGGAACACTGCCACTCAGTTAACTTAAAAATTAGCTTCGTAGGCAGTATCTTTCGCGCAGGTGTTCTCATGACTATAGCATAAGGCTGCGATCACAGCTCGGAAATACATAGTATCTGTATTTTTTCCTGTTAAGACAAGTATCTCCCGGATAGGGTAGGACTGAATACTTGCGTTGCAGACAAACATTTAGGACGAAACAGCACGAATAGTAGTTTCCAGTGGTTTAGGCTGGAGACAAATAATAATAAATGAATATTAATATAGAGGGAAACTTCCGAGGCGATAATCAGCGAATCAATTCAGAGGAAGAGGTATGTTTACAGCACTCTGAAAAATTGACAAATAATCAACAACAGAAACAAATATGGACTATGTATTTTCGAGCTGTTATCGCGGCCTTATGCTATAGTCATGAGAACACCTGCGCAAAAGACATTGCCTATGAAGCTAATTTTTAAGTTAGCTGAGTGGCAGTGTTCCCTAGCGTTTGGCTTTTCATGGCAAGGCGGTGTGCCACTGAGTACGGGTTCGATCCTGCTTTGGTCCATATTTTTTTCTGTTGTTGATTATTTGTCAATTTTTCAGAGTGCTGTAAACATACCTCTTCCTCTGAATTGATTCATTCAAGAACACACCAAAGATGTCAATAGAACACTTTTGAACAATTCTGATATTTTGGAGAGTATTGCTACTAACTGAAGTGGTTTTTTTTTCTTTCATCTTCACATGGATGGTTGATCGGTGGCTTAACAAGCTACCATCATAAAACATCCATTGTAATTGAAACAGAAATCTTGAACAGGGATGTGCGATGAGAAGCAATAAGAGTCATGTGCAAAGTCTGACACTTAATAGCTAAGATTGTTGGACACTGAGAGTCTAGAATTTGTGTTCTATGTGACGTCTTCGGCTTGAAAGGACAAAGACAAATAAAATGATTGCCACTAATTGATCAGTTTGGTACAGCAAGAGAGCAGAGAGTATTTAAAGTTCTGAGAAAAGAAGGAATAAAATAAATTGTGCTATTCAGATACAATGAATTGGCAAAGAAAAATTCATTACAATATTTTTCTCAACATGTCAATAGAAGCATGCACATTGCAGCAGACATTTAGAAGTTCATATTACCCTCATCAATCACCCCCAATCCTGCTATAATGGCTGTAGCATGGTTTTCATTTACATAAATGCACCAACACTGATTATACTGAATAGTGAAACAACAGTGACTTCTATATAAATTATCATTTTTAACAGCTCTGCCATCAGCAGTTTTTTGTTAAACAGTTGTCAGAGTGTATACACTTCATGGTTTAATAAAGACAATTTTGAACTCTTTTAATTTTTAAATCTAAATTTGGGTAAAATAAAGTTGGTTTTGCTACCTTATTATAGGACCCACAGTAGCTCAGTGGCCGATGACTCTTAGTTTCTCCAAGCCATAAATCTATCTATCTATCTATTGTCCTTTCGAGCCAAAGACGGCACATAGGGCAGAACCACAATCTTAAAAACAGAAACCTTGCATGCCAAAATGGCACATACTGCAGAGATCACTGCTTCCAAAATCTATGGCTCTGTTTCCATAACAATACTTTTTACAATGACAGCTTGTCAAGCCATTGATCAACCTCCTTAGTCACCTCTTACAACATGCCTGGAAAGTCACAGTGTCAAGCCATAAATAGGTACTAGATATTTCTGTGGAAATAAGATGGCCTATATTTCCCATATGTGGGAAAAATTTATATATGGGTGTGGAGGAAGCATTTTTTTTACTTCATTATCTGTGAATCAGGTAGGATTTGCAACCATATTGGGAAATCTAAAATCTTTCATATTTAATTTATTAGTTATTGTATTATATTTTCAAAATTACCTCAAAAGAGCAATTTTTGCTACCAAATGAGATTAGTTTAGGCAAAATCTGTTTTCCCATGTCCAACGTTAGTAATGAGTCTTTTAATTGAAGCATTTTATTTTGATTATGAAAAAAGTTGTAATCTGGAGTTTTTACAATAATTTTGAGAGAAGTATGGCACAAGCAGAAGATTTTATTGACAATTTGGATACAGTATGTGTGTTTTGCCAAAAATAATCAGAACTATTTCCATGCATACTCTTCATCGTTTTCAAAACAGGAACTAGCACTTTTGTGATTTCCACAATATAATGAGATCAATTCCACCAACCAACAATTAAAAGAATACATTAAAAACAAAAAAACAATATTGTATTTGTAGTCTAATACATTACAACTCACTTCATTTGTTGCTCTTTCTTTTTTTGCATAAAATATTTCTTTTTGACTTCCTGCAACTCTCTGGCAATCCTCTCAATCTCATATTTGTATTCAGAAACTTGAGATTCATACATGTTTAGTTCTGAAGCCATGCCCTGGAACAAGTTAGATGTGTATGTAAATAAGCTAAAGCTAACATATAAAATCAAATCTGAATACATGATTTTTTATTTAAGAAATTGTAGGAGTTGTATAACTTACAATAGTTAATATATTCCCAACAGAAGTTATTATTTTCAATACATCCAATATTGAAATAGTAGATACCCACGACATAAACAAACTGAACGTTGCTGTGTCAATTTTGAACTCAGACATTTAATTTTCTGCTGTAAGTCCTTTATCATAACAAAGTAAAGTCAGGAAAACCCTTTTACGAAATCATGTACAATTCATAGTTTTTATTTCTCAAAAGAACTGACAAATTAGACAGAATCTGTTAATCAATAAAAACAACAGTGACAACATGGCAGTAAGCTCCCATTTGTATAGACATATTTTTAAAAATATGTGTATTCTTAAACTGCAGTTTCTAATTATTGGATTCACCTTGATGCTCACAATAGAAGAGTATCCAATTACAATGAAATAGACTGTCATAATGTGTATGAAAACTTGTAAGTTGACTAATAGCAATACTTTTTAAAATGTTTATTTACAAAATCTAATCATATTCTTGTTAATAACTGCAAATGTAAATTTGTTTATATTGTGATAATGTATTTGTTTATCTTTAAAATGGTGTACCTTCAATCAAAAAATATATTATTTGTTAATCAAACCTCAGTAACTCAATAACCACAGTTTACATTTAGCAAACCCTATCAAGGTGAAAGATTGAAAAGAATTTAAAAAAAAAACAAAAAACAAGAGTATAGTGCCCTGAGTCATTGAAGACCACAAAAGAAAACAAATAAAAAGAAAGAAAATTCAAGCAAAGTTTACTATTACTAGGCTACTATTATAAGAATAAACAGGAACACCAGATTCTTCTACCTTTCAACTCCTAACTGTGGAGCAAAGGTCTTCAACAAAACCATTCCAAGCCATCCCGTTTCTTGCCATTCTTTTAAGATCATTCCATGTCTTCTCCATCATCTTCATCTCTGCTTCCATCTGTTTCTCCAAGAATATTTTGGTCATACATCTCTTAGACAGAGAGCCCTTATCTTTCCTGCATGGCAGATTTACTTTTCTTTCTTTTCTTTAACTTTTCTATGTTTGTGAAGTTTTTGTGGCTTATATTTTCCAGGATAGCCAGTCCCATGCCCAACCCTCCTTAGTCACCTTTTATGAACATCCCTGGTAGGGAACAGCACCACAATTTTTTACTCCCCTTTTGGGCCCCGGCAGCGAATGAATGTAACACAAGATTACTTAAATATATTAAGTCTGACTTGAAATAATAAGAAGAAATTTGTAGATGGTTCTATATGTCACTTATCTATCTCTATCTATCTATTGTCCTTTCGAGCCGAAGACGGCACATAGGGCAGAATCACTATCTCAAAAAACAGAAACCTTGCATGTCAAAATGGCACATATTGCAGAGATCACTGCTTCCAAAACTTATGGCTCTGTTTCCATAACAATACTTTTTACAATGACAGCTTGTCAAGCCATCAATCAACCTCCTTAGTCGCCTCTTACGACATGCCTGGAAGGTCACAGTGTCACTATTCTTTACTTCCCTCATAATGAGGCCTGGTAACACACAGGAGATATGTCACTTATATTACCAAATATTTCTAAAACCAAATAGATCTGTACATAATAACAAAAGCTCCAAAGAAAGAAGAAATCATCAAACCCATCAAGAAGTTGAAGAACATAGAAGCTCCAAGAAATAAAAGCTGAAATGCAAAAATATTCAAAGCAAATATAATATTTGCAGTGGAAATTATGGAACAATTTTGCTTACAAATTTGACAACAGGAGTAGAAAAAAGGTTCCCTCTATGCCTTGCTAGGGGTATGACTATGACACATTTTTGGGTGATATGGTCAGTATTACACCAGGCCATCTTTACTTCTCAGAAAAATCTCTGGTGTCAACTGTTAGAGGCTGGTTGAATCCTTGAGCTTTAACAAAAAAAATCTGCCACTCCTGGGAATCAAACCGGGACCCTAGAATAGTTGAATAATTGTAAAGTTGTCAAAAATAAGTTCTTCCCAGACAGTTAAATTTTGGAGAAAGATTACTCCCAATGCCTGCACAATAGTTGTCAGGATCAACATACAAAGACTTTAAAGAACAGTTGGCTATATTCTATGGAGTAAACAAGCAGACTTCAAAAGAAAGCACGACAAATGACAACAAATTGTTTTAACAAAAAGGATTTTGTCAGTGAGGATTAAGACACAGTGTGTAGAAAATACTTAGAGCTTGTAAAATTCCCAACATTTAAAGAATTATTAAAAGTCTTTATGCAAAGTTCATACACAATGTCTATGTATTACATATGCTCTCTTAGTTGCTGATAGATTGACATCTTTGGTATTGTGACTGATATTCCTGTTAAAATATAAGCTTAAGAGAATGGCCTTGCAGAAGGTCAACAACAGAAATCATAAATAACTGCGAAGATCAAAAGCTATGGAGAGACATGATCACCAACACCAGCAGGCACTTGATGGTACTTGATGACGATGATGATGTTAATAAATAATAATCCTAAATGTTCTTTTATACAACTACTACTTCATAACAAGTAATCCTCAAAAACCTATGTATATCATGTGATACATACCTTCATTTGTTTGGTCTTTTCTTTTAGTGTCTGCTGATATATAGTAAGTTGTTCAGCCACTTCTGGTCCAGGCTGCCGAGCCAGGATGTGCTTGAGTTCCAAATAGAGTTTTTCCTTCTCCTGTATCAACAGCTCCTTCTCTACAACTTCTTCTGTCTTCTTTATCAGTCGCTTCTGAAGTGTGTGAATCTTCTGTATCATCTCATATGAAGATGGGTCACTCCCCTACAAAAAAAATTTACATATATTAGTACATATTTGGTTATAAGTTATTCAGCCAGTGTTTTTGTCTTATTAAAGTTTGAGATAGTTGTAAAATTTGTATGTTTTTTATTTTGAGATTTTAAAGAGCATTTTTAATTTCTTATTCGTATCTACTCCTTCAAAGAAGAAAAAAATGCAATAAATGTAATTTCTAAAATAAGCGAAAGAATAAAGTAGCATCACGAATCATATGCAATTTTGTACTTGTACATAAAACAATCGATATATTTACACTGTGTTATCAATATATCATACACAATTTATTATTTACTTATTTTCATATGATTAATGTATCTCAGAGGACCTTAGTAGTCTATCAATGTGCTTAGAGATAGACTAGATAGTAAAGCAAATCTGTGTCTTGTATTTTATCTCTTTTGCCGCATAATTTTTTATTATTCAGAACTCACATATCAATAACTGGTTATCAATACGTTCTTATTTACTATTGGATGTGAGTGTTAGTGTTTTTTATTTTTACTTCTTTTTATTTTTAAAGATCTGTCTTGTTAACAAGGAGCAAACAAGAACATAATTAAACAAGAACATAATTAAACAAAGAATAATATTATAATGTTGAAATTCAACAATGTATATTACTTACTTCTAACTTCCTCCAGCGATGAATATTCATAGGGTTTTCCAGCTCTTCCTCTAGTGCCTTGCATCTAGTTCTCTCTCTAAGCAACTCTCTCTGGATATGGTAAACCTCATGTCTGTATACAGTAAAAAGGAATACAAGCACGTTTTCTAATATGTTGCTTAAATTACTAGTGACACTAGTTCCCTAATCAGACGAAAAAAGATGTTCCCATCATGTAGCTGATGTGCTTGAAAATAAAGAAAGTTTTGGAAGCACAAATTAGAGTGTAGATAATTCATTCCTTATCATTGTTATTTAATCCAGGGCTTGGGTTAATACACCTGACAGCTCATGGACTGAAAGTTAGTTAGCAATTCATAGATGATTGCTGGTGTCTGTATCATTGCACAAGAAATAACTGATTGAAGTCCTACTACACCTCCTGCAATAGCCTTTGCTACAGTCTAACTAGTCTGGTCAAGTGCTAAAAGGCTGGAAATGGAGGGCAAACTTGTGTTGGGAATAAATGTGCAGACATCACTGCTTGCTGTAAATCACAACAATGCACAAATTTCGCCCAATTAACACTCTTGTAAGGGTGGATGATAAAGTGGAGTAATTGGTGGATATTTTGATTGAAATGTGAACCTTTTTTTTTTTGTTTAGAGCCTTTTGTAAAACTGCACTTTTAATGTTGACTTCTTGAATAAGAGCAGCTATGTGATATTAAATAAGTAATATACCTATAGTTATCACCTGTTATCAGCAACCGACTGGCCCCACTGTGCCGAGTTAATCCGCGATAAAAAGTAGCCATGTGAGTATTTAAAGAAAATCACTCAAAGTACAAGCCATTTTGGACTGCTGCACCCACAAAGAGGACATCAATATGATGGGTTAAAGCTAAGAAAACCATGTGCGACTGAGTATGGACAGTGGTTTGATCAGAAGTGTTGCGTAGAATAGGTTTAATTATTGCATGCTGAATATAGTATGAGACTTCAAGTTCAAGGCAGCAGGAGATCCACACCTGGTAGTCATGACCCAGGTGGGCTCACCTCCTTTAGGGTATCAAGAAGCTAAAGAGCCAAAACACTTGCTCGACGGGATCTTTCAACCTCTGTCCATATATATATATATATATATATAGTATAATTGAAATAAATGACTGAATTAGCCATTTTATTTAATTTCTATTTTTAGATATATGTTAAATATTTACATAGGCTACTTTTATTTATTTATTCCTATTTGGACATATTTTATAACATAAAAGCAGCAGCTGCCTCATAAATAATATTAAGCAAGTTCTGGGATCAAGATAGGTAATCTTAAAGTATTGGAGCTCTAAGTCTTCAAATAAATTGTGTGGATCTAACCTTATGGGCTCTCAGGAATCCATGACAATGATGACAATGAAAGAGGTAGCAGACTTGTTTTGAGATAATCCATTGTGGGAGCTTTAGTGGTTGACAATCAAGATATATCAAAGTCTTTATGATCATTAATTTTAAAGTTTTATTGGCTGTGTAGTCTAAAGATAAGACATGGACCTATGAGCAAGAAGGTCCCAGGTTCAGATCCAGCCACAGACAGTGGTCAGTTTTCTTGCTGAATCCAGGGTTTCTTCATGGTTTTACCTTCCCCAAGCCTCTAAGTTGTGAGATCAAATGTCCAGCCCTCATGGAAAACGGCAAAGAATAACAGGTATGTATACTCTGCACCCATTAAACAACCTTGGGCAGTTAAAAATGAAAAAAAGGCAAAACAAATACTCAAGATTCCCCCCCCCTTTTTTTTCAAACATCTTCAACAGTGTTACAGAGTTTTCACATGTAAGCTGAAACCATCTTCAGTGCTTTTATTAGTGTGTAGCAGTGTTGGCAGTTGATGGAGTCATTAACAGGTGCACACTTATAGTGGTGATGAAAAAGGGATCTGAGCATAATGTCCAATGCATAATGAAGATGATCTGTTATCTAAACTGTTGGAGAATGAAATGGTGACTGACAAAAATACTTTTATGAAATTTCAGAAACCATGAGTCTCCACATTGAAGGTTGGCTACCATGGAGTGTCATTCTACTCTGTCTCTTGTTTTGATAGAGCATGGTTGTCATAAACTGACTTGTCTTTTTGTATTTTCCCTTCTAAGATTACTTTTAGTAGGTTGCTGTGTCTTTTATTATGCCACAAAAATCTCATTTGTCATGTTTGTATTATGTTTAATAGTTCTTTTTTCATTTTTAGTTGTTTTAAGACTTCATCATTTGTTTTCTTTTCTTTCCATCCAACTCCTCCTATTCTTGTATAAATGCACATTTAAAAGGCTTTAATTTTCTATTCTATTTTCTCGTCTAATGTCCATGTTTCTGCACCATACAGGAATGCTGGGAAGATATAACATTTTGCTATTCTTAGTTTTAGCCTTGGTGTTATTTATTATGATGTTAGTATAGTTTTCATAGCATTAAAATTACTTTTTGCCATTCCTATTCTTTTGTTTATTCCAGTTTTACATTTTCCATCACTGGTTATAGTCTGTTCAAGGTTGTTGTGACTCTGAACTGTCTCCAGGTCAATTCCTTCAATTTTGATATTTATTTGTAAGTTTTTAGTATTTTCTTTGTTTATGATCATAGTTTTAGTCTTTCTGATATTCATATCTAATCCATATTTTTTGCTTGTTATGTTTATTTCATTAAGTAATTGTTGTAGATCCTTAGGATTTTCTGCTAGTAATACAGTATCATCAGCATATCCTAGGTTATTGATTATCTTTGAATTAATGTTTAGGCCTGGCATCTTTGTGATGTTTTTAAAGATTTGCTCAGTTTATAGATTTAACAGGCTTTGTGTTAGGCTGCATCCCTGTTTTACTCCTCTTTTTATATCAATGGGTGTAGAGTTCTCTTTGTTACATTTTATTATTGCTTCTTGCTCCCAGTATAAATTACATATTATTTGTATGTCTGAGTTATCAAGATATATATCTTTTAGCCAGTCTATAAGTTGTTTATGATGTATTTTATCAAAAGCGTTGGTGTAATCTATGAAGCAGGCATATATTGGTTTGTTTACTTCTGTGTACTTTTCGATTAATGTCCTCATACAAAATATGGCTTCTTTTGTCCCACTGTTTTTTCTAAATCCAAATTGTTGTAGATCTTATTATATGGTAGAAATTACCAGTGAAATATTTTGTGAATAGCTTTGGTATAATCTTTCTGCATACTGCAAAGTGACCAGATATAGTAGTGGTATATTATCACTTACTTACAACATGTATGACTGGCATTCTTAACATGTACTGGCAACAAACAGCAGCTATATGAATTAGCAACCAAACAGGACAATTCCAATATATAAAATAAAAAGTCAGACAAGGCTGTGTTCTGTCACCAGATTTGTTTTCACATTACAGCAAAAATATTATGAGATCAATAGTCGACAAAAAGGAATTAGAGTCAATGGTCACAACATAAATAATTTGCAATATGTGGATGATACACTCTTAATAGCAGAAATGGAAAATGAACTACAAGAAATGATAGACATAATAGTAAAAGAAAGCAACAAGAAAGGTCTCAGAAGAAAATAGAAGTAATGGTCACATCGAAGAAACAATCATCGTCATCATGCAGCATAAAAATAAACAGGACAAATCTGAAACAAGTGCATCGTTTCAAATACTTGAGCACAATAATAACATCAGATGGAAGATGTAACACGGAAATAAAAAGCAGAAATGCTCAGGCCAAAATAGCATTTTAGAAAATAAAAAATATCTTATGCAACAAATCAATGATAATAGAAGTAAAATGAAAAACGATTAGAGGCCACAGAGATGGGATTTGTCAGAAGAATGTTGAAAGTTTCCGTGGACCAAAAGACCAATGAGGAAATTCTCAAAGAGGCCAACACAAAAAGGCAGCTCCTAAAAAACATCAGAAAGAAACAATCAACATTTTTTGGGCACTCATGAGAAGAGGAAAGTTGGAGTACTTGGTTACAACTGGCAAAATAAAAGGACAGAGAGATCACGGATGACAAAGAGAGGAAATACTGGATAGCTTGGTGTCATGGCATGGCAAACAGTCAACTACAGAATTTATACGATGCACTGTGGATAGAAAATTATGGAAGGACATGATTGCTTACACCAAAATGGTATGGCACATGATGATGATGATATTATCTTAAAAAAAATAGTAAAGTACCCCCCCGTCACGCCAAGTGGCGTATAGGGAATATGGAGTTAGTGACCATAAATTTTACAGACCTTCGGCACATGATTTTTGGGGTAATGTGGTCGATATTACACCCATGCCACTTTACTTTCCCAGAAAAAAAAATCCGGTACCCATTAAAGGCTGGGTGAACCGGAAGCCGTTGGTTGGGATCGAACCTTACCTCTTGTCCTTTGTAGTACAGTTCACTAACCACTGAACTATCGTGGCTCCATGATATTATCTTAACAAGTTTTTATTTTTTTTATGGCAAGAAGAAAGAACAATTTGTATCCAGCACATATTTAGTTAAACTGTTATGCTTGATGCATCAAGAATTCAATTAAAAAACATTTTACATGTAACAAGGAATACCCAAAATAGAAAGGTAATCAGAATGAAAATAATCCTCACCTGAGATCCTCAACATTAGCAACACTTTTCTGAAGAATCATTTTCTCTCGACGAAGTTTTTTAATCTCAAGTTTCAAAAGTCTGATATCTTCCAATCTTTGGTTGTATTGAATTTCTCCTTTGTTTAGCACAGACTGCTGGATTTTTATTTTCTCATACAGAAGAGCAAGCTCATCATTTCGCCTCACAAGCTGAGTTCCAAGTATGTCTCTTTCACTGATAACCTAATTGGGTTAAAATATTGAAATCAGAATATATTAACTGAAAGAGTAAGTGATCTTTATGAGCTCTTTACTTGTTCTCTATGGAATATAAGATTATAAAAATAGTCATTATCAAAGTGAATATGTCTACTGTCTTTTTCAAACCTATAGACACAACCCTTATTATTTCTTACAACTCATAAAGCACCAAACTGAACATAAGGTATGACTGAGTTAACCTTTTAATACTGGGACTTTTTTTATTGAAATGGTCAGTTATCTGAAGACAACAATGGAATGCAAGGTTCATTGGCGATGCATCAGGGGTAGACCAAAAGAAGGTGATTTCAAGACATGAAGGAGACCTGGAACATGACAACAGAAGATGTGGGAGATCTGGCTAGAGGCAGAGATTCTTTCAGATGGGCTGTGGTGAATGCAATGTTCAGCAAAGGACATGTGACCTGATGATGATGGTGAGTTATCTAAATTATAGTTTGTGAAGTACATAATGTCATCAAATTCTTCTTCTTCTGTTTCATTCACTTAATGCTAAATACTCTTCATTGTCCAGCTTTAACAAGATTGTGACTGAGCATTAATCCATTGTATTTCCATTTGCAGTGTGCTGTAATATTCTGTGACCTTCCAGCCAACATGGCTGAATCCAGCTAAGCATTTTTAGACACTGCGCTGATTTCCCTCTTCAATCCCTACTTGCCTGGCCATGTCAATCATGTGGAGAAAGTGTGCAGCAAGATCTTGATCAGTTTTTATTTACTGATCCTAGCACAAATGATCAGATATAAGTTGGTGATCACTTTAAGGGTGTCTTGGGCCCACCATCAAGTTCAAATTTCTGCATAATTCTTATTCTTAATTAAGGCATGTCAAAATGTATATCAGAATGCAGAGAAATTAATAAAACTACATACCATTACTGGGGTTTACAATATTATTTACATAAAAGCTTCAAGTCATCAGGACTGTTAGTGTGGAGTTAAAAGTTCATTTTCACTGTCTTTTCAAAGGGACAAAATGGATGCCCACAACTGTCAATGACACTTGTTGTAAAGACAGAATAGAGTATGCTGGGACAAGTTATTTGAAACTTACTATATTTTTGCATTTTATGCAAGGAAAAATACAAAGTGCATGCAATGGAAAACCATTTTTTTTTCATATAGTATTTATTGCAAACACTGAAAAAATAAAATTATCACACTGTTCAAACATAGTTCCCTTCTAGTTCAAAGTAACTAGACCAGCACTTGACAAACAAGTACATATAGTGGGAAACAATTTGTTCAAATTGGTGTGCACTGCCTTTTGAGTATCCATCTTGCACACTTTTCAGAACTTTAGTTCATCATGAATAATGATGGACTGCCCCAACACTAATGTCCAACAGTGATGCCATCTCCTCACTCAGTGACATGCTAGTTTTCCTGTATCATGTTTTCCGTGGCAGCAATGTTGCCTTCTGTGACAGCTCTTCCCTGCCTCTAGTTGGGGAGAATTCTCAACACTAGTGATGATATTCTTGAACTTCTCAGTCCATTCATATACTTGTGTATGACTCACACACCTATCACCATATTGAATTCTCACTGCTCTTGCTTGGTGCACTGTTGCAAGGATGCCACCACCTGATTGAACTGTTTTCCTGATTTCTATGCTTTCTAATGTCATCTATTGGTAGATCAAGGTCACAACTCCCCCACAACAGACGCACAAAGATATTGGTCATATATGCAATTTTTAACTTATCCAGTTTCAAATTTATTTTTTCTTCATTTTTTCCATTATATCTCTTGGGGTCACTGTAATATTTAGCTTCTTACCCCAATAAAGTGAAATAATATAAATTTACAAAGACAACTTTTAAAACACATTTTTGCAACTTGAGAATATTGTAACTACGGGCATGATAGAAGGAAAAAAAGAGACAAAGAAAGACAAAAAATACTAGACAGTTTTAACAGTCTAGCAGAGATGAAAAGTCAAACTGATTAGGAACACTAGGGCAGGAAATATAAAGACCTGATTGCCAATATTATTGTGCAAGACATGTTATGACAATAACAACCATGTTTTAAGAGACTTTGCTCGTCCTTTCACTTCCTTGACAATTCCAATCAAAAGTTACCGCTTATTTTGTAAGTGTTTTTTTATTCCTGAGATGTCCTACTCATGTATGCATTTTCATTAATCATCAGTAGAATTTATTAGCAAATGCTTTTCTCCTCATGATGTTTTACTGTAACATGAGCCATCATTATGTATAAGATTGATCAGTTTTATAATACTCATTATATATTAATGCTAAAAGTCAAAACAAAATGAATATAGCATTATTAACTATGAGACAAACAAATTAATCAAGCATCTTTCAATTAAATGATACTCTTACATTTACTTACAATAATTTTTTTTTTTCCAAAAACACATTTAATTACTGGAAAGTAATTAAATTTGAAAAAAATAAAAGATACTTAATTTGTATAATTTGCCTCTTGTAATATTTTTTTATGTAGGACATGTTATATAGGGTGTCTCTTTAATGACTGTGCATTTTTTGTTGTTGAAATAATTACGCACCTAAATTTTATCTATGTATGACGTAATAGTTCAAGCACCATTTACGTGTTCATTTAAACATCACTGCTACATGATAGATCTGGCTTACAATGGTGTTAACGATTGAAGAAAGAGTATTTATAGTGGAGCATGTGTTCCGTAACGGCGGCAAGTATTCGAATGGGGTTGTTGAACAATTTGTGAATAGATTTCCTGATACACCAGTGCCTCATCGAAATACTGTGAGTAATTTAATAATCAAATTTCAAAACACCGGTAGTGTACATGATGTTAGCCGTCCTGGTAGACCATCTGTTCTTGAAGTAACATCTCTCAACATCCAGGACAGCATTCTAATGAGTCCTGGCAAATCAATAAGAAAGCTGGCTCAACAAGTACACAAATCAAGCAGTACTGTTCATAGAGTTCTGAAAAAAAATTAAAGTTACATCCGTACAAATTTTCCGTCGTTCCTCAATTAAAAGAATTAGATCACCAATCCAGAATTAATTATTGTATGTGGTTTGAGAATTTTCTAGCCCAAGAAGGTGAGGAAATCCTTGATTTCACTTTCTTCACAGATGAAGCATGGTTCCATTTGTCTGGGTACGTGAATAGGCAGAATGATCATCTTTGGAGTGATGAAAATCCACATGCATTGCACCCAGTGCCTCTCCACGATCAGAAAGTAGGAGTGTGGTGTGCAATGAGTCGTCAGCGGATAATCGGCCCAATTTTCTTCTATGACACAATAAATCAGAAAGATACAGGATTAACATACTGGAGCGATTCGTAACCCAACTTTCTGAGCCAGAAATTGAAAAAGCTTGGTTTCAACAAGATGGCGCAACTGCTCACACTGCTGTAAAATCACTGGAATTTTTATATGAAATTTTTGCTAATCGTATAATCTCTCGCGGAATTTGGCCTGCACGGTCTCCTGATCTTACTCCCATGGACTACTATCTCTGGGGTGAACTGAAAGGAAAAGTGTACGAAAACAATCCCCACACACTCGATGAGCTGCAGGTTTCAATCGCCAACAACATTAATAATGTTACACAGCCCATACTGCGTAAGGTTTTTGACAATATGAAAAAACGTATCAACATTTGCCAACTAAAACGTGGTGGATATTTCGAATACCTTTTGTGAATAGTGATGTTATATGTTTTACTTTACCGAAAAAGGAACAAGCTACAGCAGTACATGATGCGTGATTTACATAAATAAATTGGAACAACTAGATTTTCAAATAATGCACAGTCATTAAAGAAACACCCACCGATCTGGAAGACCTTCAATTTCACAAGACCAAATTATGGAACTCCAAGACAGAATTACAATGAGTCCAAATGCATCTTTAAACCACTTGTCTCAACAGGTGCAAATATCTAAGAGTTCTGTTCACAAGGTTTTAAGAAGTGAACTACACTATCGTCCATACAAATTAACTGAAGTGTCTCAACTCCAAGAAAGAGATTATGAATCCCGTTTAAACTACTGCATGTGGTTTCAGAATTTTATTTATGAACATGGCGCTGCCATCCTTGACGTCACTTTTTTCACTGATGAGGCCTGGTTTCATTTATCCGGTTATGTGAATAGTCAGAACAATCGGCTGTGGAGCAGTGAAAACCCCCATGAATTTCATCAAGTGCCGCTTTACGATCAAAAAGTCGGAGTGTGGTGCGCTATAAGTCGTATGCGGATAATAGGACCTATATTTTTTAATGAAACAATAAATGCAGAACGTTACCGTACTTTAATTCTGGAACAGTTCATAGCACACCTTACAGAACGGGAAATTATGGAATCCTGGTTTCAGCAGGATGGGGCAACAGCACACACAGCCACAACAACACTCAATTATTTAGAAAGCATATTTGCAAATCGCATTATTTCACGTGGAATCTGGCCTGCTCGTTCACAAGATCTAACACCCCCAGATTATTATCTGTGGGGGGGCATTGAAGGGGAAAGTTTATGAAAATAATCCGCAGACAATTAATGACCTAAAGACTGAAATAGTAGACAAGATTAAACAAATATCACCAGACATTATTCTGAAGGTTTTCGCAAATATGGAAAGACGAATCACGACATGTCTTGAGGCCCGTGGTGGACATTTTCAACATATGCTTTAGGCACTTTATTGTGTTAATACCAACATTACCCATTATAAGCTCGCCGATAGCAGTCAAGTATATTTGAATATTTTACAATTTGTGTGACACATTAGTTAACCGCATTTCTGGTGACGTTTTTCTTCCGAGAGTAGAAATTCACTGCACTGCGACTTTAGAAACACCCTGTACAATTGTTAAAAAAATCAGACATACTGATGTTATAACACTAAATGTTGCAGACTAAATGACAAATTATTCATAAATATACAAATACACTAACTTGATCAAGTTCTTTCTTTTGTCTGACTCTTTCTGCATCTGCTTCAGCAATAATCTTCAGCAATTTTCTCTCTTCAGCCTCTTGTGCCTCAATGTAAGCTTTATCATTAATTGCCTGCTGTTTCATCTTCTGAAGCTCAGCCTATAGTAAAGTAAACTAACTAAAGTAAAGTAATGTTTACTAGAAGTAAACATAAGAAACATTTAGAAAAAGATTCAATAACAAAAAGCATCAGTCTCAAGTTTATATAAATATTTTATTGCTGAATGCAACAATTATTCTTTCTATTGACCTTTCGAGCCGTAACCGGCCCATAGGGCGTAGACCAAGATACACCTTCTCCTATATGAATTTTTGTTCTAGCAGTTTTCTTTTAAAGATATTTTATCAAATCTCGCCATCTGTCTCTGTTCTGTGCAAGCAGTTCTATCTCATTGAGGGAGCCGATTCCTGCTGCTCTTGCCTCTCTCATCAATGTTCTTCACAGTGTCTCCCTGGGTCTTCCTCTTTTTCTTTTACCTGTTGTTTCCCATATGAGGGCTTGCTTTGCTATTCGATTATTATCTCTTCTCATCACATGTCCAACGTATGACCATCGTCTTTTCTTTATTACTGAAGATATTAGTGTTGATTGGCGATTTCTCTAATTTCCTCGTTTGTTTTGAATTCGTTCCATTCTATACCAAGTATTTTCCTTAGACATTTATTTTCGAATGCGTTCAACTTTGTTTCTATATCTCTTGTTGTTTTCCAGCTTTCACACGCATACGTAAGGGTTGATAGTACATTTGATTTGAATAGCCTAAGTTTTGTGTTTGTGCTAATGAGTTTTGATTTCCACAACTTTTCAAGGCTTCTGAAAGACATTGCTGCTTTAGCCAGTCTGATTCTAATTTCTTTGCTCGTATCCCCTTCTCGATCAATGTGACTTCCAAGATAGATAAAGTGATCGATCTCTTCTACTGGTTTGTTTTCCATGTATATTTTGTCACTTGTTGGAATTAAACTTTTCATGACTTTAGTCTTTTCATGATTGACCTCAAGCCCAATTTTGCTGGCTATTGATGATAGTTCATTTGTGTTTTCCTGCATCGTTTTTATCTGACTGCTGATGAGAACTATGTCATCAGCAAAGTCGAGGTCCTCCAAATGGTCTCCTTGTATCCATTCGATGCCTTTATTACCAGTGCAGCATTTCTTCATTATGAAGTCCATAACAATTCCAAATAACAAGGGCGATAAATACATCCTTGTTTAACCAGTTTCTATTGGGAAACATTCGCTCAGTCCTTCCTCTGTTCGAACTGCACATGTGTAACCATCATACATGTCTTTGATAATATTTATGATTTTGATGGTAACCATATTGCTTCAGAATTTTCCACAAAGAATCTCTATGAATACTATCAAATGCTTTTTTGAAGTCGATGAAGTTTAAGTACAAAAGGTTTTTGCTTTTCAATGTGTTCTTTATTATTAATTATTCTTTACCATAGTTTTTTTTAATAACCCTACAGTTAACAAGAAGCTCGCAAAATACATATATCCTGAATCACAATGCGGCTTTAGATCTAGAAGATTAACAATAGTCATGATTTTCTCTTTACATTTGCTTCAGGAAAAATCTAGAGAGCAGATAAAGCCTTTCTTCATTGCCGTTATCAACCTTACAAAGGCCTTTGACCTAGTTAACAGGGATGATCTCTTTAAAATACTAACTAAAATAGGCTGCCAACATATTCTACTGATGCCAGTCAAATTGTTTCAAGAGGATATGCAGGGTACAACTCAATACAATGGCAGCACATCACAACGCTTCAACATATGCAGTGGGGTCAAGTAAGGATGCTTCTTGCTCTGACCGTATTTGAATCTTCTTTGCTGTTATACTGAAACATGCATTCCCAAATGCAAATGAAGGAGTCTAGCCTCATACCAGAAGTATATGTATATATTGGTGATTTGCTCTCTTTTCTGGGGAATATGGCACCCTGTTCGCTGGCTTCATCAGAAGACTCACAGATAAGTGCTGATTTCCAGTGAACTTTACTGTTTATTTGTTTGTTTTTATTGATATTTGAAGGGATCATGCGATTGTACGCGCTTTCTATTTGATGTAAATCACTTTGCTTCTTTTGATTCATTGCATTTTATTACAATTTCCTTATTTAATCACTTATACTCATCCTTGTTGTTGATTGCGCTATCGAACGCGTCAAAAAATGGCGGTTTGTTTTCAACGGCTGTCGTCAAGGACGCGTAATTCATTTATTTGTAAAAGGCTCACAGTGTATCCACGTGCTATTTACTGGAGTTGGCCATTTTATAACGTGGAAGCGGGTTCTGGATCGTGCGACTGAGTAAGTGCACATGAGTCTAGACCATCCACAGCATCGACGTTCAGCGACATATTTTATGATACTATGACGACAGTAAGTATTCAGATGCAGCCCAAACAACAACATCGAAGAAGGAAAACACGACAAGGTAAGGGGTGGCATTAAACTGTCGAAGTCCAAGAGGCTAAGCCTAAAATATGTGCGCGTTACATATTGGAATTGTGGGTCCATAAATAAATCAATGACAGCCGCTATCGTAAAAACGATGTTGTTAATGAAACGTAGACCTGATACAGAATGTGTAAATTAGCAGTAGATAGTAGTGATAGTTTTTTTCGGCCCTAAAACAACAACAAAAATAGGATTCTGGAATGTGCGAACATTCGCCGCTCCGACGTCAAAACAAACGAGGAATTAGAGAAATCGCCAATCAACCACTAATATCTTCAGTAATAAAGAAAAGACGATGGTCATACGTTGGACATGTGATGAGAAGAGATAATAATCGAATAGCAAAGCAAGCCCTCATATGGGAAACAACAGGTAAAAGAAAAAGAGGAAGACCCAGGGAGACACTGAGAAGAACATTGATGAGAGAGGCAAGAGCAGCAGGAATCGGCTCCATCATGAGATAGAACTGCTTGCACAGACAGAGACAGATGGCGAGATTTGATAAAATATCTTTAAAAGAAAACTGCTAGAACAAAATTCATATAGGAGAAGGTGTATCTTGGTCTACGCCCTATGGGCCGGTTACGGCTCGAAAGTCAATAGATAGATAGAAATCAATGACGGCCCATTCTTGATAAGCTACTGTGCGGCACCGATATAATGGTTTTGCAAGAAACTCTTCTTGGTGACAACAGTAAGTACTCCTGGATTTCATTGTTTCTACAATAGGCGACACCTTGGGCAGGCCATCCTTGTGCACAACAATATGGTGGCAGCTGAGGTTGATATGTCTGCGTGGGACAATGCAGAATTGCAGGTACATGCTGTTAGGGTGTAGACCTCAGTTCATTTCGTAATTGTAAATGTGTATCCCTGTAATGGGAAGGTGAACACACAACAATGGCAGAATCTCCTCGAGTTTGATGAAGAGAACGTCATTTTCTGCGGAGACGTTAATGCTAGAGGAAACCAGTGGAGTAATGTCATAACCAACAAACAGGGAGAAGACCTAGAGAACGCACTAGTGTCAGTTGATTTAGTGTGCTTGAATGATGGAAGGGCAACAAGAATGGCCACTCGAACAGGGGACTCTGATAGTGTCATAGACCTTGCAATTGGTGCCTTCCAACTTCGCACCGGTTTGCAGATGGAGTGCACTGGGGTTCCATGGAAGTGATCACTATCCATGTGTCCTCCTAATTGAGAAAAGCAGAATAGAAACCAGAAAAGAAAGCTCCACACATTCCACTATGAGAAAACAGACGTCATTAGCAAAATCAGACATAGGAAACAGATCGCCCCTTGTAGGAGGCAGGAGAGATGGACGCAGCCACCCTGGTGGAATGTAGAAGTCGAGGACGCTTGGCGGAGCAATAGACAAATGGCCAAGACATGGCAGAAAGCCAGAAAGAATGGAAGAACACAACCTGAGCTCTTGAAGCATCTGAAAGCAGAGGTTGACCAAAAAATGATGCACTTTAAACTATGTGCTAAGCAGGCTAAGGATGCCAAATGGGATGACGTCTGTCAAAAGTGTGCTCAGAAAATCTTTAGCCACATTCTGGTGCCTTCATCAGAGCATGAATGGCACAACACATCACAGAGGCATACCAGACTTTCAGAGCACAGGCTGGATATGGCACAAATCTGATGAGAGCAAAGGGAAGGCCCTGCTTGCCCGCTACATTGAGCAGACGGACCAAAGAAATGAGGCTGTAAGAATGAAGATATGGGGATCGCTGTCAAAATTGTGTAAGGATGTAGTGCTGGAAGAAGATCTCACAATCACAACCGATACCATTCGCATGACACTTAAAAGGTCACACAACACTGCTTCTGGTCCAGATGGTGTTTGGTACGATAACATAGGCGATTTAGCTGACGATTACTTTACAAACTGGCCAATGAGCTTAATGCCAGCATTCAGAGTGGCCAGATTAAGGAGAAGTGGGCCACACAGCTACTTACTACTACCGCTACCAAAGCCAAACAAGGACCATTCTCAGATCAGTGCCTACAGAATCATCACAATGCAGAACACTGCGGGCAAGCTGCTGGACAAAATAGTTGCCCGTGTCCTCACCTGTCACCTTGAACAGAAACGCACATTCCCACCCACACTCTGAGGTTATAGATACAACAAAGAGACATAGTTCAATGCGGCAGTCTTTGCCTATGACATTTTTGAAGGCTTCCACAGATGAGAGGAGACATGTGCTGCTGCTATAGATCTGGAGGATGCATACTACAGGGTACATTTGAATATCTCATGCATATGCTCCTCAAACTGGCGGTGCACCCCTTCCTCATTACACGGATCACGCAGCACTGTTTCAGAGGAAGGTGATACTCAGATATGGAAGTTGGTCTTCCGAGCCAACATCCATTTGTCCAGGGCTGCCACAAGGCTCACCATTGTCATCAGTTCTATTTAACGTGTACATAATAATGATCACGGAACAACAGCTGGATGGGAGGGGAAGAACTATGACTTTTGCTGATCATATTCTGGTATATCGACAGGAAGAGACAGACGGGGAATCACCTCCACAATGCAAGACAAACTCGATCGCATTTCTTCCTGGTGTGGGTTTCAGGTGCCTTGGTTAATCCTAATAAAGCATCAGTTTCATGGTTCTCCCTTAACAATCATATCTTTAATACAACCACACCAGTAGTACGAATGGGAGCTGATGATGTGACCAGGGAAAAGTTGATGACATACCTCAGAGTTAAGTTTGGTCGCAGTCTGTGTTTTCGGGACCACGTCGACCATGTGATAACAAAATCCCGCAAAGGATTAGCCACCTTGAAGGTCATGGCAGCTGCCAACATCGAGGAGAGGCTACTTACTCTTCTGTTCCAGGGATTGGTCCTCGCACCAATCGAATATGCCCTGGCAATTATTACAGTCAGTACGACTCAAATTGATAGGCTGGAGAAAATACAAAATGAAGCCATGCGCATTATCTTGGAATGTACAAGGGACACTCCCTGTGTAGCAATGAGGTATCTTCTTGACTTTCCAACCATGGATGACAGAATCAAGATCTGGAGAACAGGAGGATACCTGAAGATTAGTACAGATAAAGAGCATCCATTGCACCACGTGATCAACATAGGGAAAGGTGCCAGGCTAAAAAGAGGCAAATCATGGGTGGGCCGAGGAGAAGATTTCATCAAACAGTCTGTGGGCTTACCAATATCAGCGTTGGTGAGGAGTGGATACCGGTGCCAACGTCATTCAGGGGACTTTCACATGTATTGTCACACTCGACAGGAAAAGTAGGGAACAGAACCCGATCGTTGTTAATGCTGAGGTCAACGGTCTCATCTGCGATAACACCGATGAGAAAGATGCAGCCATCTATACAGACGGATCTGTAAGATGACACCAAAGAAGTGCATGGGCATTTACAGCACACTCGGCAGGCAGAATAGTCAAAGAAGACAGTGGTGCATACGTCTTGACCACGAGTAGCATGACAATGGAGGTGATGGCAGTGACAAAGGCATTCAAATGGTTAGTGTCACAAGACTACACCCACGCATGTATACTGAGTGATTCGATGAGCATGATAAAAAAAAGTGGGGGCGGGCTCTGTACACATGCAATGGGTAGAGTCGTTGCAGAAATCCAAAATACGTAAGGTCATCTTTGTCTATGTCCCTGGACATGCGGGAGTACAGGGAAATGAAAGAGCGGACAGGCTGGCTAGCTGCGCTGTCGTTGAGGACGGGCAACCAATGGATTGGGCGGACATCATCAAGGCCCTCCGAGATGTGGGAAGAGCACAGGACTTCGACAAATACAGATCCACGTCACTTCTTCGGATGATGGAAATGGAGTTAAGATGGGCACAGCCAGAAATGAGAACTTAGTGGCCATGTAAGAAGACTTATCAACCAACATAGAACTGGAGTCGTCAGTCGCTGGACACTGTGGAATTGCTGAGGAGGGGATCTGAGCACTTATGGAAATGTTCGGAGTGCAAGGATGATGACCCGCAAATAACTCAATAACTCTCTTTTTGCTTTGGCCTCTTTCAGAACGTTTCCATAGCTCTTCTTAGCTGTCCATGGTATTCTCGACATTCTTCTGTAAAACCACATTTCTACAGCTTCCAGTGACTTTCTTGTCTGTTGTCCTATTGTCTATGATTCACATCCATAAATAAGACTGGCTCTGCATAACATTTAAGAACTCCTTTTCTTGTTTTTATTGTCAAAAATGTATTGCATAGTATCTTCCTCATTTTTTGGAAAGCTGTTTTTGCCTGAGTTATCCTACATTTCACCTCTGTTGTACATCTACCATCTGAGGTTAACATTGTTCCCAAATATTTAAATTGATATACCTGTTTTAATATTGTTCCACTTGTCTTTATTGTGCATTGCAGTGATGTCTTTTCCTTTGTTGTTATCATTACATCTGTCTTTTTGCTATTGAAGAGGCTGAGTCCTTTATTTTTGCTTTCCATCACTATAATTTATAATATTTCTTGTAACTCATTTTCACTTTTAGCGATTAAGACTGTATCATCTGCATACCTGAGGTTTTTATATTATGAACTCCAATTGTTATTCCAGGTATGTCCCTTAAAGATCTTAAAATAAACTCACTATACATATTAAATAGATCTGGTGACAGCACACAGCCTTGGTTAATACCCTGTTTTATTTGTTTAAACAATCCCAATTAATCTCCAGTTCTTATGGCCACTGTTTGTTGCGAGGACATGTTCATTATTATTCTTAGATCCTTGCTGTCAACATTTATGTCTTTCATCTGGTTACTGATGTCATTTACAAATATTTATCCATATTAATGTGACTATGAAATTTTTCTTAGTGATTATCTGTCTCTTTATCTATTTGTCTGCCTATCTATCTGTCTATCTATCTGTCTGTCTGTCTGTCTGTCTGCCTTTTGTTTTTATCCATCTATCCATCTATCTATTGTACTTTCGAGCCAAAGACAGCACATATGGCAGAAATCCTCAACTCTTTGTGTCCAACAATCTTTATTATCAAGCATCAGACCTTTCACAGGACCCACATTCTATCTCACCAAACATATGACTATCTTCTTCTCTTGATTATAATTTATATTTTTAGATGCCTTGTCATTTCTTTTATATATGTTCCTTATAAATTTTTCTTTCTGACATAAGTGACAAATGTTTCTCTTTGGTGATGTAACTTCTAAACATTCTTCTTTACCTAAGTAATTGTTCATCACCAATTTTTTTATTTCTGATGTGAAATACAAAAATTCCTCTTTACTGATGAAACTGATATTCATTACCATATTTTTGTTATAAAGTAGGTCAAAATTAAGAATGTTCAGTGCATATGTTTTTTTTTCTTTATAAATTAAAATATAAATATTTTTTACAAATATATCTCTTTACAGACATAAACTTTACAATTTCACTTCTTTAAAATAATCAAGCTATTTTAACTGTTTAATCTATGTATGACTTAAATCATTTAAACAATTTCACCAACAAAAGTATAACCATTTGTTTACCTTGAGTGTTGCTTTCTCTTTTTCAACTTTCATGATTTCAACAGCTTCATTCACTAAAGCTGCTTCCTTGGCTTGAATTTCCTCCTTCAGCTGGTCTATCTGATGGGTTAAGATCTTCAGTCTACGTCTCATTTCTGCAATTTCGTCCTGAGAAAAAAATATCAACAAATGAAATATTATCTTGCTTACAACCCCCATTACTAATCTCTTAAGAGAAAGAGCTCTGGAAGTGTAACTTACAGTCACCATGGCTGAGTCTCTATCAGCTGATCAAGACCTCACATGACCTCTCACTGATTTCTCAAGTAACAGCATGCATCAAGACAGGCTAGCTAACAAGACGAAGATCACCCTATTCCCTGCAGTTGAGGGGTCTGTTGATATAGAAGATTTCAGTACTTCTTCGGCAGGACAAGGTCCTACTTCTCTACCAGAACCTAGGAATTCAAGAAGGTGATTGTAGCCCATCACTTCACCTTCATAGATCTAAAAACCTGCTGCTAACATTAACCGGTGACATTAAAATAAATCATTAGCATAAATCTATCTTCATTAGAAACAAAACTTTTGAGACATAGCCAAATATAATTACCAAACACAAAAACAAAGCATTCTAAGCATATGTGCCCAAAACACTGCTGTTTCATCTTTAAAGCTGTGTTTTGCATAATTCTCTAGTGTATATTAAATAGTTTTTTAGTAAATATTTCAAGCAGAAACTATATGCAGAAGATAATTAGCCACATCTGATAATTGTAATTGAAACAATGAGGGGAGCCTGATACTAAATAATGCATACTAGCAAGGCATCCAACCACACCTAGAATAGAGCCTTTGGTCCAACCATGTCAAAGACAATACCAGAGAGTTTAGATAAATTACAAAACCAGGCACTCAAAATTATCACTAGTGTGAAGAAATCTACACCTGTAGTAGAAATAGAACCTTGTTGGTTGAGTGGTTAGTGCACTTGCTTTCAAAATCTTACCATCTTCTCTCCCTCAACAAGTTGCATATTAATGAATCTCCTTCAAACACAACACTATTAATATCAAATAGGAAAAGCAATAAAATAATGCAAAAACACATTTCTAACCTGAGACTCAATCAGATTTTTGCTGTAGAGATTCCTGTCAGATCTTACTGCCTCATACAGATTCTGTTGTTGCTTGAGTTTAGTCTCTGCTTCAGCTATTTTCTTCTTGTAATCAAAAATTTGCATCTCACGTATTTTTACATCTTCCATATGCTGCAGCACCTGAAAAATGTATGTCATAAAACAATGAGTTTCTATCTTTAATTTTGTTGAATAAATGGTCACACATATTTCAGGAGTGATAGAGTTATTTTTTCTCGGTTTTTGTTCTTATAATATTATTATATATAAAGCTACAAAAACAATATTGTAGAAAAATTAATGGTGCCAGTATCACATACAAATAAAATAAATCCCTAATACATAAGCTTAAGAGTAAGGATTTTTTTAATATGAGGGATATATAACTCACCAAAACAGTATATCATCCCATATGTTACAGTAAAATTATCCTTGATCTTGTCTTGATCCTTCAAGTACTTCTAGATGCCACATAGAGACAATAGTGTTTTTTTGCCACCAATCTCTGTTCTGCATGAGATGTTTGATATTATCAAATGAATCTACGCCTGCCAACTTTGATTCTCTAATCTTCTGTTCAGTGTCTCTCTAGGTATTTCTGTTTTTCTATATTCTGATGTTTCCACTTAAGAGCCTGTTTTGTCATTCTTTTGTTGTCTCATCTCAATACATGCCCAAAATATGCCTAATGTCTCTTCCTAATTTTAGAGATTGTTGGTTACATGGTCATTTCTCTTATCTCTATATTGTTCTTGAATTCATTCTATTGTACCACAGAGTATACTTCTTATGAATTTGTCTTCAAAAAGCATTTAGTTTTTTTCAGTCTCTTTTGTTGTTTTCCAGCTTCCACAGGTGTAGGTAACAGTTGATAATACATTGTAGTTGATATTCTAAGTATAGTTTTCTTGGTTAGTATTTTTGAATTCGATATTTTGTCCAGGTTTTGTAATACATTTGTTGCCATTTTTTCTATTCTGTTTCAGATGTCCTTTTTGATTTACCTTTGTGGTCTATATTACTACCAAGGTATATATAGTGGTCTACTTTTTCCAATGCTTGACAATTTATATATACATTGCCCTCTGGTGTATTTTGTTTTTCCTTGTTTTAAAATTATCCTTAAAGTATGCACAAATAAAACAATGCATAGAAGTTCTTTAATCAGAGACAGTTGAGATAACTCGCCCGTGCACTGCCAGGGCCCAAGGGAGAGAAAGGAATAGTGGCGCTGTACCCTACCAGGCATGTTCATAAGAGGGGAGAAAGGAGGGTTGGGCATGGAACTGGCTATCCCGTACTGTAAAAAAAATAAGCCGAAAAAACTTCACAAACATGGACAAGTCAAAGAAAAGAATAAAAGTAAGATGATGGGGAACACGTGGAATGATCTTAAAAGAATGGCAAGAAACAGAACGAATTGGAAAGTGTTTGTTGAAGACCTATGCTCCACAGGGAGCTGAAAGGTGGAAGTGAGAGAGTTGAGATACCAAGGGAGTTCACAAGCCGAAGTGCGGAAGATCAGTGAGCAGCATGGATATCACTATGCAACAAACACTAACACCAAATAACATAAGACACCAGTACACCATAGTGTTATAATTATGTCATTTTTATGATCTTCTATCAGTCTAGCATCTTATGAAGTTTGGTTTGAACAATAGGAATGTTCTGTGGATTCAAAAGCAGACTATGGAACATGTCATCTTGTGGGGTATCTCTTGATCATGAATGATGTGTTTGATGTCCTGAAAGAGTTCTAAATGAGCAGACTGACGGCATGAAAGAACAAAAATTAACAGTATTATGAATGAGCTAATAGTGGACCTGAGTTCAGACTGGAAGAGCGGTAAACATTAATGCTGACTAATTGTTGAGACAAGTAGGTAAGTTGTTTCAGTAGGAGTTCAGGCTAAAGTAATAAAGATTGAAGTTAGTGAAATAAGTATGGTTAAAAGTAAAGAAAGCCTTAGGTCTTTAAGTTCATTTAGCTCTCTCAAATTCTAATTAATTTTCATTCACATAACTAAACAAAACAAATCTGAAAATATGAACTAACTTTTCATTCAGGGCATTAACAGAAAGGTCATTCACAGACATCTTTATGTCTATATATTTTTATACAGGCACTTACAAAATAATAATATTCAAAGTATCAAATTAATGGATTATGTTACACTGATTTATTTTCTAGTACATACAGATGTATTCATGTACAGAAAATACTGCTATAAAAATGTTACCTTTTGAGTCAGATCACTGGCTTCATTAATGTATCTGTCTCTTTCCTTCTCAAGTTGGTATATGATCTTACGTTGTTTTTGAGCTTCATCTTTGTAGTTAGAAATTTCTTGCTCCAAGTTCTTTTTAGACTGTTCATGAAGTTTGACCAGATGCAACTGTTTCTGAGTGGCTCCTGCAGCCTTAAGAAGGTTCTAAAAGAGAAATAAAAAAATTGTAAAAAATACTGCATGAAAAAACTGATGAATTAGAGTATCTTGAAATGTAAAACAGGGATGGAAATCTGAAATACTTTTACTTTCAATTATTTTGTTACACTTGTGACTTATTAAGTTGTGTTTGGATATGATTAATAAATTTATAAGGAAAAGGCGATTAGAGGCCACAGAGATGGATTTTTAGAAGAATGTTGAAAGTTCCCTGGACAGCTAAAAAGACCAATGAGGAAAATCTCAAAGAGGCAAACACAAAAAGGGAACTCCTAAAAAACATGAGAAAGAAACAATGTACATTTTTCGGGCACATCATGAGAAGAGGAAAGTTGGAATACTTGGTTACAACTGCAAAATAAAAGGAAAGAGAGATCACGGACGACAAAGAGAGAATATACTGGATAGCTTGGTGTCATGGCATGGAAAACAGTCAACAACAGAACTGATATGATGCACTGTGGATAGAAAATTGTGGAAGGACATGATCGCCTACGCCAACCATTATGGCACATGATGATGATGATGTGACTTAGTGTATTTAATTATAACACGCATGTCTATCAGGTTTGCCTTCTTGATCTTAGTCTTTAGCCTTTAGTTTGGATTGGTGCCACTGCAATATGGGCATTTCCATATCCACTCTGCCACCCGTTCGAACAATCATCAAAGCATTTGTCCACTGACTGTTTCTGTTCTGCATTGATTGAATGCATTACATTCTTTGTCACTGAGGATGTTTTTTCTGCTTTCACTCCTCATGGTGCCATGTTCCACCATTCTTTGATTTGGGTTGGGAATGAAGTTGCAGTTCCTCCTGGATCACAGACTCAGTCAGGCCTTGCGCCCAGTTATAGCATTTCCTGTTTGATTTTATGATGATCCTGGTTAGCTCACATCTGTCATGCACATTTATCCAATCCTTGCCAGTAGGTATGTCCTCTTTGTTCCGTAAACCCTGCCGTGTTGTCTCATCCTCTGCCAAACAAGATCTCCCGCACTTAATGCAGTTGCCTTTCATTAACTATTCTGGTAGTAGTGGATATATTTTGCTACATGCCACTCTCAGGTATGCTTTCATGTTTCACTTGCATGTACTTGTTTCATGCTTAAGAGCTTGAAATGTCCAACAGGAATCACATAGCTGGGATTGGCGTATCCTTGGCAAATTTCAATATGGCTTATATAGCTGTACCCTTTCCAACTTAGCTGAGTGTGTGATACGGTAATAAGGCCCAGCCCATAGTCAATGTGGACTGGCAAAACCAGTGACTGCCTTAAGAGGGAATGGTGTCTGTTGAAGGAAACCAGACCTCGCCATAACCTTTACTGCATTCACTCCTTTCCTGGCAGATTGGACTACCTGTCTATATGATGTTTGAAGGACAATGATCTGTCAAAAGAGATCGCAAGGTACCTCAAGCTGTGGAGTCTTTTTGATCTTAAGTGTATAGAAAGGTTTATATTCCCTTAATCTAGATTTTATGCTAGAAAATGTGAAATACCTTCTTGTGGAGCTGCTGCCTTAACTGGGGCCATGTAAGATACTTTACTTTAGAAAAGTGAAAACAATTCAAGGAGAGGTAGAAAATTACACCATCAAAAACGGTTCATGTTTTTAATGCACAAGTACACTTTTATAATTTGTTCCAGTTTTGGACTAATCCTTTCAGATCTGCTTTTTTAAAACTTTTTTCAAGTATTTCTATTCTTTTGATGTTTCTAATGAATCTTTGAAGATTCAAAAACAAAGCTAATTTTGTAATGCATAGAGTTGATTTTGCTTATGTTCTAATCTGTGCCACCATTGTGTTTATAGCTTTCTGATATTTATTTGATTCTATTAATAAAGAAATTTACAAGTTGTTAGATTCAGTGCAATGAAATCATAAAAGATAATGTTGGGAGATCACATGAATTATCAGATGATAAATTACTACACATGGAAGATGTGTGCAGCAGGGTAAAGACTCAATGCTTCAAAGCAAATTTTAAAAAGTAACAAATAATGTACAATTTCCAAAAATAAAATATATAATCATGAACAAGACCTGTTAGAAAAACCCACATTTGATGAAGCAAAACCTTTTGAGAAACCCAGACAAAAATCCATGTTGGACATTCATCTTAGAGAAGGAAAAAACTGGGTGTAAATCTGGATAGAAATCTGAATTGGAAAAACTTGTTAGTTTGATAAGACTGTATTGCTGAGAAAGATAATTCTGACTACAAACGTTGCTGCCTTGCAGAACATTCAAGGTAAACCAAAGGATATGACAGCAGTTCAGAGAAATGCATGCTGAAAATGAATGTACTAGACTATAAGATGCAAAATACAGACGCATGCAATCAATTAATAAGCAAAAAATGAGAAAGAAATATAGGACTTAATAATAAACAAAAGTGAATTATTAAGATTTTATATATATATTAAATGTCACAACTATAATATGACGATTTCTTCTTCTTCTACTTTCAAATCTTTGTGGAGCATAAGTCTTCAGCAATCATTTTCCAAGTCGCACTGTTTCTTGCCATTCTTTTAAGACCATTCCATGTCTTCCCCATCATCTTCATTTGTTATCTTTATTTGTTACTTTTTCTCTGGTTCTATCTGTCTTTCTCCAAGAATATATTGGTCTTCCTCTTTGTCTTTTTACTTGGGGATTCTAAAAAGGGCCTGTTGAGTAATACTCTCAGTTGGTTTCCACAGTGTGTGTCCTAACCAGCGCCATCATCTTCACTGTATTTCTTTATCCACTGTATTTGACTGGTACTTTTCCATAATTCTATGTTAGTGATTTGTCCTGCCAATTCCATCCATTTATTCTGCCCACAGATCCATTATGAAGGTTGAAATTTTTGCAGCTTATTTTTACAGTACAGGATAGCCAACCTTCTGCCCAACCCTCCTTAATCGTCTCTTACGACATGCCTGGTAGGGAACATAGTTACAATTCTTTTCTCCCCGTTTTGGGCCCTGGCAGTGACATGGACACTGTGATAATTTAGATGTGATTAAATATTTCTCACCTTGTTGAGGATATCTCGTTCTCTAGTTAGGTCTTCAATGGCTTTCTTGTCTGTTTCTGTTTGTTTTTTTGGCTAACTCCAGTTCTGTCAAAGAAGTAATTTAATTCTTTCATGAAAATTTTTTATGTGAATGGGAATTTTATTACACTCATGTGGCTAGGTTGTAATCATACAAAGGCCATGAGTTCAATCATAATTTTTTAAATAATGTTATGTAATATTTAAAAATTCAACATTTTCAAACCAAACTTTGACCACCTGTCTGGTTTACTTCACTACCACATTTTAGTATTATTTTGGACTCGGTGTTAAAAAGAGAAACTTTCTACCTCTCTCTAGACCAGCAATTTGTCCCTTCAAGGTATCCCTTTGTTGTTCAGTTTCTGACTTGCTGTCTTCAACACTACGAAGTTTGCGTTGCATTGTCTCCCTCAGTTTGTTCTGCCTTTGTGACTCATTTTTGAGGTTGTTAACTTCTTCATCTCTCAGCTGAAGTTTTTGAAAAATGTAAACATTTACTACAATGAATGTAGTGATCACCTATACAAGCAGTAAAATACATACACTACAGCACAGACATATGAAAGTACAACATACACATAAAAAATATTATAAATACATGAAGAGGAAAACTTCACATGAGCTTTTTAATAAAATTAGCAGCATAAATTGGATTTAACAATTACAAACTGCACACTCAGTGCTGATGTTACTTGGTGGATAGATCAGAATCTTTATTTCATTCTCTCCTCCATCCCTCAATACAGTTAGTTAGTTCTCAGTATTGTAGGATTTAGGGTATCATTGAATGTTCTCACTCTGGCTGTTCTATGCCTCAGCAATTTGAAAATTATCAATGCATTTAATTGCTATTTTACTTATCTATATCTGCAAGGCAGGCATATATTTACACCAAGATTAACTAAAAATATGCTTTTTTCGGTTCCTGTACTTTTGGTTTGAGAAGCTCATGGTAAACTAAATATAAATTGTCCAGTTTAAGAGCTATTGTTTCTGATTTAAGAAAAAATCACTCTTTATTTCCTTAGTTAATTAAGTTAATAGGTTTTATAAAATAGATGGAGTGTGTGCACAATCATCTGTTATGTGTAATGAGATACAAAAAAAAGTGTTCATAAAACATTTAGATTTTAATTTTTGTCCATTTAGATCTTACACAACAACAGCAAATGAAAAGAAACAAATAAAGAAATAAAATGGTCTTTAATTCACTTCTTCTAATAATGAATTATCTTGTAGAAAGAAATGAAGCATATCTCATATTAAAAAACACAATGAATGATCTACAACAGTGTGAAAACTCTTTGTTAACAGAAATGTTACAATTTTTCTACTAGTTTTAATTAAATTATTCTCCTCTGAAACCAAAACTAAACTTCTACATAATATCGTCATATTCATACCGTTTTAAATATTTCCTTTATTTTTTTAATAATCAAGATTAATAAAAAGAGTATGAAGATTGTTGCTGACAGTGAAAATAAGACATTTTATAACAACAAACAGCTTTTTGAAATCATTTATTGAACTGTCCTGAAAACTCACTTGAGTATCAATCACTGAAGCATATTTCAAAAATAAAACCTATTATTTCTTGTAATTAGGGAGGACAATTATCGTTGTTCTCAGAAAGTATCTATTGGCACTTTAATCTGTTGTGAGATTACACAAATTGTCCAGGGCTGATGATACAAAAATTATTTCCCAATATGGGCTTAAAGAACAATGCTAGAGTTACTTGCCTTGAGTTCTGCAGCTCTAGTTTGGTTTTCTTGTGCCATTGCATCAGCACTCAAAAGCTGATTTTCATATTCCGATGAAAGCTTGTTCAGTCGTGAGTTTAACAGCTCTGCATCTCTGATTGTCCGTTCACTCAGAACCTATAAAACAATTTTACCTCCATTCAATGTTCAAATATAAAGAATGCTTTAACAAGAAAGCTAATTAGATAAATATTTTGCAAAATTATGATCTGAAGATGTAGTTTCAGATTTTAACAATGATGAGTATAATCAGAAATAATTGTATTGCATTATATAAAATGTGAATATTGAAGTATTAATATATACGTGTAAATATGTCATATTTTTGCTAAAACATTTACCTTAGAGCCCTAAAATAGTCAATAAAAAAGTTCCACAAAAAAATTGAAGCTGTGACCTAAAAAAGAGAATGCCTTAGAAAATATATGCTCATTGATTACCAAATTTAAACATGAAGTTTCATTGTAACGGGCCCTAAACTTCTACTCCCTCTCATCTTGTAGAACAGCGTGATGGCTGGTAAACATCTGAGCCCTCACTTCCTGGCCGGTTGTGCCTTCCTTAGTTCCGACGAAGCTTTCTTGCTCCATGGTCATGCTCGGAACACACTGCTGCTGACAGAGGCAAGTCTCGTTAAGACCTGAGCCCTACCTGGTGTTCTGCTGACAGAGGCAAGGCTCGTTAAGACCTGAGCCCTACCTGGTATACTGCTGGAATGGATGGACAGCCTCCCTCAGACTTTGCCACCCCTCTGGCCCTTGACCAGTTTCTTCTCGACTTCACATTGTGATGTTCATGCCGCGCGACACCCTTCTCCGTTCATCGCGGTGACAGAATACAGCAAACAATGATAAATGAAGGAACTGACACTCATGAAAACTGCACACACTGGCTTTATTTAACTGCATGACCACTGCAAATGGCCTGACAAAATACATCGTTGACAGTCAATCACACCTCCCCACAAACACTCACGTATATAACTCTCATTTCCCCAATGTCTTGTGTATCTTCTCTTAGACACACTCTCTCTAACATGTAGCTCCACTTCACCAGGCTACAGTAATCACTCTCTAACTGTCACTGGCCTAAGTCTAGCCTGTGCCCTTGTGGTAACCACATGGATGACATACATCCTAGTCACCTAACACGCCCTTCACACTTACTATCTTGCCCAATACTGAGCCCATAATAATGTCACTTGACGACTTACTATCAGCCGGTTAGTGGTAAGAACAAACCTGTTCTATAAAGTCTCTGCCCATAACCTTGAACCTACTGAGTTCATAATAATGTCCCTTGATGGCTTACAATCAGCCTATTAATGGTAAGAACAACCTTGTTCGATAAAGACTCTGCACAACATATTGAACCTACTGAGTTCATAATAATGTCCCTTGATGGCTTACAATCAGCCTATTAATGGTAAGAACAACCTTGTTCGATAAAGACTCTGCACAACATATTGAACCTACTGAGTTCATAGTAATGTCCCTTGATGGCTTACAATCAGCCTATTAATGGTAAGAACAACCCTGTTCTATAAAGTCTCTGCACACAAATATTGAAACTATCGAGTTCCTCATATTTGCTAAATAGTCACTGGATTGGCTTCTATCCAGCCTCCTAACTTATTGGGTGCTACCTAGCTCACGATGAATACATTCTTCCTGTGCGTGAGTATCATAACTCCTTATGCTAACACAATTACTATGTCCATGGAAAAATAGACTCTATCTAGTTCACTTACTCTACACACACAACGTTGCTTGAATACATCAACTACGTATTCTAGCACAATTCACTATGTCCATGAAACGCTATTCTATCTGTATCACGGTCCTCCTTGCTCGACTGTCGTGCCCTAACTAATTGAATTTTCCAAACCTCCTGGTCCTCATCACTACAAACTCCGCTCATGGTCCCAGCTTGTCAACACAACAATACGTCCGCACTCAGCGCTCGCAATTTCTCGAATGACCCTCACTAACTAACCCCTTTGTGTCCCCTAACTCTTTACCTCGTTTTCAAACTTCGTGTTTCACGACCTGTTCACCCGATCCCATTTCCCGTGGACTATAAGTTGCTACCTGTTCACGGCTATCTCTCACCTTCACCCCCTGACCTCTTCCACCTAATTCCCCCTTTCTCCACCTCTCCGTTCCTCTGCCCCTACCCTGTTTCATCATCATGATGGCATATTAAGATAAAATAACGCTTTTTCATCTTGACTTCTGCTCAAATTAATCTGAAGCTTGCTTGATTTTTAATTAAATTTTATAAATATCACTTTTAGATATCTAACAGACTGCATTACTATATAGACTTAAAGCATGTGTGTATGTGCACTACTATTTTTGTCTTCAGCTAATTTTTATATGACATCTATAAATAGTATTAAAAAATAAATCTTGAATCATTATTAATATTGTCAATACTATATCAAAATTAAAAATTGAATACCGGTGCTTTGGTAACATGATGAAAGTTCAAAATGATTAATGTGGCATCGGTTTTTATCAGTTTCTAGAATACACGTTAGAGGAAGTGGATTTTTTCTTGATCGTTTTTTTATAGTGGATTTTTTTCTTGGTTATATTTATTCAGTTATCTTGTTGTCAACAGTAAGTTGAGAGTCATTATCTACTAGCAACTCATTCACTGTACAATATTTTTAATCGTTCTATCTTCCCCAGAACATACACTGTACAAACAAATAAATGACTTAATTTGTAGGACTATATAGACTTTGGAATTATATAGATTTTTGCAATTTTCTGATTGACAACATATGTCCCTCTTGCATGGATTTTTACTAAGTGTGCACCAATTCCTTCCACGGAAATGGTAATTGGTAAAGGTAACATTGCATTGTTTTATTGTATCCATTACCACATGTACAATTAACTGTGCTCCAAATCCTGTATTTGTTATAGACATTGTATTGAACAGAGCAAAAATATCATTACTTTATTTCATCATTTTGTGGCATGTATTACTTTGTACATGACCTTGATGATCTATTTTCAGATTGATATGAGAATAAACTTATGGCTTTTTGATGATCACTATAGAATCTATGCCTCCGTTAGTTTATTGTTGACATCTTACTTCTTTGACTAGGTGATCTGCTTCTGTGTTGTCTAAAATGTTACAATGAGATAGAATTCAGTGACCTGCAATCTTGATGGAACAATACAAAAGACACTAAATTAGTTATTAGAATTGTATATTAAGTCCCTTAGTTGATTTGTGTGTAGGCTATTGAAGGCTTTTAACTATGTGCACATTTATCTTATTAATGCAAAAGTCAAAATTAGTAATAATAAGATCCTGTCAGTCTTTAGAACAATGGATTTAGTGTCCTTGTCAGTATCTTGTCAAAATACATCATCATCATCGAGTGCTGTCTCTGCAACGAAGGTTGGCTACCATGGATCGCCATTCCACTCTGTTTCTTGCTTTGATGGTGCAGGTTGTCATAGATTGACTTGTCCATCTTTTGATGTTACTCGTCCATGTTAGTCTTGGTCTGCCTCTGCCTCTTTTACCTTGTATTTTCCCTTCCAATATTACTTTTAGTAGGCTGTTGTGTCTTTTAACATGCCCCAAAAATGTCATTTGTCTTGTCTTAATTGTATTTAGTAGTTCTCTTTTTATTTTCAGTTGTTTTAAAACTTCATTGTTTGTTTTCTTTTCTTTCCGTCCAATTCTACCTATTATTCTATAAATCCACATTTCAAAGGCTTCAATTTTCTGTTCTGTTTTCTTGTCTAATGTCCATGTTTCTGCACCATACAGGAATACTGAGAAGATGTAACATTTTGCCATTCTTAGTTTCAGCCCTGCTGATATTTGTTTTGTTGTTAGTATATTTTTCATGGCATTAAAATTACTTTTTGCCATATCTATTCTTTTGTTTATTTCATTTTACATTTTCCATCATTTGTTATAGTATGTCCTAGGTAATTGTAGCTCTGGACTGTCTCCAGATGTATTCCCTCCACTGTGATATTTAATTGTAGGTCTTGAGAATTTTCTTTGTTTGTGATAATAGTTTTAGTCTTTTTGATATTCATATCAAAAATATACGTACCAGAAAACAACAGAAGAGAGGAAGAAATAAATGAAATACTATTTGCAGACGACCAAGTTCTGATACATGAAACAACTGAGGACCTACAAGAACATATCAACAGGCTAAACAACACTTGTAAACAATACAACATGAAGATCAACATAAGCAAAACCGAAGTAATGGCAATAGCGAGAAAGGAAGAAAAACTAAACATCATAATAGATAATACATCTTTGAAACAAGTAGACAATTTTAAATATCTGGGTAGCACGCTAACACAAGACAATAACCAAGAAACAGAGATAGATATAAGGTGTAACAAAGCATGCCAAGTTATAGGCCAAGTATCAACACTATTGAAAAACAAAGCAAACTTAAAATTAAATTAAAAAGGTATACTACAACGAATAAGGGCAGAACTATTTCAATGTAGGGTTTCTTAAAGAACAAGGAATTAAAGATAAATTCGCAGTCACAATATCAAACAAATACCAAGTCCTCCAACAACTAGAAAATACAATAAATATAGAAGATCATTGGAAACAGGTAAAAAATATATGGAAAGAGACATGCGAAGAAACACTGGGGAAAAGAGAACGCCAGAATAAGGCATGGATGACAGCAGAGACCCTGGATAAAATTAAAGAAAGAAAGAACAAGAAAGCAGACATAAATAAAAGCAAAACAAGAAGTAATAAAGCCAAGACACAGGAAGCTTACACAGAGGTGAACAAAGAAGTGAGAAGATGCATTAAAAGGGATAAGAGGAAATATATAGATGAATTAGCTAAAGAGGCAGAAGAAGCAGCAAATAAAGGGAATATGAAAGAACTGTACAACAGCACAAAGAAATTAGGTGGAAAATACAAACAGATCAACGCCTTTATCAAAGATAAGAAAGGAAATCTGCTTAGTAATATAAAGGAACAAATGGAGAGATGGAAGGAGCACTTTGAAGAACTTTTGAACAGACCTGGCTCAAATAATCCTCCAGATATACTACCAGCAGAAGAAGAATTACACGTTAACTGCGGAAAACCAAGCAAAGAAGAAATAATGAAAGCCATCAAACTGTTAAAAGATGGTAAAGCCACAGGACCAGATGAAATTCCTTCGGAAGCCATCAAAGCAGATATTATCACCTCTACCAAGATGTTACATAATCTATTGGATAAAATTTGGGAGAGGGAAGAAATACCTAAAGACTGGAGAGAAGGTTATATGATCAAACTACCAAAGAAAGGAAGTTTACAGGAGTGCACAAATTATAGGGGAATTATGCTACTATCAGTGCCAGGAAAAATATTAGGCAGAATCATTCTGGAGAGACTAAAAGAGGCTATAGAGAAACACTTGAGAGATGAACAAGCAGGTTTTAGGAAGAACAGATCATGTGCTGATCAAATAACTACTCTACGTATAATAGTTGAACAAAGTTTAGAACTAAAATCCCCACTTTATATTGGATTCATAGATTACGAAAAGGCATTTGATAGTTTAGACAGAAGAATGCTTTGGAAGTTGCTGAGTCATTATGGAATCCCCATAAAGTTTATTAACCTGATAAAAACAATGTATGAAGGAACAAAATGTAGTGTGGTGCATGAAGGACAGCTTACAGAAGCATTTGAAATAAGAACAGGAGTAAGGCAAGGATGCCTTCTGTCTCCATTTCTCTTTCTACTGGCCATAGATTGGATTATGAAAATAACTCAAAACAACAGAAATGGGATCCAGTGGTCACTGACCAAACAACTTGATGATTTAGACTTTGCTGATGACATAGCTCTCCTATCACACAGCCACCAACAGATGCAAGATAAAATGAGTATATTAGATGAGAGATCACAACAGCTAGGACTAAAGATTAATAGAGATAAGACCAACATTATGAGAATTAATGCAGTTGGCAATAACCAAATAAAACTAGGAGAAATACCTCTACTAGACGTACAATCTTATATATATCTGGGCAGTAATATAGATAAAGAGGGAGGAACAGAAAACGATACCAAAATAAGGATATCAAAAGCAAGAGGAGCTTTCATTGCACTGGGAAACATATGGAAATCCAAAGAAATTAGGCTAAATACAAAAATACAAATTTTCAACTCCAATGTTAAGTCGGTTCTATTATATGGCTGTGAAACATGGAGAATAACAAAATTGACAATCACGAAGGTACAGACTTTCATTAATGGATGCTTGCGCAGAATAAAGGGATGGAAATGGCAGGAAAAAGTCACAAACGTGGAATTATGGAAATGTACCGGTCAAATACCAGTGGATAAAGAAATACAGCGAAGACGATGGCGATGGATAGGACACACACTACGGAAACCAACTGAGAGTATTACACAACAGGCCCTTTTTTGGAATCCCCAGGGGAAAAGACAAAGAGGAAGACCAAGGAATTCTTGGAGAAGACAGATTGAAGCAGAGATGAAGATGATGGGGAAGACATGGAATGATCTTAAAAGAATTGCAAAAAACAGAACGACTTGGAAAGTGTTTGTTGAAGACCTATGCTCCACTGGGAGCTAAAAGGTAGAAGAGAGAGAGACGCTAACACAAGACAATAACCAAGAAACAGAGATAGATATAAGGTGTAACAAAGCATGCCAAGTTATAGGCCAAGTATCAACACTATTGAAAAACAAAGCAATAACTACGGAAGCAAAAAGGGCAATATACAAATCAATTTTTCTACCAACTCTGAGCTATCAGTGCCAGAATTGGACGCTGGACTCTAGAACAATAAGAAAGATAACGACCACAGAAATGAAATGTGTCAGAAGAATGACAGGAAACAGCTTAAGGGACAGAGTAAGAAACACTGACCTGAGGAAGAAACTCGAAATTGAACCAGCCATCGAATACATAAAGAAACAGCAGATAAATTGGTTCGGCCACATAACAAGACAGAAAGAACTAACAATGAATCAAAGAGCCATAAACAAACGCTACGAAAACGTCAGATTAAGAGGAAGACCGAGAAAGAGATGGATAAAGGGAATACTAGAGTCACTAGGAGGAATAACATCAGAAGATGCCAACAGAAGAGCAAAGAATCGCAGATTGTTTCTCCCCTCGACGCCAACGGCAACAGAGGAAGGATAGTAGAAGAAGAAGAAGAAGATATTCATATCTAGTCCATATTTTTTGCTTGTTATGTTTATTACATTAAGCAATTGTTGTAGGTCTTTAGGATTTTCTGCTAGTAGAACAGTATCATCAGCATATCTTAGGTTATTGATTATCTTTCCATTAATGTTTAGTCCTAGCATCTCTGAGATGCTTTTAAAGATTTCCTCAGTGTATAGATTGAACAAGCTTGGTGATAGGATGCATCCTTGTCTTACTCCTCTTTTTATATCCATAGGTGTAGAGTTCTCCTTGTTATAGTTTATTATTGCATGTATTATATTTCTTTTCCTTTTTTCTTTCTACAGACAAGTAAAATTAACATTAAAATATTTGATAAACTCAAGAAAAATATGAGTAAAGTCAAATGTAAATCATTAGCAGATAAAGGAATTAAGTTATTACTTGGAAAAAAGTTATGACATTCAATAGAAATGATAGAAAGTAACATTCAGTTTAAATATTGAACCACATATGTTGTATTACCCTCTGTTCCTTTAACTGCTGGTCAAGTTTATCTTTCTCAGTTTTGTAACGTTCAATTTGTGATTGCATGTTTTTTATGTCAGACATCTTAACTTCTAGTTCAGACTTGGCTTGTGTTAGATCACGTTCAAGCTTATCTCGCTTACGAGTTTCACGTTGGGTCTCATTATTACGAACTTGAATATCTTGGTTAAGCTACAGAGAAAAAAAAGCAAGAAACATAAAAACTTTGAATAAAAAAAATTATGTTGTAAAATTAACCTTATTAATTACTAACACACCTGAGGGTAACAGAAAAAGAGGCCAACCTAGAAAAGTACTGAAAAAAACACTCAGGTAAGAAGCAACAAGAGCAGGCATGAGCTCCCTTGTCGAGGTTGAGAGGTTCACCCAAAACAGAGACATGTGATGAGATACTATGCAGGTCCTGCACATTGTCTGACACTTAATAGCAAAGATTGTCGGACACGGAGAGTCTAGAATTTCTGCTCTATGTACCATCTTCAATTTTAAAGTATGACAGACAGATAGATAGACAGACAGATAGATAGACAGACAGATTGATGAAAGGCAGTAACATACAGATCAGATGTTTCAATGTTTAACACATTCCTTGCCAGTGTTAACACTGTGTGGCACAGCCATTTTTGCAAATCTTTTTAAATTTTGAAATAACAAGAAAAATAAATGAAAATTTATCTGAAACATATGGTTTATTGGACAATTTGCTCAAGAAGTTGGAAAAGAAGTTAAATAAGAGAATTACAAGGTTTTAGTGGAAATAACTGTTAAAACATCAATAAATTAAATGTCGCATATGGCTCCAAGGTTCAGCATGTCAGTAACTAGAGCCAATTTTTATGGGATGTGGTATGGAATGTATTAAATGTCAAGGTTCTTTTCTGTGCAGAGCTTGAGCATGGAACTTACTCTTTATTGTCCATCTCTAATAGGACTAGACAGGCAACCTTACTTTCTGGAGCAGCTACTGATCTTCAACAATTCATACAACATGGTGTTCAAACTAGGTACTTTACAACTTGAGACAAGCTCATTAACATCAGTTCAATGCTGTAATTCTCTACATTTTCTAATGTTAAAAAAATAATTGTTAATTTTTTTTTCTCATAAGTATTAATTTAGCCACATTTCAACCATTTGTAATTAATAAATATCTTTAACTGATAACAGTTTGGATTACATCAACAAAATTTATGACAAACCTCCATAATCTTCTCATTTGCCTCTGCTCTGTCATTTTCAAGTTTTTGTTGCATGGCAGTGGCTTGTGCAAACTGATCTCTCAGTTTAGTAATCTCATTCAATTGCTCATCACGTTCTTTAGTCAGGTCATCCTTTATCTTCAAAAGTTCAGTGACACTACAAAAGTATTATATCACAATTTTGATTTATCCATATCTCATGAGGGACTAATTATATCAAACAAAGCTATACATTTTTGTTTTAAACCAATCTCACTGTCAACAAAAACAGATATCATGAAAAATAGTTCTCAATTTAAAACAAATTTAATAACATAATAACATTTTTTTATGCAATAAATTTAAAAGTTATTTCTAGCCCAAGCAAAATTCACAAGTTTTATTAATCTGGCAATATTAATTGAGCTTCAGTGTAAAGCTGTAATATGATATTTATGTATGTTTTTTGTGTTCCTAAAACACTGCATGCCAAGTGGTATGGGTATATAATTTATACTAAATTCTCTTGCATTGTTCTTTTCTATTATCATACATAAATGATGTAGTGTTTTGTTTTCTTTCCCTTAATTTATTTCCTTATGACTTTTTTTTTTTTTAACAAATTTCAGTCAGAGAGATGAAGTTTTGAATATATTTTCTGACATTTATTTAAATCCAAAATTTCAAAATGTTCACCTATTGTTGACATTGTCATGCATGTCAACTAATGTGTTACAAATAACATTTTAGCTCATTAAAAAAAAAAAAAATATGAAACATTTGGTTTATAAAGCATTTTTTCCTTGTTTAGATTGAATTTGTGTTTCATTAATCATAAACTTAGACTATCTGTTGACTAAGCATTACATCTTATTTGGTTGTAAATTAAAGCTGAAAATAATTTATCTTAATTACAATTTTAGCTAAATTTAAATGTTTTAACATTTATGTTCAAAGTTAAAATTTACAGCTTTTAAAATTAATATTCTAATAAATTACCTTAATTCAAAAATAAAAAACTTGTACATTCTTGTTAAGATTGTCAAAAAAAATGAATAGAATGATTCCATTAATAAAAAATTGTGCTAGGAACTAATTCCTATTTTCTTGTTTAATTACCTAATTAAAGCGTCAGGATATATAACAGTTCTCAAAGTCTAATGAAAAGTTAATCAAATTAAAGACTAAACTTTTATATTGGCTGACACTATCACAGTGAAAGAATAGAAAAACAAACTAATTTAGCAAACCTATTTACAATTTGGTATTGATATATTTGAAATTTAAGTCTACAGTTTAAAATAATTTTACAAGCAAACATGAAACGAACCTATGCTCCTGGCCAAGGTTCAGACCAGCCCCTTGTTCCACCAACTTACTTAGCTGCTCAATCTCTGTCCTCAATTGCTGACAGGTCTCCTTTGATCGTGACTCTTTTTCATGAGCAGCATCTACCATCTTCCATGCTTTTTCTACTTCCTGTTGTAAAATTATAAAGGAAATGCTTATATGAAATATAACTTTCAAGTTATGATATATAATATCCAATAAATATTTTCATTTAGTACAAGTGATCAAAACTTTACATACAATAGTCAACAATATAGGCAAATAAATGCACCAATATTATTTTATGGCAAGTCAACTAGTATGGAAAAAATATAATTCTTTTAAATGATAACTTTTTTTAACTTGTGCAATTCAAATTTTTTTCAGGAATTTAGTTCATGATTCACCAATATTGTCTGGCTTGCCACACTTTAGACATGGCTATCATATCAAAAAATCTAGGTCATCTAATATTAGACTTTTTATTATTGAATCTCCAATTTTGAAGTTTAAATAAAATTCTTCTGTATTTCATCAATTCCAGCATTTTGAAGGTTATTTCCCAATATTAAATTTCATGAACATATTGTATGGTTGTGAAATGTCAAAGTTTTATTCTATAACAAATCATATTTTTCAATTAAAAAAACTTTCTCCCCCACAAAAAAATGGCTTCCTCATCTCACGAAAGTGTTGTAAGCAGTGATTTTTTAAAATTAAAAAATATAAAAATGATTATTAGTATTTATTATCATAAAGTCTAAGCATTTTCTTCCACCGACCACAGATAATTTATGTCTAACAATAAGTTACAAGAAATGAGAAGTAACTCTTAAACATATCAAGTGTAGTATAATTTTTATCATCATTATTATGTGTAATACTGGTTGACATTGGCAATTATGTCAAGAATTCTCTATTCACAGTGCATTGTATCAATTCTGTTGTTAACTGTTTTCCATGCCATGACACCAAGCTATCTAGTATCTTTTCTCTTTGTCATCCATGATCTACCTTTCCTTGTATTTTGCCAGTTGTAACCAAGTATCCCAAATTTCCTCTTCTCATGGTGTGTCAGAAAAATGTTGATTGTTTCTTTCTCATATTCTTTAGGAACTCCTTTTTGTGTTGTCCTCTTTGAGAATGTCTTCATTGGTCTTTTTAGCTGTCCAGGGAACTTTGAGCATTCTTCTGAGAAATCCCACCTCTGTGGCCCCCTAATTGTCATATTTGTTTGTCTACTGTCCATGGTTCACTCCAATAAATCAGAATCGGCTCTATATAGTACTGATGAACTGTTTTTCTTACTTCCATTGATATAGACTTGTTGCATAAGACATTTTTCATTTTCTGAAGTGCTATTTTGGCCTGAGCTATTCTGCTTGTTATTTCTGTGGTGCATCTCCCATCTGATGTTATTATTGTGCCCAAGTATTGCACACGCATCACACTTGTTTCAGATTTGTCCTGTTTATTATGCTGCATAATGATGATGATTGTTTCTTAGAATCAACTATTACTTCAGTTTTTTTGCTATTCAGGCTGAGACCTTTCTTGTTGTTTTCTTTTACTATTATGTCTATCATTTCTTGTAGTTCATTCTCTGTCTTTGCTATTAAGACTGTGTCATCTGCATTCGTAAATTGTTTATGTTGTGACTAGAACACAGCCTTGTCAGACTCCTTGTTTTATATATTGGAACTGTTTTGTTGTGTTGCTAAATCTCATGGCTGCTATTTTTTTCCAATACATGTTTTTTATAATTCTCAGTTCCTTGCCATCAATGTTTAATTTCTCCCGCATATTGATTATTTCCACATATTTTACTTTTTCAAATGCTTTTGTGTAGTCTATAAAGCGCAGATCTAAATCTTTCTTTACCGCTATAGCTCTTTCTATCAATATTTTCAGGAACTATATTGCATTACTGGTGCCTTTTCCTTCCACAAATCCACATTGTTATTCACTTATTTCTGGTTTTATTTTGTTCCTTACATGTCTCATGATTATTCTTAGTAATATTTTGGTCATATGGCTCATGAGACTAATATTGTGATGGTCTTTGCAATCAGTGGCGCTTGACTTCTTTTCGATGGTGACAAAGATAGATTTTAGTAAATAATTGTGTATGTGTCCATTATTATATGTCATTGAGTAGTTTTGTTATGATTTGTTTTCCCAGCTCTCCTAATGCATGTCTATTCAGTTGTTATGTTGTTGGGACCTGGAGCTTTGCATCTTTTCATGTGTTGAATTGCCCCCTCCACTTCACTCTGCCATATTGGTTGTCCAGTATCTTTGTTTAAAATGTTTAGTTCTGGTCTTTCATCATCATAGAGTTGACTAATATATTATGTCCATTTTTCCATTATCTTATTCTGTCCCATTTTTATATTTCCTTCCTTTGATTTCACACATCCTTAAACTTTGACTTATTTTCTTCCTGTTAATTCATTTAAATGATTGTGCATACATTTTGTGTCTTTCTTTTGTTGTTTTTCCATTTTTACACATTTATGCTTTAACCATCCTTCCTTTACTTCTCTGCATTTGTTTTGGACCTCTTTGTGCAATATTTTGTATATCCATTCTTCTTTCTTATGTTTTCATCTTTTGTCCATTAGTTCTGGTATTTCTTCTGTCATCCATTTATTTCTGTTGATTCTTTTAGTCACTGGTATTACTTCTTTTTATACTTGTTGATTTGAATGTTTAAGCATAATTTATATACTTATAAATAATATGGTGTTAGTGTCCATATGTTGATCTATCATTATCATATTTTCAAATAATGTGGCCCGTACACTACACTAGACCATCTTTCTCTCCCCCAAAAATGATACCCATTTGTGAGTGAATCTAGAAGCCAGCTGATATAGGACATGCATCAGACCTTTTCTCCACAGTAAACCATTTCACTAACTACTGCTGTACTGCAGCTTCCTGAACAGGTAACATGCCAACAACATTCCTAACTTTGCATAGTGCTTCAAGTCTAGCTCACACTATTCATCTTAGTCTCTACCAGGTTATCCTTAGTCTGCCTATCTTTCATTATGGCAGTTCTTTTAATTATTATGGATCTCTTCTCAGCACAGAGCCACGATAGCTCAGTGGTTAGTGAACTGGACTACAAAGGACAAGGGGTAGGGTTCGATCCCAACCGACGGCTTCCGAGTTCACCAGCCTTAAATGAGTACCGGATTTTTTTCTGGGAAAGTAAAGCAGCACGGGCATAATACTGACCACATTACCCCAAAAATCATGTGCTGAAGGTCTGTAAAATATAGGGTCACTAACACCATATTTCCCTATACGCCACTTGGCATGACGGGGGTACTTTACTTTACTTTACTTTCTTCTCAGCACCTGACTTATCCAGTGTCTGTGGTTTTCACTGCAAGCATTTTCTCTTAGTTGCATTTCTTGAGCAGTCCTTGGTTTCTTATTTTGTTGAATGAAAATTTTCCTAAGTAAAACATAAGAGATATTGCTGTGTTATATTACCAAAAACTTTGTACACTTTTGTGTGTACCGTTATATTTTTAATGTCTTACAAGAATATTTATGGCAGAAGAAAAATATCACAGTATATTAAATGGTGGAAATATTGATCAATATATGTGTGTGTTACTAACCTTCTTTAGAGAAGTAATGGTTGCCTGGTCTTCTTGTGACAGTTTTAGAGCAGTGGAAACTTTGGCTGAGTTGGCAACAATTTCTGCATTTAACTCTCTGCATTTTTGCATAAGTCGCCGTTCACTCTCATGTGACTTTTTCAGTGCTTTGTGGAGTTTTTCATATTCCAGTCGGAACTTTTCCAAACTCTTATCACCAGTAAGTTCAGCAATAACCTATATATAAATTTTCACAATTTCATAAATAATAAAATTTAATTAATATAATTTCATATGTTGTATTTTTTTCTCCACTCACAAAATTATATATATATATATACATACATATATATTGCTTTTATTTTATTTTTCATAAATAAAGAAATACCATGCAATTAAAAGAAACTCTTTATACAGGACTTTACAACAGGAGGTAATCTGATCATCAGCAGGATATATCCATTGAGCAAATGGTTCAGCCCTATAGCTTTCTGACATCCTTGAGAGTGTGGACCTAGCTGGGTCATGACTTTCAGGTTGCCTCCTGTTGTGTTTGAGCTTGAGAGTTTAGAAAATGTTCAGCGCATAAGACTGTAGTCTCTACATAACTTCTAATCAAATCTACTGCCCATAACTAGTGACAAATATCTGTCACTATCTTACCTTACCAGAAATCATTGAATGTCAGACTCTTTGTGGTGTTGAAAATATTAAATCTCTTTTTTAACTTCTTCATGTCCCACAAAGATACTCTACTTTAGCCACGTGTCTGTCAACATTGTGAAGAAATTAAGACATATTTCCCAACTTAAGATTTGTCAGCTGAATGGACACTAAAGGCTTCTTTTAAATCACTGGTATTAAAGTTAGAAATGTCTGATCCTAAGATGTTGGATATTGTATATGATTATATCTGTTTGATGGTAATATAATTGCCATAGATTGTCTGATCCTGAGATGTTGGATATTGTATGTGATTATATCTGTTTGATGGTAATATAATTGCCATAGATTGTCTGATAAAGTTAGATTTTAGATTATGAGTGTTCACCACTCCAGATTTTCCTGAACTGTCAGCCAGGTTTCCAATTATCTAGGGATTATTCCTTCATCTATCTGGCAACATTATGGATATTCCCTGTTCTGCAACATCACAAAATCTTCACAGCCAGCAAGATGCCTTTCAACTCCAAGCACTAGCTTTAATGGCTCTTTTTCAGGCTACTAATTCTAATCATAGATGCTTTAATACGTAATAATGTAATATAGTTGCTAGACCTCTCACACAAATCTCCCCTGCTATGATTTTGTCTTGGGATTTATGCTGTCTCATTTAAGTGGACAGATCGTTGTATATTTGGCTAACTTAACTCTTTCCGTACGGAAGCTTTTTATCAACGCAATGGAAGAGATTTCAGAGACAAAATTGTTCATGGTTTTAAGAATCAATCTATATATTTATATTTATCTAACACATAACATATTATATATGAGTATTTAGATAATTGAACAAGGTATTAGATTTCACTAATATCCAGATGATACAAGACATGTAAAACGAATATGGTCTGATGGCGTTCACACTAATAAAATTGAGTGTGGCGCACTGTGCGGCTGAACGTATGCAACCGAAATGGAAATGGCGCACCATGCAGCGGAACGTACGGAAAGAGTTTATAATATGTGTTAATTATAGCTCTATCCTGAGTTCAAGTGGCACAGTCAACTCAATTAGGATGATGTAGGTTATGCATGGTATTTGTAATGCAGTATCTGAATGCATTTTAGATTGCTAGATAAACTCTGGGTATGTCCCACACCCTGAAAGGTCTACAACCATCTCTCAGTATCCACTAAAATTCAAAGTCATACACTATATTTCCAGTCATTTGCTATTCTCTTAATCACTTGCTTTAAGCAGTATATGTAAATGTTTACCCAAATTTTGACTCTACATTAAAAATAAATACAGTAACAGCCTTAGAAGTCAGCTTCTTTCATTTGTATAGGCTTTACAAACAACCTTTACATAATAGATGTCTACCTTTGCCATATAAAATATAGATTTTGAAAAAATGAGCTTTAAATAATAAGTTAAACCTTTCTTGCAATCCAACATGAACTAATATTTTACTGACAGTTGATGTAATAACATAATCACATGTGTTTCTTTTGTTAAAGTGTATCACTTTTTTTTTTCATATACTAAATACAGTTTTTATGTTTTCTCTTCACTCAAAACATATTTTAAAGAATTGTATGAATCTATGTTCTGTCTATATAAAGGATTTATAATGTTGAGGTACGGGTTTTTTAATATTGAGAGAGTTAGATTGAGTATGTGATGATAATATTGTGCATTTAGATTATATTGCAAGTAATGTTGAAATATCTATCTATCTATCTATTGACCTATTGAGCCATAGCCGGCCCATAGGGCATAGACCAAGATACTCCTTCTCTTATCTAAATTTTTTGTTCTAGCAGTTTTCAATTCTTTTAAAGATATTTTATCAAATCTCGCCATTTGTCTCTGTTCTGTGCAAGCAACTCTGTCTCATTGAGGGAGCTGACTCCTGCTGCTCTTGCCTCTCTTATCAATGTTCTTCTCAGTGTCTCTCTGGGTCTTCCTCTTTTCTTCTTACCTGTTGTTTCCCACATGAGGGCTTAGTTTGCTATTCAGTTATTATCTCTTCTCATCACATGTGCAACATATGACCATCATCTTTTCTTGATTACTGAAGATATTAGTGGTTGATTGGCGATTTCTCTAATTTTCTCGTTTGTTTTGAATCCGTTCCACACAACACCAGGTATTTTCCTTAGACATTTATTTTCGAATGCATTCAACTTTGTTTCTATGTCTCTTGTTGTTTTCCAGCTTTCACACGCATACGTAAGGGTTAATAGTACATTTGATTTGAATAGTCTAAGTTTTGTGTTTGTGCTGATGAGTTTTGATTTCCACAACTTTTCAAGGCTTCTGAAAGACATTGCTGCTTTAGCTATTCTGATTCTAATTTCTTTACTTGTATCCCCTTTTTGATCAATGTGATTTCCAAGATAGATAAAGTGATCGATCTCTTCCACTGGTTTGTTTTCCATGTATATTTTGTCGTCTGTTGAAATTGAGCTTTTTATGACTTTAGTCGTTGAAATATAAGATGATAAGATTTATATAATTATTTTTTTATGCATTATTAATTATTATTTTAAAAAATAAAAACAATTACATTAGATGTTTGCTAATGACTGTCATTGTATGACATTCTCCTTATTTTCTTTTTAAACCATAGTTAACAGAGATTTTTATAAGAAACTGAAAGAAAGTTAAACTTTTTAAAGAAATTTTTTTTATTTTTTTAAAACATAGAGAACAAAACAACTATCTTCTTTACTAGTTGTTATAGTTCAAGACGATAAAGAGGATCAGTATGTGGATTTTGAGATCAAGAAGGAAGAACTGCTATTTATATGTGGAGAAACCTCAATAGTAATATCATCATTAAATTTTGGTGGGCTTCAAACAAACAGGATTATAATTATATTTCTTCAAAATGTATGAACAGAAAACTTACTGCTTGAAAGTCACTCTCATATGCATCAATAGTTGCATCATCAAAAAAAGGTTTCTCTTTATCTTTCTTTTCCTGTTGGAAATAAAATGTTCATGATATACAAATATGTATGTATTAACCCTTAATTATGATGCCTATCTGTGGCCGGCATGTTCACGATACCATAGTAAAAATTACTGCCACTTTTGTTTTTTCGTTCGTTATTATAAGTCCTAATTCTAAAATTAATGTCCTTGGTCTTGATGCGCTTAAGAGGTTATCATTGATAGTTATTTAGGCATCTCTTAATATATATTTTCTGTGACATTTATAATTCTATCTTTCATTCTATCAAAATATTACAACTCGTCTTGCTTTACACTTGCTATTCTATTTCTTTGTCTTGACTTATTCTATGCTACTCTTAATCTACTTACTATTGTTCTCTGGAGCACAAAACTTCTAAATCTAACTTGGGGAACACTTCTGACTTAAACTATGTCTTCCTGATTGATTTATCTCTGTATCTTCATTCTACTTCTCTATTTGATAATTACTAACTAACTGTGTGGAAGTCCATAACTATAAAAACTCACATCTGCCTTCAGACAGTTTTGGCGGAAGCCGGACTAACCCCATCTACTTTACATTTTCTGGACGTTTCTCTACCTCTGTCTTCTCTTTAATTCTGCTAATGTTTGAGGTTAGAATACCTGTCTCATCTGCATAATTTATTTACTTAATGGCTGATCCAGTCTCTCATGGAATACGAAATTCAACTTTGGATGACTTTTGTGTCAAATTTTGCAAAACGTAACTCAATCTTGACATTTTAGTTAACCTCTGAGTTTTAAAAATAATTATGACATGTACCCTAAAAGTAACATCTCTCTTATAAACTTAGTCTGCCCCAAAGTTTGTTTATCAACCTAATTTCTGGACATGTCACAGTCAAGTCAAGTTTAATTCTTTCCCCCACCTTTCAAATAATAGGCAAAATTTTCCATTCCCAAAATTTGCTACTGTTCTTCTATTTCTGTGACTGCTTTATATTTGTGTACTGCTATCATGTGGAGCCAGTGGTGGGGTGTACTAAACACTCCAAAGTATGGTGATAGCCTTACAAGGAAGGAACACAACACAATAATGACGTTTCGGCCTGTGGCCTTCTTCAGAATACAAGGACAACGACAACAAACGGTGAAGCACAATTATCTATAACTACATGTTAGATGATCAAGAGGAGGGCGAGGAAAGTAAGATGTTGAAATAAGAAAGGAGAGGGAAGAGAGAAATGAATACCACATGAGGAGAGGTAGGATAGGCGTCAAGATATATAAAATAGAAAAAGAGAAAAATATAAAAAAGAGAAAATGTTGGCAACTACTAACATATCTGACCCAAGCTATATCTTTATCTCCCATTATGTGATCTTTTCTATCTTTGTCTAAATACTATTACAAGTCCATCAACATGTTTGGCTTCCTCATAGTATTATTTGTTGCGTTCCCCAAATTACAAAGGGTTATTTGACATTTGCAATGACCAAGAAAATTTCCCTGGTCACAGCAAAAAAAGTGGAAAATCTACCAATTTCTTGGTGAAATGACAAATTTTTTTCATATTATATGAGATCGTTTCTCACGAAATAAAAGAAACAAAAATCCAACAATAATGGAAACAATGCAATACACAGGGGTGTCACTACAAGTGGTAATTAGGAAGGTACATGAAGGGGGAATGTTTTAACACAGTAAAATGTCAAATTTTGAAGAATTTGTGTTTTGATGCAGCAATTTTTATTAAAATCTTGGGTTAAATATAATATAAATTAAATTAGTAAAGTGTTTCATAATATGACAATTATAGAAATAAAAGAACATTTATTATTTTTAATAAATATTTTAAATAAATTAAAATCATCTAAACTATGACTATTCATTCTCTCCAGGTTAGTTATTTTCTACAACTATTTTTGTCTCTGGTGATGTACAACATGTACCATTATTTAATGATATTATTGAATTAAATTATTGAATGAAATTATAAAATGAAAAAGACATGGGATGAAATTTTTCAAAACTGAAAACTAATCTGTTTCAAACTTAAATAGAATTCAAGTTCGAAAAGAGTTAATATATATCAAGCCTGTATTTATTTTGATGCTTTATATAATAACAAATGTAAAAACAAAACAAGTCACTGCAAAAATAATTTAATATGGCAAAGTGTTTTAAAATGTTTAATCCAAACAAACTAAATGGAAATAATTAAATATTTTGGCAACATGAAAGTTTGCAAAGTGTTGTATGAAAAAAAACTATTGATAAATTAGCAATTCATCAGTGTGAGGTTATCTAAAATTAGCGCTACCAACCACATTACAAAACATTGCTAAGAATTATCACAATGTGAAGAGTAAAACAGAATAACTCTATTTCGCACTCTGCAAAATTTCACACAAATAAGATTTGAGAATATAAAGATTTTAAAAAATTATGTTTAAAATTTATTTTGTTTCAATTTTATATTTTTTCAATATTATTTATTCTATCATCAGCTTTACTGCAGCTCAAAATAACTTATTTATTTTCATTATCAAAAGTACATAACATTGCTCTACAATAATAAAACATGAATTGAGAACAAGAAAGGCAGATAGCACCTAGGCTGAAAGAAATCATTGATTCAAGTTTAACTGCTAGTGTCAGGATCAGTCAGCGATCAGCAACTGATCAAGACCATATGCCATGATACTGCTCCTCTCTGTGGCAGCTCTGGTAATAGGATAACAGGTCTAGTCAAACAAGTAGAGATTGAGAGGGAAGGCAACATGGGACCTAAAAAATGGCATGAAGAAGTTTAATAACTTTTATGTTTGCACTTAAACTCTTTTAGGACTATCATCTGACAAGTCGTTTCAATAAAATGTGTTTTTTTCTAGCCATTCGCCAAAAATTTGATGAGTGCAGCTGAATTTTTGTTTAGTTTTCACTGATTTTTTGTTTTTATTTCAACCAATACTTGATTTCTGTATGTAGGAGAGTCACTAGAACTTCAAGTTGATACCTCATGGTTTCGGAGTTCACATAATCAAATGGCCACACCCACTGCTGGTACTTCTTGCAGTCAACCAAAATAATATTGTGCAGAACAAGCTAGATCTATGTTTGAAACCTTGTTATTGAGTGATTCAGAAATAGAGTATTCATAGTATTTAGACTCAGACAATAATTTTTGTTGTGATAATGGTGATAGACATAATATTTGTAATAGAATGCTAAAAAACCAAGATGATTTGGCTTACGTTTAGCTAGTGGATTCCTCTTTTCCAGCACTATCAGTGCCTCCAGGAAATTGAGTGATAGTAATTCTGATAACGAAACTGCTACTTTAGGGCATATCACACAAAATAAATCCAGTTGTGTAAATAAAAATAATAAAATTGACTTGTAAATAATAATGAGAGCACTCATTCCTACATTTTGTAAGGGTTTGCAAAGTTGAATAAAAATGTGACATTTAGGAATATACAAACACTGCACTGAAAAGAAATCAATGTTCACATTCATGGACATTATTGGACATTGCACGATACACATAGTTCATGCTGGTCTCTTGAATTTTAGAAACTAATGAGTAACCTTCTTTAATGATGGTTTTGCATTGAGTGGTTCTTGGTCCTCGTCTTGTTTTGATGTCTAGAGTTAATCAATTAAATGAGTGTCAAGAACAGGGAGGAATTATATTTTCATTCACATTCATTCAAGTGAGTCTCAGGCTCAGTACATGACCAGTGTTAAGTCCAAAGGTTGAGTCAAAGACATCTTTTTGTTATGGAATTGTTTAATTGTAAAATACTATTTAAATATAACAGCAACATGACTCATGACATTACTCTGATAAAATCCAAATTAATTAGTTGAATTAATTACTCATATTCAAAATCCTTGTTTCCATCATAACATAAGCAATGAATAATTATTAATAATGATAAATTATGCATGAGTCGATTGTCATTTGATTGTCATTAACTTAAATTATTATTAATTATATCAGTATCCTGGTTACTTAATTACTTTGACTTTGTTATAATTATTGAATATAATAGCAGAATATTTTGACATTTGAACTATAAAATATTCAATTTTATAATCATAACAAAAACATTATTTTATTCGCTATGCTAATTTGTTTTTATTTATTATTGTAGTATTACATTTCATTTATTAATAGTAAATATAATGTGAAATGCATCATAATCATAGTGATCGTATCTGTCTCACTAGCCCCACAACTCCTCAACGAGGAGATAGCGAGCACACTAGTTTATTGTAATTAGTGTAATTTGTCATTTTCACACTTCACTACACTAGTAACACTACGACTACACTACGCCGCACTACGGTGTCTGAGGTCTCACAGTGAGTTGAGTTGTGAATGTGAGTGAGTATCAGTATGCAGTATGGAGTATGGCAGCTGCACGATATCGAGAAATGTGGTGTACAAATCAAATAATAAAACACACTTTCTATAACAACCTTTACATAAAACAAACAGATATTTCAATTATTATTACCTCAGACATTCTTTCCTTTATTTACAAACTAAATAGCAGAAGGTTTTAGTGTAACCCACAATATGTCCCCTGAACGTTTCATAGCTGTTTCTACAATAACTACTGTTGCTAAGGAAATACAGTTACGGCCCTTGTCGGAACTAAAATGATTGTCTACCTGGTCCAGGTAAAGCACAACATCATCAAGTACCGTGCCTACTCACCTACTGGTGTAGGTGATCATGTCTCTCCACAATTTTCGATCTCGGCAGCTATTTATCATTTCTGTTGTTGACCTTCTGCCAAGCCATTCTCTTAAGCTGTCTGGTATTTTTTTTTTCTCTTTGCTTTCCTCTATCTCTTCGTCCCTCAATTTTTCCAATTATTACAATATATTTCAGTTGTTCTCTTCTCATTACATGGCCAAAAAATGATGATTGTTTCTTCCTAATATTGGAAATTAGCTCTCTTTTGCTTTGACCTCTCTCAGAACATCTTCATTACTCTTCTTAGCTGTCCATTGTACTCTCAACATTCTTCTGTAAAACCACATTTCTACAGACTCCAGTGATCTTCTTGTCTGTTGTCCTATTGTCCATAATCCGCATTCATATGTTAAGACTGGCTCTATATAACATTTAAGAACTCTTTTTCTTGTTTCTATTGTCAAAAATGGATTACATAGTATCTTCCTCATTTTTTTGGAAAGCTGCTTTTGCCTGAGCCATTCTGCATCTCACCTCTTAAGTACATCTTCCGTCTGAGGTTAACAAAGTTCCCAAATATTTAAATGCATTTACCTGTTTTAATATTGTTCCACTTGTCTTTATTTTGCACTGAGGTGATGTCTTTTTCTTTGTTGTTACCATTACCTCTGTCTTTTTGCTATTAAGGCTGAGTCCTTTATTTTTGCTTTCTTTCACTATAATGTCTAACATTTCCCGTAACTCATTTTCACTCTTAGCGATTAAGACTGTATCATCAGCATACCTTAGATTATTTATATTATGACCTCCAATTGTTATTCCAGGCATGTCCCTTATGGATCTTAAAATAATCTCACTATAAATATTAAATAAATCTGGTGACAGCACACAACCTTGTCTAACACCCTGTTTTATTTGTTGAAACATTCCTAATTGGTTTCCAGTTCTTATGGCCGCTGTTTGTTGCCAGTACATGTTCTTTATTATTCTTAGATCTTTGCTGTCTACGTTTATGCTTTCTAAAATTTTGATTATTTCTTGGCGCTTTACTTTGTCAAATGCCTTGGTGTAATCTATGAAACATAGGTATAGATCTGTTATCTATAGATCAAGCTATAGATCACCTCTATGGCTCTTTCTACTAAAGATCTTATGATATAAATGGCATTGCTTGTTCCTTTATCTCTAACAAAACCACACTGTTCATCGCTAATTTCTGGACTGATTTTGTTTCGCACTCTTCGCATGATGATTCTTAGTAATATCTTAGTCATATGACTCATAAGGCTTATTGTGCGATGATCATCGCATTCAATCGCATCCGATTTCTTTGGTAGGGGTATGAATATTGATTTGAGCATGTCGTCTGGTATATATCCGCTGTTGTAGATATCATTCAATATTTTTTTTATTATTTCTATTGCAAAATCACCCATGACTTCAATCTCTTCTTTAGTTATATTATTTGGTTCAGGAGCTTTGCCTGCTTTCATATTGCGCAAGGCATCTTCCACTTCTTCTCTGAGTATTTCTGGTCTTTCTCCATTATCCTTAATATTTACTTCCGTTCGTTCATCATTATAAAGATCTTTAATGTATTCTGTCCATCGTTCCCTTATTCTTTGGTAGGGCTAAAACTAAGAATAGCAAAATGACGCATCTTCTCAATATTCCTGTATGGTGCAGAAACATGGACATTAGATAAGAAAACAAAGAAAATTGAAGCCGTTAAAATGTGGATTTATAGAAGAATAAGTAGAATTAGATGGAAAGAAAAGAAAACTAGCGATGAAGTTTTAAAACAACTAAAAATGAAAAGAGAACTACTGAACACAATTAGAACAAGACAATTGAAATTTTTGGGGCATGTTAATAGACACAAAAGCCTACTAAAATTAATATCGGAAGGGAAAATACAAGGTAAAAGAGGCAGAGGTAGACCAATACTAACATGGACGAGTAACATCAAAAGATGGACGAGTCAGCCTATGACAATCTGCACCATCAAAGCAAGAGACAGAGTCGAATGACGCTCCATAGTAGCAAACCTTCGATGCGGAGACGGCACTCAATGATGACGATATACAGACTCAGAAAATCGCCAGAGGGAATCACATAAGGTATTAGGGGGCCAAAATAAGAGCAGGGGAGGGAGAGAAGAGACTGTGGGAACGGAGGAGAGAATGGCGTGAAAAAAGGAAAGAGGGGATAAAGAAGGGAGAAAGAGGAGTTACCCGTGGGAAAGGGATAATTTGATGCCACATGAGGTGACGTCATACGGGCGATCTGACGATTCTCTCAAATGTATCGGCTGCGGCTGTCTGAAGAACATGACACCAGACAGGTAACTAGGGCATCCACCTTACCCTGATGGCCATGAGAGTTGAAGTGGGATGATATTTGGGTGCCTGAAGTAGGATGCTATTGGGGTGCCTGAAGTAGGATGCTATTGGGGTGCCTGAAGTAGGATGCTATTGGGGTGCCTGAAGTAGGATGCTATTGGGATGCCTGAAGTGAGATGTTATTGGGGTGCCTGAAGTGGGATGCTATTGGGGTGCCTGAAGTGGAATGTTATTGGGGTGCCTGAAGTGGGATGCTATTGTTGCGCCTGAAGTGGGATGCTATTGGGGTGATGCGTTGAAGTGGGATGTTATTGGGGTGATGCGTTGAAGTGGGATGTTATTGGGGTGATGCGTTGAAGTGGGATGTTATTGTGGTGATGCGTTGAAGTGGGATGTTATTGGGGTGATGTGTTGAAGTGGGATGTTATTTGGGTGATGTTTTGAAGTGGGATGTTATTGTGGTGATGCGTTGAAGTGGGATGTTATTGGGGTGATGCGTTGAAGTGGGATGTTATTGGGGTGATGCGTTGAAGTGGGATGTTATTGGGGTGATGCGTTGAAGTGGGATGTTATTGGGGTGATGCGTTGAAGTGGGATGTTATTGGGGTGATGCGTTGAAGTGGGATGTTATTGGGGTGATGCGTTGAAGTGGGATGTTATTGGGGTGCCTGTGTTGAAGTGGGATGTTATTGGGGTGCCTGTATTGAAGTGGGATGTTATTGGGGTGCCTGTGTTGAAGTGGGATGTTATTGGGGTGATGCGTTGAAGTGGGATGTTATTGGGGTGATGCGTTGAAGTGGGATGTTATTGGGGTGCCTGTGTTGAAGTGGGATGTTATTGGGGTGATGCGTTGAAGTGGGATGTTATTGAGGTGCTGCGTTGAAGTGGGATGTTATTGGGGTGATGTGTTGAAGTGGGATGTTATTGGGGTGATGCGTTGAAGTGGGATGTTATTGGGGTGATGCGTTGAAGTGGGATATTATTGGGGTGCCTGTGTTGAAGTGGGATGTTATTGGGGTGCTGCGTTGAAGTGGGATGTTATTGGGGTGCCTGTGTTGAAGTGGGATGTTATTGGGGTGATGCGTTGAAGTGGGATGTTATTGGGGTGATGCGTTGAAGTGGGATGTTATTGGGGTGATGCGTTGAAGTGGGATGTTATTGGGGTGCCTGTGTTGAAGTGGGATGTTATTGGGGTGATGCGTTGAAGTGGGATGTTATTGGGGTGCCTGTGTTGAAGTGGGATGTTATTGGGGTGATGCGTTGAAGTGGGATGTTATTGGGGTGCCTGAAGTGGGATGTTATTGTAGTGCCTGTGTTGAAGTGGGATGTTATTGGGGTGCCTGAAGTGGGATGTTATTGTAGTGCCTGTGTTGAAGTGGGATGTTATTGGGGTACCTGAGGTGGGATGTTATTGTAGTGCCTGTGTTGAAGTGGGATGTTATTGTAGTGCCTGTGTTGAAGTGGGATGTTATTGGGGTGCCTGAAGTGGGATGTTATTGGGGTGATGCGTTGAAGTGGGATGTTATTGTAGTGCCTGTGTTGAAGTGGGATGTTATTGAGGTGCCTGATGTGGGATGTTATTGGGGTGATGCGTTGAAGTGGGATGTTATTGGGGTGATGCGTTGAAGTGGGATGCTATTGGGGTGCCTGAAGTGGGATGTTATTGGGGTACCTGAAGTGGGATGCTATTGGGGTGCCTGAAGTGGGATGTTATTGGGGTGATGCGTTGAAGTGGGATGCTATTGGGGTGCCTGCCTCTACATAACATTTAAAAACTCTTTTTTCCTTTTGTCAAAAATGGATTGTACAGCATGTTCCTCATTTTATTTTTTGGAAAGCTGCTTTTGCCTGAGCCATTCTGCATCTCATCGCTGTTGTACATCTACAATCTGAGATTGACAATGTTCCCAGATATTTATATTCATTTACCTGTTTTAATGTTCACTTTTAGCGATTAAGACTGTATTATCAGCATACCTTAGATATTATTTATATTATGACCTCCAATTATTATTTCTGACATGCCAGAGACAGAGAGAGAGAGAGAGAGAGAGAGAGAGATAGAGAGAGAGAGAGAGGGAGTAAGAGAGAGAATGGCAGTGGTGTAGCGTGGGAGTAAAAAAAATGTTTGTGGGGGTGGAGTCTGAGCTACAATTTTTTAGACTCAAATTCTTGTGGGCGCAACATTTAAAGATAAAAAAGAATTAGTAATAATATTAAAAAAGGAAGTTGGGGGCGCAATACATGCCTTGCCCCTGGCATTGGCAACTCGTATGCTTCTCTTGTCGCAGACACTAGCATCCCACGCCGTCAGTGGGTGAGATTTGTAATTATATCCCATCATGTCTACAACAGGCCCGTCTGTTTAGTCAGCTACTGCTGATATACTATAAGCTACAAGATAATAAAGAATAACGGCCATCTTCCGAAATATAATTTTCGTAACCGATCCAGGCTAAGAAATCATTTTGAACATGCACAAATAGTTTTGTCAATGATCGTAAAGTTAAGAACATATCTGTAGGAAGTTATAGTTTAACCGTTTAAATAGGCCTATAGAAGAATGTCAATGACATTCAACATTATGTAAATGATTTCTCGTATAGTATAATGCCGTTAGTAGATAAAAAGGGTGGAACAACAGTGCTCTTCCTCGTTGATACTGCCTTCTTAGTTTAGTCAGTCAGATTTTTATTCAGTTTGGTCTACTGTTGACTATATGCTCACCAATCGATCCTGTCGAATGCACACCCACTTCCACGGGTTGTGTTAACACGTTGACTATTATACCTCGGAGTGTGGTTTAATAGAAGCCTTGCTTTTAACAAGCACGTAGATCAGGTAGCATTGAAAGCTAAAGGGAACTAACTGCAATGTGGAACATGGAATCAGCACAAATTGAGCAGCGTCATCTTGTTCTCTTAAACCAGGAGCTGATACTGCCTGTGATCGAGTATGTACTGGCGATACTGACCCTCAGCAATACCCAAATAAAACGATTGGATAGGATACAGAATGTGGCAATGCGTATCATCGTTGGGTGCACAAAAGAAACTGCGTGTAGGGCAAGGCGTTATCTCCTCGATTTTCCCATCCTGGCAGACAAAATCAGATTTGTTGAGCACGTGCCTACCTTCGAATCAGTGCAGACCCACGTCATCCGCTATACTGTGAATTTAGGGGTATAAAAGGCAGCAAGTTAGATAGAGAAATATTATGGATGATGCAGACTATGGATATTGTTCAAAAGGTGTGTTCAATCGAGGACATAAAACCCGGAGAAGGATGGGTACGAGTGCCATCAGCGTGCAGTACGTCCTTTCTCGTCATCATCACACTAGATAGAGAACGTAGACAACAAAAACCATTGGTTGCTGAGGCAGCAGTTCTTGACTTTCGAGAACCCTTCTGATAGAGGCGAAGTTAAACAGATGGGTCTGTTATTCGGCACGTACTGAGCTCGTGGACTTTTGCGGCTCATTTTGGCGGTAGAACCTGTGAAAGAAGACAGTGGTGCTTTCGGATTGACTACAACTTTCGGACTGACTACAACTTTCGGATTGACTACAACTTTCGGATTGACTACAAGTAGTTTGGCCATGAAAATGATGGCAGTTACAAAAGCATTGACATAGCTTGAGACACAGCCTTATACACATGTGTATTTCCTAAGTGACTCAATGAGTATGCCCAGAAAGATCGCAACTGGCTCTGCTCAACGGTAGTGGTTAGAGTATCTAGGGAGGTCTATTCTAGCAAGAGTCTGCTTCATTTTCGTGCCAGGGCACACGGGTGTATGAGGCAATGAACGTGCTGACAGACTTGCCAGATTGGCTAATGTTGAGTGCGGAAGGGCAATGGGCTACTTTGACATTCCGAAGCCCTCAGGGATGAAGAAACGACTCAAAAATGACCCTGAATGAGATATGAACAGACTTCGCGAGTTATTGACTTATTAGCGGGTCATCATCATTGTACTCCGAACATGTACATAGGTGCTTAGATCCCCTCCTCAGCAAGTTTCGAAGTGTCCAGCGACTGACGACTGCAGTTCTATGTTGGTTGATTAGTCCTCTTACACGCCCATTAAGTTTCTCGTTTCTGGCTGTGCCCATCTTAACTCCCATCTCTTTCATACGAAGGAGTGACGTGGACTCATGGTTGTCGAAAACCTATGCTCTTTCCACTTCCTGGAGGGCATTGATGATGTTCGCCGATCCATTTGTTGACCGTCCTCAACAATAGCCCAGCTAGCCAACCTGTATACTCTTTCATTTCCCCGTACTCCCCAGACTTCACGAATATCATGTCAAGGTGGAAGATGCCAGACGAAAGCGCTGGAATCCAAAGACATGTCAGCCAACACAACACCGGTGCCGTTAGCCGCTACACATTGATGGGTATTCTTCGTAGGAGATTTAAGCACTTATGGACTTGTTCGACTTGCAATGAGGATGACCTGTCGACTGAACTAATCTCTCACTTTTATCTTCAACACAATCACTTTAACCGCATTACTATTAAAGTACTCTTACTCTTTCGTTATCTAAGATAATATAACTGCAAAGTTGTCTTTTTGATAAATTTTAATAAGTAAAGTTTCGTGTTTATTATAGATATGCTTGGCCAGTGTGCATATAACAAGCTCAATTCTCTCTCTTCATTTTTTCTTAAATCCCTTTGGGTGTTGAGGAAGATAAGCAGTTCTAGTCCTTGTCCTTCTGACAGCATCGAACATTATCAGTTGATTTTGTTGTAGCATTATATCAGATCCATCGTACTCTGAGTCTACCGCGGTATTATACTGGATGGAATTCCATGATTAATGATGCAGCTTGTAGCGTATGTTCACATGTACATCTATTTTCTATCTTGAACGTCGTGTTTGTGTGGTTTTAAGGAATTCATACCGTCAGTGACTTGGCACGACTGCAGCATTAACAGGGCAGCTCTAGTTTCATCTAGGCCTACTAAAATAGAAAAAAAAATAAAACATATTTTTAATGAAATAATCAAAATTGACTATTTTTTAAATGCAAATAACTAAATTCAAAACTTTTGAACATATTGCAAATATAAGAGCAGTGAACACCGCAAATTTGTTCAACACTACGAAGTTTATTGGCTCTCACGATGTCAATTTCTGTCTCTTTTATGGGAATTGAGAGAGATAATTCCTCATGTAGAGACAATTTCACCTCAGTGATCGTTTGTCACGCTTTTCCTAGTTATAAAAATTAGCATATCTGTCAGACATCGTTGTAAATTTATCGATGGTTATGACCCATCTGACTGAAATTATGGAAAATTTTCAAACCTCACACATTTTCTTTGCTCCACCGAAAAAGAATTATCTGATCAGCATTTACAGCATTTGTACACCCGTTTCTGTCAGTATTTTCATATTCATGATGCAAGCAAAAACTGCATTAAAAATCATTTTTTCCCCCTGTAAATGTTAGTGAACTAGAGAGGAACACAATAGCAGAGGAAGACAACATATTGAAGTATTAGAGGGTGGTGCTCTAAAATTGCAATTAAAGTTAGATCTTCTAAATTTATGAGTGCATACGTGATACACCACCAAGTAGATTTTCTGGAACTATGGAAGAAAGTACGAAAGTATTGATACCGTCATAACGATATACTAACACCGGGAAAAAAAACACTCTTTATCATCTTTTCTCGTTTATCCTAAAAATAAGTATAGAAACAGTTTTAAAAACTGTGTGCCTCATTTAAAATACAAGTTTCAGCGAGTAAGCCTATTTTAAGAAGTTCGTGCAACACCAGCCATCTCAATAATTGTTTTCCCTTTCCTAGCCAACTTGTGACTAATATATCTATCTATTGTCCTTTCGAGCCGATGACGGCACATAGGGCAGAACCACAATTTCAAAAACAGAAACCTTGCGTGCCAAAGTGACACATTGCAGAGATCACTGCTCTAAAATATATGGCGCTGTTTCCATAACAATACTTTTTACAATGACAGCTTGTCAAGCCATCGATCAATCTCCTTAGTCGCCTCTTACGACATGCCTGGAAGGTCACAGTGTCACTATTCTTTACTTCCCTCATAATGAGGCCCCGGTAACACACAGGAACTAATTGTGACTAATGAGGTACATTTAATCGAGCATATTTTAACGACTGTATATGCTTATTATTTCAATTTCTTCACAAAGAATTAAAACAGCTATTATTTTCATTATTGATTCGTAAGGAATCATTCCAATAAATATATATACAGTATGTGGGTGTTTGCACTTATTTCCCACATTTCTTCAAATTTGAAGACTTTTCCTGAGTACATATTTGATACACTTATTTAGGGGTTTAAATCTTGAGTTAAGTTTTACGTGTTCGCGGCAACAAAATAAGCTTTTATGGGTTCGTGGTAAAAAAATAAACCGTTGGAGTAGATGTACACAATGTTTATTAATCTTTGAATTCGATATAGGAGCTACCACCAATGCATTGTCGGTGTTTCTTTCTGTACATGATTCAACACTTGTAAGCAGTGTCGGCGAATGTGTGTCGGGGAGCTGGTGGGCGGTTGTTCTGTGAGCAATATTTAATGTAGAGTATACAAGATAGGAGGCATAATTCATGTCTTTTTCGGGGCATTGGCAGTCCACCCTACGAAAACGCACTTAGGGCATCCAGATCGAACTATATTGCTATTTTGTCCATCACTAAGAATGAAAACCAAGTTGTTATTATTGTGACCATCACTAAGAATGAAAACCAAGTTGTCATTATTGTGTCCATCACTAAGAATGAAAACCAAGTTGTCATTATTGTGACCATCACTAAGAATGAAAACCAAGTTGTCATTATTTTGTCCATCACTAAGAATGAAAACCAAGTTGTCATTATTGTGTCCATCACTAAGAATGAAAACCAAGTTGTCATTATTGTGTCCATCACTAAGAATGAAAAACAAGTTGTCATTATTGTGACCATCACTAAGAATGAAAACCAAGTTGTCATTATTGTGTCCATCACTAAGAATGAAAAACAAGTTGTCATTATTTTGTCCATCACTAAGAATGAAAACCAAGTTGTCATTATTGTGACCATCACTAAGAATGAAAAACAAGTTGTCATTATTGTGACCATCACTAAGAATGAAAAACAAGTTGTCATTATTTTGTCCATCACTAAGAATGAAAACCAAGTTGTTATTATTGTGTCCATCACTAAGAATGAAAAACAAGTTGTCATTATTGTGACCATCACTAAGAATGAAAACCAAGTTGTCATTATTGTGACCATCACTAAGAATGAAAACCAAGTTGTCATTATTGTGTCCATCACTAAGAATGAAAAACAAGTTGTCATTATTGTGACCATCACTAAGAATGAAAACCAAGTTGTCATTATTTTCCGGTAAAGTAGGTTTAGAGATATCAGCGAAGTGTGGCCATAGATATGGCTAGTTATTCATCCGTCAGAACAGAAGAGCAAAAGACCGCAAATTAGATCTCCCCTCGACGCTGAAAGGCAAATAAGGAAGGAAAGAAGAAGAAGTTTATCCATCGTTTGCCATGCGAAGAATGGCGCTATTCTTTTTATATATTTAATTTTTTTTTTTAATTAATTTCCTGCACCTTCCTTGCTGAGCACAGTTAGCAGAGACATCGTCCTGAACATCAGCTCTTGCTGTGAATTTAGATGACTAGTCATCATGTGCATTTAGATGACTAGTCATCATCAGGTTGCATTTCCTTTGTAGAACGTCGCATTCGCCACATCTTGCCTGAAAGAATCTCTGTCTCAAGCCAATCTCACACTTTTGTTGTCATGTTGAAGGTCTCATTGATGTCTTGAAGCCACCGCCATCTTGGTCGGCCCCTGATGCGTCGCCCAGGAATCATACCTTCCGTTATTTTCCAGCCCACTATGTCTTTTGACGTTGCTATGGTATTTTAATTTCCTCTGTAGAGTGGTGCTTATAAGCAAGTTATTTTTAATGTTTAAATCTTTTAAAATATATTTACTGCTCTTTTTCACTATTCAAGGTAGATGACTAGTATGGGTCACAAATAGGACTCTGTATTTGAGATCTTCACAGGTTCCCTGTAGTCCATATTTTCGTTTGTATAAAGTGAAATAGGAGTAAAACAAGTATTTTATTCATATCTTAACCATCTTTAACTAATTTCTTGTCCTCCTTGTCATTTATCCATTGACAGTGTTTCATAAAACAATTTCTCTGGTTGATATTGATACAACATACAAAAAAACGTCCAATCCACCTACGGCTGAGAGATAAATATGAAAAAATCAAAACTCAGTCACATGATTCATAATTATTTATTGTATATATCATGGATACGAGCTTGATACACAAGGAACCTTATAACCCTTTCACCATGGAATGTCAATGTTCTATAACATTTAGTAATTTAGAATATAAAAACAATGGAACAAAACAAAACAAGCATCTACAGAATTGAAATATATTGGTCAACTAAATAATAACGGTGACTTTATCAAAACATAAAATCAAAGTAGTAGAAAAATGTTAACTTGTGCACTGTCGTGTCATCTATCTCTATAAGCAAAAGGGACGTTTACAAAAAAATATGTAATGATCTAAATAAATAAAAATAAAATATGTAATGATGAAAACAAAAATTCAAATGATAAGAAAAAAAAATGAAGTGTTTCACTTCCAAAAGTTTGTTGCTAGTGGTGAAGAGGAATGAGGAACACATTTGCTACTCATCTGCACAAGATGATAGTGAGTATTCAGGCAATTCAACAGGACAATCTATAGTCATCATATTTGTTGAAACTTCACATCACAAGTTAAAGGTTAGAAAAACAAAACTTGAATATCACTGCTGGTTAAAAACTGGAAAAAGTCAGAAATCTGCAAACCAAAGTAACATGGCATTAATCTCTTTGGTCAAGTGTAAGCTATGGTTTTAGCGTCCCCCCCCCCCCCCCAAATAGTTTTCAACAGCATATTATTATTACACAAGCCTCCAGAACATCTACACGCTGTTCAAACAACGTTGGTTATGTTGGCGTAGCCTCTTATACCGTATGTTGTTGTTATGGATCCAGTGACCTTTGAGCTGATGCCCCTCAGCCCAATGCCATGTAGTAGTATCTGCAGGTATTTTTAAGTTCTGCTGTGGTTCCGTACAGAGTATTCCATTTGGAGGGTATTTGGGGAAATAGTGTTGTTCTGATGTCAGTGAGCTCAGGACATTGAAACAGGTGATGTTCTACAGTTTCTTGTGGGTGATACAGAGTGGACATACTGGGGTATGGTTTTGTTGTATTCTATTACTTATACCGTATGAAAGATGGCCGCATAGTGAAAGATATACTCTACAGACATTTAGCAGATGGCAAAAGAACTATGGGGAGTACAAAACATTTATTTATAGATGTGTGTAAACGTGATATGAAGACACTGAACATAAACTCAGCTGCTTGGGAAGAAATAAGTGCAGACAGCAATCTTTGGAAACACTCGGCAAATGAAAAGAAAACATAACATTTCTAGGGGTGCTGCAATAGTCATAGTCAACTATGACTTACAGACGCTACTATTATTATTATTGAGTGGTAGCTAATTGATGGCCGCCCTGCTGCCTTGCAGGTAAGCTCAGGAGAGTAAAAGGCTAAGGGAGGGTACCCCGAAATAAAACAACCACACTGCCTTATGGGTGAGACTTTTTAGTCAAAGGCTAGCGGAGCCAACCGTAAACAAACCGACGGAAGGCAATAGAAAACCACCATCGTAATTTTTTTGTACAATCATGACAGTCTTAACATATGGATGCGAATCATGACAATAGGACAACAGACAAGAAAATCACTGGAGTCTGTAGAAATGTGGTTTTAAAGAAGAATGTTGAGAGTACCATGGACAGCTAAGAAGAGGTCAAAGCAAAAAGAGAGCTAATTTTCATATATTAGGAAGAGACAATCATCATTTTTTGGCCATGTAATGAGAAGAGAACAACTGGAATATATTGTAATAACTGGAAAAATTGAGGGACGAAGAGATAGAGGGAAGCAAAGAGAAAAAAATAACAGACAGCTTAAGAGAATGGCTTGGCAGAAGGCCAACAGCAAAAAATGATAAATAGCTGCCGAGATCGAAAATTGTGGAGAGACATGATCACCTACGCCAGTTGGCACGGTACTTGATGATGGTAGCTAATTAAACAAAGAGTTTAAAAGTTTCAACATTTAATTTTAACAATAAAAGTAAATAAAAAAGGTAGTATCATAGCATTTCACATTGTTTTAGCAACTGTAACCTACTAATACTAATAAGCAATATTTGGTGGTCATGGATCATGTGAAATGAAAATCAAATCCATTGTTATGTATTTGTGCAGCTAAAGATTGAAATATATTGCAAATAATCAATAAATCATCAATATTTTATTTAATGTCACTTGGCAATTCTTCATAGCTAAAATTAAACAGCTGCAGAAGATTGGCATTACAACTTCAAGTGCTTGAACCACACGAGAAGCACCTGTCACATAAGTCTCACCATTTATTTGAAATTCTTATGTCACTCCTTCCATGGCTGCAACAACAGACAAGTTTAATTTGGCAGTCGTAGATCATCATGATTGCACATCAACAACTTCAAAGTGTCCAGGTCTCCTCTCATGTATGTAGCACCACCGCCACAGGTGGTGATGATGCAAGAACTCTGTAGCACCATATTTGCTACATGCACCACCTTATGACACTTTCATTGGTCCATGAATTGCAATAAATCACAATACTCAACAAACTAATGATGGAACTCTGGTGCATACCTATGACTGCCTGCAAGCTAATTTGAACATACTGAACTGGTGCATACCTATGACTGCCTGCAAGCTAATTTGAACATACTGAACTGGTGCATACCTATGACTGCCTGCAAGCTAATTTGAACATACTGAACTGGTGCATACCTATGACTGCCTGCAAGCTAATTTGAACATACTGAACTGGTGCATACCTATGACTGCCTGCAAGCTAATTTGAACATACTGAACTGGTGCATACCTATGACTGCCTGCAAGCTAATGTGAACATACTGAACTGGTGCATACCTATGACTGCCTGCAAGCTAATTTGAACATACTGAACTGGTGCATACCTATGACTGCCTGAAAGCTAATTTGAACATACTGAACTGGTGCATACCTATGACTGCCTGCAAGCTAATTTGAACATACTGAACTGGTGGAGACCTATGACTACCTGCAAGCTAATTTGAACATACTGAACTGGTGCATACCTATGACTGCCTGCAAGCTAATTTGAACATACTGAACTGGTGGAGACCTATGACTGTCTGCAAGCTAATTTGATCATACTGAACTGGTGGAGACCTATGACTGTCTGCAAGCTAATTTGATCATACTGAACTGGTGGTGACCTATGACTGTCTGCAAGCTAATTTGATCATACTGAACTGGTGGTGACCTATGACTGTCTGCAAGCTAATTTGATCATACTGAACTGGTGGTGACCTATGACTGCCTGCAAGCTAATTTGAACATACTGAACTGGTGGAGACCTATAAAAACAACCATGTACATGATTTTAAAAGGTCTTAGAGAAGAGCCCAGCATAGGGACCCAAGTGTCTGTTTTAGGGCACTCAGAGAATAGTACAGACTGTGCTAGTAGTGAATTCTGCCTGTCTCGACTAAGACTGGGAGGTGCGTGTGGCCATGCGGCTAAAACCACTGTTCCGCTAGCCGAAAAGCAGACGTACAGTGTTCGAAGCCCGCGGTAGACAGAAACGATTTTTTCTATCAGGGGTGAAATAAAAATCCTGAGTCGCACACATTGTGGCGACTGCTTGACCAAGCGGCCTTTATCTCTCGGGTTCTATCGTTGCCCCCCGACATACACCAGCATTGGTACTATGTGTCGTAAAGATAGTTTTTTTTTCTCTACTAAGACTATTATTTTCCAAAAAGGTTCTGTCTTGTTTCTTGCATTAATTTCACTGTTTTTTTTGGTAGTTCTTGCAGAATATAGTTTTGCCTGTAGTGTTGTGTCTATGGATCAATTGGTTTTCCTCAGTGTACTATATTCAATACAATCTTGATGTATGTGTTCAGGAGTGCCTGTGCCTGTTCACGTGTGCATGTGGCTGAGATGCCAATCTTGAATTTTGTACACATGTGACTATGGAGTTGATTATAATGATAACTTGTTCTCATCTATTCATATTATGGTAGGTATCTTGATTTGGCATTTGTGGTCTACTGATAAATTTGATTATTTTTTTCTTCTGATGGTATGTAACTGGTGCATCTCTCGGTTGAAATTCCCACAACTCTGTTCAGGCATATTGCCAGTTTCTAGCACTACAGACTGGTTTTGCTGCCAAAGAATGAATAACTCTAAGCACCCGATTAGTAAATGAAAACAAGAAGATAGTTTATAGCATTGAACACAATACTAAACTGCAAAACCTGGAGGTGAAGGGGCCACAGTAAATTTTCAGTTATTACTGTTCCAAACATTGTATGTAAATTTTACAGCTAAGTCAATTGGAAGATGTTAAGAGGAAACAATCTACTTGTGCAGAAATTTGAATATACAACAGAGGATTTAACATATAATATATCTATAAACATACACACATAACTTTAACTGTCACGTTCTATTTATGGTTTAAAATGAACCATTCTAAATAACATTGAATATCAAATGTGGGTCATGAGAAAAGCTGTAGTCCTGTGCTGCTGCATCTATCTTATTTATTTGTATCTGTATACTATTTGTATTCTATCTGTAAAGCTCAAATTCTCCTATAAAATCATTTGCCCCAGGTGGGCCGTGTGTGATAGAACTGATAACTCGGCATGCTTCAAAACAGGAGAATGTGGGTTCAATTCTAAATAGGGACAAAAGTTTTGTTCTATTCTATCGATCTATCTATTGTAATTTCGAACCAATGACAGCATACAAGGCAGAAATTCTAGACTTATGTTTATGACGATCTTTGTTATCAAATGTCAGACCTTGCGTAGGACCTGCACTGTATCTCGCCACACATCTCTGGGTGAGTCACTCAATCTCAGTGAGAGAGCTGATGTCTGCTCTACTGTTTTTCCATTGGGACGAATAAAAACTTGAACCCATGTGGTAACTGCTCAGAACAAGCCTTTATTCTCTGGTCACATATCTTATATATATATATATATATATATATATATATAAAAGAGAGAAAAAATAAATAAAAAAACCACCAATAGATGGTACTTGTGTATCTTTGCCAGTGTATCCTGTAACATTGAACAAATTTAAAAATAAAACTCTGGTATTCAAACCATGAATATTTTTTAAAAAGAAGTGAAATTAGAAGACTGACAAAAAGTTGCAATTAGTAAATTGTGAGGTAAATAAAAAGAACAAAAATTTGCTGCTGAACATAAGCATCCTAATGATATGAATCCAGTAAGTTTTGTTATTTTTGATTATTGGCATGTATTTTAAAGCAGCTGAATTTTGTTTATTTCACTCTGAAAAATTAAATTATAAAATGCAAATACAACACCATGAAATACAATGTGAAAACTACAAATATAAAACAAAAACAACTTAATAATTTATACCACAGCTTTTCCACCAAATCAACAAACTAGAAAACAACTTTGACGAAAACTGACAAATGTCACCATTAATGTTCTATGCATCTTGCATTATCATTATGAGGTCAGTTTTCTTTTTCTTGTTCTAAATGAACATTAAATATTTTAGAAAATTGTTGTTTATTGAGTTATAGATGAATAAATGAACAAGTTTATTAACATACATCTAACTGAAAGTTTTTCTATCTATTAAACTCATAAGAAGATCAGCACTCTCTCACTGTAATCACAACTGGTATGTAATACATTTGAAGCAAGACTCATCAAGTACCATGCCTGCTGGCACGCTTTTGCCTGAGCAATTCTGCATCTCACCTCTGTTGTACATCTACCATCTGAAATTACAATTGTTCCCAAATATTTCAACTCATTTATCTGTTTTAATATTGCTCCACCTGTCTTTATTGTGCATTGCGGTGAAATCTTTTTCTTTGTTGCTTACCATTACTTCTGTCTTTTTACTATTGAGGCTGAGTCCTTAAATTTTGCTTTCCTACATTATAATGTCTAATATTTATTGTAATTAATTTTTACTCTTAGCGATTAAGACTGAATCATCAGCAAACCTTACATTATTTATATATGGAAACATGACTACCTCATTAATCATATAAGTTAAAAAAAAATATCATTCATCAATTACTGTATCACATAATTTTTAAAATAGCTGAAAACAAAATGAACTAGGAACTTTTTAATACTATCAACACCAATTATTCCAGAATTATTCATAAATTGGTATAACAAAATAAAAAAAAAACATATTTGTATATTAATAAAGAATAACTAACACGTTTTCCTTCAAATTATAACTAAAATAAACATTGCAACTGTACAAAACAATGCACTTGCGTATCATTAATATGAATGCACAGATAAAAAAAGTGAACAGAACAACAAAGTAAAGGTTTAATAAGACAAACACTATGAAAACCAACATGTCCATACTTTTACTGTAAAATTATTCACAATAATTTTATTGAAAGAGTTGTTGAACAGACACACCAGGAAGTGGCATTCAAAGAATACAATAAACTTAGCCTAGTAGAGTTACTGGTAAAGATAAATACTATAACAGTTTTAGCTTTGACAGAGAGGGAGCCAGAAGTCAGTGGACTATTGTCACAATGTCATATTGTGGAGTCTGCATGTAAAAATTTGTAAGTTTTTAACCTCATATAAAAATTTGGGAACAAGCATTTCTTCTCCCCCCCCCCCCCCCCAATCATATTTAAGTACTGAGCAAAAAACATGTACTATCACAGACTAAACACAAATTATCTAATAATGATATTTAAATGAAGTATTGGGACTGACCGAAGCAACATTGTGCAAAAACGAATCCAGAAAAAATTATTATTATATTAAAACAGTGCATAGAACATGCAATTTAATGAAAAAATATCCCTAAACAAAGAAGCACTGAAAAGACTCTGTAAAATACTAAAGAAAGATTACAAATAATATTTGAACTACACATGGGATTCTTAAGCCTGCACAGATGCCATCTTTAATTTAAGACAAAATAAAAATGAATATAATTAGAACTATATAGAGCAATTGCGGATCACAGAAAAGTACTTTAAGAGTAGTTGACTATAATAAGAGAATATTACAATATTATGGATGACTATCTAATTAACCTTTATAACAGCATATTAAAAAAATAAATAAAAATGTATATTAATATTTAGAAATAAATTTAATAATAATAATTATATAAAAAATAAAAATAAAGGAGTAAGTGGCCATACACGTTTTCCAATAAATCTGGCATTGATGTGTGCTGTCATTTTTTATATCCATTACATGTTTGCAACGCTTACGTTTCATTAACAAAAGTATTTTTACAATAGCCTATGTTTCATTAACATAAGCATTTTTACAATAGCGGCTTGTTAAACCTCTGACCAACAGTTCTATAACAAGCTGGAGAAAAACAAATCCTCCATTTTGGATCCAGCCGGAAACCTTCAATGAGACAGAGTTGTTTGCACAGAACAGAGACAAATAGCAAGATTTGGTAAAAGATCTTTACAAGGATTGAAAACTGCTAGAATAAAATTTTAGATAAGAGAAAGAGTATCTGGGTCTACGCCCTATGGGCCGGCTACAGCTCAAAAGGTCAATTAGATAGACATGTTTGCAGCACATGTAGAACAGCAAATCTAGTAAATGCAACATACTCACCAGACTTCTGTCTGCTGATGATCAGGCACACAAAACAAAATATAAAAAGAATTACATTTGCGAATGAACTGAATGGAGCATGCAAAAATTAAACTATAAAGACCAACAAAAAAAATATTAAAGAAGTAATAACCATTGGTAACAGAGAAATAAGATGAAAGATCTCTATTGGAGGCGTGACAATACAAATTTAAAGTAAAGTTAATTTATGAGGATTTGTAAAATTGTGATGCCATCAAATATGAAAATAGAGAACAGATAAAATAAAAAAAACAGGACAATTAGGTTTAATTATAAAGTGATAGTAGAAAGTCAGAAGATGACAAAAAAAAAAAAAACATTTTAACTGTCTGGCATGGAAAAAGATCAACAGCAGAACCGAAAAGTAACACTGGGGAATAAGAATATGTAAAGGGACATGATCATCTAGGTCCATAACCATGGCACATAGTAATGTAGTAATGATAAGAAAATAAATGTGACACAAAAATAAAAGCAATGAACTACAGTCTTTCTGCCAATGCCAAATATCAACAGCAAAAGAAAAAAAAATCTACTAAAATTAGATGATAAATATGACTAAATGAGAGAAATCAGGAATGAAAATATGAAAGGAAGAGTCACTAGGGAACAGGCAAATAATTGCAATGCTGCGGTAAAGCTGGTAGCAAAGAGCCAGTGGTAGGGTGTGCTAAACACTCCAAAGTATGATGACAGCTTTACAAGGAAGGAACACAACACAATACTGACATTTCAGCCTGTGGCCTTCTTCAGAATACAAGGACAACGACAACAAACGGTGAAGCACAATTATCTATAACTACATGTTAGATGAAGAGTCACTACCCTCACCCTTTCTAATTGTCACACAAAAACAACAAATTAAATGGTATGAACATATGACACAGCCACCAGCTAACTGTACCATATGGCAACAAGCATTGGCAGCTATATACTACAACAAAAGGGGGAAGCAGGATCTCCAAATGCTTGGTTTAGCAAAATATCAAGTGCCAGCCACACAATTTGCTACCACTAACTTCTGTGAGAACACAATATTTTCCTTCAACATTGCAAGGTAAATGAGGACTGAGAATGGAATAACAAGTGCTCACATTATCTGCTTTATTTCATGAGCTTTTTTGTTTCTCATACAGTTAGTTCATAGCATTGTATGGTCATACTGTTATATGCTACAGCGTACTTTGTTGGTAATTACTATATTACACATTCCACATCTTTTACATCATTATTTGTCATACCACAGTATCAAACACAGCGTGGATAGAAGAGTGATGTTAATGTTGTGCAAACTCTCCCTTATTGAAACTCAATTTGTGCCATCAAATAAACATTTTTGCAGGTCACAAAGCATAAAGTTACAAGACTGCCAAGGGTATGGTTATCTATGAGAACAAGAAAAAAAGAATAAAGTACACCACCCTTAAGCAATCACTTCACAAACTTCATTCTCAATAGATCAATACATCAATAATCTATTGCAGCGGACCCCTTCAGGGTCTGCAATGCTCTCATCAGCTGTCCCTAAACCCACTTTCACAGAATCATGACTGGTGGTCCTCAACATGAACATATAATAAAACATTATTTACTGATCCTATGTGTGTCTTATAACCTGGTCCTCAACATGAACATATAATAAAACATTATTTACTGATCCTATGTGTGTCTTATAACTATAGATTCTGATGTACACATACACGTTGACATTTGAAGTGTCATCTCTCCATAAACTGTTGGCTGCATATGACTACATTAAATTGTTTATTGTCTTAATAGGAAAAGTAGACGAGAATATTATTATTTGCCTACATCAACAATACTTCTTTAATGTAACTACTTTTATACCACATGTGTATATGAATGTACACACATTTTACTTTATTTGAAGCAATGTAATATGGATGTAAAGTACACATTCAAATCTAAAAGTGAACACCTTTAAAAATTGTAGCTAATTCACATAGTATATATAATTAAACATATGCTATACATAGTTATGAAAAAAATAACATAAATATGAATGTGCTTTATTTGTCAAAAGATTAATTCATAAGTATATAAATTGATTACATTTAATTGATAGCCAGTATTTTTTCAATAGTATCATACATAAATATAATATATGCAAAACATTTTGGTTAACAATATGAGAGGCTAGGTGGTGGGGTAAGGGTTACAACATGCTGGGGAAGAATATAAGAAAAAAAGAAGAGGAAGATTACAACTGGATATAAAAGAACATCATTTTGCAAGGAGAGAGTATGTCTTGGATATAGCGAAAAAATATAATAAAACATTTGAAATTGCAAAAAGACATTTTTAAATAACAAGAGGAAAAGCCCCACTGCCTCTGACATGTGCAAATGCACAGGACCAACATTCTCTCAGATGTGGTTTGATTTTGGCTGAACAATCACACAATGAAAAAAAAACAAAAAACAAATTGGCACAAAATTGCATGGTAGTAGTGAACGCGGGATCAGAAAGGAAAGCTGACATTAGTTCAACACTGCAGGCTTACATACCATCACAATGGACAGATCCCACATATTTACTATAAGCCTTCTTCAGATACAAGAAACAATGTATAATCCTTTAAGTCTGCATAGTTATTATTATTTTTTTTTATCTATAAAGCTGATAATTTCTGCAGAAGCTTTATTCGAGATGCAGATTTATATGTCTAACAAGGGTCTTGATCACATTTTGTATCTGTTAAGTTTTGAGTTAAGTCAACAATTAATGTTTAACAGCTCAGTTTTCCACAAAGAATGTTAAAGAATCTCTGTAGCAGCAAAACTGTAAACATGTGAACTTTGAAATACATTTTTAAAAAATCATTTTGATTCCTCCAAATAATTTGTTTTCAACATAAAAAACTTAATGAGCTGATTTCTTTTTAATATTCAGCTCACACTTGACAATAGAGTAAGTGAGGGATATGGTTTTGAGACAGAGATTCCTTTAGGTTACCTGCAATGAGGACAATATTCTTAAAAATGACATACAAGTTGACAATAATCCTCTTTCTCATATCATGTCAGCTTTCTTTACTAGTTCTGAGGGATTCAATATTTCCTGACACAAGACATCATTTAGCTTTATTTGTATCATTTAACCCAACTTTTGCACTTTGTTTACCTTAAGTTCTTGTCAGATTCTGACATGTTTAGCATATGATTTTGTTTTGATGTATAACTGGCATTTATCTGTTAATCATTTAAGATATCAAGTGAAGTACAGCATCACCATCTTTGTTATAATTATTTGATTATCCTCTCTCTATTTATAAGTTTAAAAGTAGGAAAGGAAAGAGTTGAGGAAGTAGTTGGTTATTATGGCTTAGGCGAGAGGAATGAAAGAGGTGAGAAACTTATTGACTGGGCAAGAACACACAACATGATGATAGGAAGCACCTGGTTTAAGTAACATCCAAGACGTCTGTAGACATGGAAAAGCCCAGGGGACAATGCACGTAATTAAATTGATTATATAATGATAAGCAATAGATTTAAAAACAGTCTGGTGTGTGTGAAAACTAGACCAGGGACAGATTGCAGTAGTGATCATGTACCAGTTGTGGGAAAGCTTAGAGTAAAATTAAAAACAACAAAACGAGCCTCAGTTAACATAAAGTTAAATTTAGATTTACTAAAATCAGACAAGAAGCTGCAAGACAAATATAAAATCACAATTCTGAACCGGTACAATGCAATAGGGAAGATACAAAGCATTGATGAACAGTGGGAAATGCTAAAAGAATCAATGCAACAAACATCAAAAGAGTTCATACCACCAGTGAGGACAAATTCAAGAAAGAAATGGATGACAGATGACATTTTGCAGCTAATGGATACAAGAAGAAGAAATAAAGAAAATAAAGATGAGTATAAGAGATTAAATAAAGAAATTGTAGTAAAATGCAATGAAGTAAAAGAAGCATGGCTAAGAGAGAGATGCAAAGAGATTGAAATGCAACAAAAAGGAGATGCTAAAACTATACACAAACAAATTGAGGAATTAACAGGAAGAAAAACGCAATTAAAAAATGGATGTCTAAGATCAAAGAAAAACACAAGGGTACGATGGACAGAATACATTAAAGATCTTTATAATGATGAACGAACGGAAGTAAATATAAGGGATAATGGAGAGGGACCAGAAATACTCAGAGAAGAAGTGGAAGACGCCTTGAGCAATATGAAAGCTCCTGGACCAGATAATATAACTAAGAAGAGATTGAAGCCATGGGTGATTTTGAAATAGAAATAATAACAAAAATATTGAATGATATCTACAACAGCGGATATATACCAGACGACATGCTCAAATCAGTATTCATATCCCTACCAAAGAAATCGGGGGTGATTGAATGTGATGATTATCACACAATTAGCCTTATAAGTCACATGACTAAGATATTACTAAGAATCATCATGCAAAGAGTGCGAAACAAAATCAGTCCAGAATTTAGCGATGAACAGTATGGTTTTGTTAGAGACAAAGGAACAAGCAATGCCATAAGATCTTTGGTAGAAAGAGCCATAGAGGTGAAAACAGATCTATACCTATGTTTCATAGATTACACCAAGGCATTTGTCAAAGTAAAGCACCAAGAAATAATCAAAATTTTGGAAAGCATAAACGTAGGCAGCAAAGATCTAAGAATAATAAAGAACATGTACTGGTAACAAACAGCTGCCATAAGAACTGGACACCAATTGGGAATGTTTCAACAAATAAAACAGGGTGTTAGACAAGGTTGTGTGCTGTCACCAAATTTATTTAATATTTATAGTGAGATTATTTTAAGATCCACAAGGGGCATGACTAGAATAACAATTGGAGATCATAATATAAATAATCTAAGGTATGCTGATGATACAGTCTTAATCGCTAAGAGTGAAAATGAGTTATAAGAAATGTTGGACATTATAGTGAAAGAAAGCAAAAATAAAGGACTCAGCCTTAATAGCAAAAAGACAGAGGTAATGGTAACAACAAAGAAAAAGACATCACCTCAGTGCAAAATAAAGACAAGTGGAACAATATTAAAACAGGTAAATGAATTTAAATATTTGGGAACTTCGTTAACCACAGACGGAAGATGTACAAAAGAGGTGAGATGCAGAATGGCTCAGGCAAAAGCAGTTTTCCAAAAAATGAGGAAGATACTATGCAATCCATTTTTGACAATAGAAATAAGAAAAAGAGTTTTTAAATGTTCTGTAGAGCCAGTCTTAACATATGGATGCGAATCATGGACAATAGGACAACAGACAAGAAAATCACTGGAGTCTGTAGAAATGTGGTTTTACAGAAGAATGTTGAGAGTACCATGGACAGCTAAGAAGAGTAATGAAGATGTTCTGAGAGGGGTCAAAGCAAAAAGAGAGCTATATTTCCAATATTAGGAAGAAACAATCATCATTTTTTGGCCATGTAATGAGAAGAGAACAACTGAAAAAATTGAGGGACGAAGAGATAGAGGGAAGCAAAGAGAAAAAATAATAAAAAACAGCTTAAGAGAATGGCTTGGCAGAAGGTCAACAACAGAAATGATAAATAGCTGCCGAGATCAAAGTTGTGGAGAGACATGAACACCTACGCCAGTAGGCCTGGTACTTGATGATGATGATTTATAAGTTTGCAAACAATTTTCATATGATACATTTGCCATCATAGTCCTCAATATGAATATTAGGTCTTGAAAATGTTCTCAACTATAACTAGAACTTATGCATGTAATCATAAGCCCAACTCTTATGAACATTTTCAGTGTTTAAATCACCAACATGTTCAGCCATAAAATTGTACTAGTTTATCAAATTATTATTTCAATATTTACATATAACAAATTGTTGAATTATGTCTATTTAACTGGAAAACATATAAATACACCTTATAAAACAATGCACCAGGCTTTTAGTTTGTGTAAGCTGAAAACTGCCAAGTTTGATTTGTGATTTATTTTCAACAGCCAGCGTAGCTAATATGTAGTATTTCAGTGAAAAAGACATACATAAAAATGTATGTATGTATATATATTTTATCTCTTACAAAACAAAGCTGCAGGTTGATTTATTTAGATAAGTTTATGTTATTGCAAGCTTGCAACTCTGTGAAACTTCATCACAGCAGTTAAAAAAGTAAGTGACACAATTTAAACATTATTGATTTTTCTAATTACTGAATAGCTTTAATAGTTTACAGTCTCAGTTTTCTGATTTTGAATTGTCATTTAAAAACATGTAACAGTTATATTTTGATGCTTGCCATTCTTTTGCCCCCCAATGCTGAAATGATACCTTTCAAATTATTTTAAAAATAAGTAAAACTACTAAGGTAACCCTAGATGATGATACGACATAGTAGTAAAAATTACTACCACTCAATTGTAACATAAGCTCTAAAAATAGTATTTTCTTTGAACTTTTGACACACAGCTGTGTGTTTACACAAGGAGAGACAAGGGGACTTAGATTTACTGGATCAGGTTGATCTATGACATGAAATTTGACTGCACAGACCTTATATGTTACATTGTCTACATAACCGCTATAAGCCCACCACTATGTGCGGCTACCTCACAGGGTTATTTGCTGCATATTCAGAGTTACAAAGTATTGTTAGATGTCAGCTGATAACTGAGGAAGTTTCCCTGGTCACAGGCAAAAAAAATTCTTGAAAATTGGCAAATTCAAATTTGTTTCACATTATACAATATTGTATCTCACATGAAAGTAACACCAAAGGAAAACAAATTGAACACTCAGAGGAAGTAGTAATCAGGAAGGTACATGGAGAGAGAGAGAGAGAGAGAGAGGGGGGGGGGGGGGGGGGGGGGGGGGAAAGAAGAGAAGAATGTATGTTGGACCACACAAACTGTCATATTTTGAGGAATTTGTATTTTGATGCAGTAATTTTTACAATGGCATCGTAATTTAGGGTTGAAAAGACAACCAGTAGTTGCTTTTATTTAATCTCACATTTCACGTTCTTTATAAATACAATTAATCACATTGAAATCATCTTGGTGTCAAAGAAATAAACATTATGTGTCACTTGCTCAGAGAAGGAAATTATTATTATAATTAGTTATTACTGCTTGAACATGAACAGATTAGTGCTGTCTGTTGATATTTGAATTAATTGATGTATATATGACATACCTGCAGATTTTTTCACAGCTGTTTATCACTGATATTTAAGTTGTTTTGCTCATTTAAGCACATGTTTACATAACACGTAAATGATTTTTCTTAAATTTAAGCCATGCCCAATAAAAATCAACCACAGCTCACTTAGAAATTCTGAAAAATTTTAAAGGATTATAACTAAAATGCCATTTTTTGATTAAAACAAAGAACTGTGATTTATGCTATTTGCAATATCTTTTTATCTAAATGTATAAGCTTTAACACAAATCTGCAACGCACAATTTTTAAAAAGTGTGATAAATATCTGAAATCCATAAATGATTTTACTGAAAGTTTTGGTACTGAGTAACTTGTATATGAGATGTACAGTTAGCTACTTTAAACTATATCCCCACATTTTATTTTTTAAGCTGCAAGGCAAAGTTGTAAGGGTTGGAAGAAACAAGAATTCTAAGAAAAACATTAAATTAAGCATCATCACAAACACATGCACATCAAAATTATATTAACTAAGCTTGCCAAGTTCTGCTTTTTTAATTATTTCTGATGCTGAAAAGACAAGTCCATCAATAATTCCTGCTACCGTGAATGTTCCTCCAATTATAGCACAGATCTGTGAAAACAATTGCAGAAAAATGTAAACAAACAATAAATAATCAGGAAATGACACTGGAAATGTAAAGGTAAAACTACGAGACTCAAATTGGCATCTTAGCACGTGAGTTTTCACTCATATATGCACAGCTGCATATCCAGAAGTGTTTGGTGACTCCTGGACAGTGTTGCTTCAAGCATCGAAACTCATGATGCGAGGCGGCATTCATCACCATCTCTGAGTAATACCCATTCCTGCCAGCGGCTAGGTCAATCATGAGGTTTTTTTTATTCAACCACGAGTACAATTCACACTGCTTCCAGTGGGAATCGAATACAAGCTGTCCGAATGTTGGTAGCTCAGTCGGGCGGTTTTCCCAACTAAGCTACCGAGGCCCCTGGAAATGTAAATAACCTTATAAATTAACACTAATATTAATAAATTACATGCTTGCTAAATTATAAACAAGGGTCTTAATAGAACGAAGCAATTTCAACGCGTCATAATTTTACAGGACAAGATAAATAAAGTTGTTCTGGTAAGTGATAAACAGCAAAGAATTACTGAAGTAAGAGTGCAGCTGCAACATTACTGAGGGTGTAAACAAACACGCTGACAATCAATCCCAAGGTTGTTGCAAAAGCCTGTATATTGTGTAACTTATAAGCCTGAATAATGTAGATATATAGATATGTCTGTATCAGTCACAGGAGAGATGAATAAATGAGTTTACACATGCTACCTGAGGCATATACTCTGAAGTAACACAACAATAAACAACAATAATAGGTTTCCAACATCGCACTATCAAAGTTATATAAGATGACTCATGTCGGGTTCTCCAAAGATATTTTATATGATGAATTAGTATCTTGCAAAACAACCAATGAGAAATATTTATTCTGTTTATTACAAAGGCATCTGAAAACATGACCTGAAGGTTACAGATATGAACACAATTGAATTGGAGAACCTGTCAGGACAAACCCAGGTGGCCGCACAACATAAATGCTGGTCTAAAACTAAACTGTGACATACTGTAATTCTATGAAGGAAGAAGTAACAATCTCTAACAAAACTTTTACATGAGTAACCAGTCAACTGTGACACAGACAAGTTATCAATAATGGTGAATGAAGCAAAAACTCATAAGAGAATATAAAAATACATTTTTAATGTGCCTGACTGGTATTGTGTGTAGTTATGGAAAGCTTAAATCTTCTACACTGACTCTTTATTCTTCTAATCTCAATGACTGTCATAACCTAGAACCATTATCTTCCTCATTGTAGAAAGGAGGACAAAAAAAATAATGGTTCTACAGCTTCATTCTCCACAGATTCTTTCTTCAGATAAAAAATCCACAGCTCTAGTTGTGTGATCATTTGTCATGATTTAATGTTAGTGAATTATAGGATTAAATAAAATACTCATTTCAATCCAAATTATATCGTCTGATCAGGTAATAACCATTTTTAACATTTAATATTCTGGTTCAAACAGCGTTATTTTATAGATACCAACCTATATTTTCATCTGGCTAGTTGCCCAAAGACTACATGTCACAATAATTATTATGAATCCATGGTGTCCTTTTATGTTTGGTTTTAATGAAATTATTCCTCTGATAGTCTTTACTATATCATCAGTAGAAATTCTGTATTTATGCCTGGGCTACTGCCGAAGTTATATGGACACTCTCCCAGAGTCATAAATTCTTGTACTTTAAAGTAAAGGACCAAAACATCTTCATCTAGCTAAACATCTTCCTTTGAAACAAATTTTCAGAATATATCTATCTATTGATCTTTTGAGCCGTAGCCGGCCTATAAGGCGTAGACCAAGATACTCCTTCTCTTATCTGAATTTTTGTTCTAGCAGTTTTCAATTCTTTTAAAGATATTTTATCAAATTTCACCATTTGTCTCTGTTCTGTGCAAGCAGTTCTATCTCATTGAGGGAGCCAATTCCTGCTGCTCTTGCCTCTCTCAGCAATGTTCTTCTCAGTGTCCCTCTGGGTCTTCCTCTTTTCCTTTTACCTGTTGTTTCCCACATGAGGGCTTGCTTTGCTATTCGGTTATTATCTCTTCTCATCACATGTCCAACATATGACCATCATCTTTTCTTGATTACTGAAGATATTAGTGGTTGATTGGCAATTTCTCTAATTTCGTCGTTTGTTTTGAATTCATTCCACGCTATACCAAGTATTTTCCTTAGACATTTATTTTCGAATGCGTTCAACTTTGTTTCTATGTCTCTTGTTTTCCTGCTTTCACACGCATATGTAAGGGTTGATAGTACATTTGATTTGAATAGTCTAAGTTTTGTGTTTGTGCTGATGAGTTTTGATTTCCACAACTTTTCAAGGCTTAGACATTGCTGCTTTTAGCTGTTCTGATTCTAATTTCTTTGCTTGTATCCCCTTCTCGATCAATGTGACTTCCAAGATAGATAAAGTGATTGATCTTTTCCACTGGTTTGTTTTCTATGTATATTTTGTCATCTGTTGGAGTTAGTCTTTTCATGATTGATCTCAAGCCCAATTTTGCTGGCTATTGATGACAGTTCATTTGTGTTTTCCTGCATCGTTATTATCTGACTGCTGATTTTCACAATAATCTTTCACTAAAACACCACTGAATGTTTCTCTAAGTCTGAAATCCTAAATGAAGTCCTCAACTGTAATGATCTTCTTACTGCCTTGTTTTTTTGTTTTTCACTCTCCTGATTTAATAGTCTTATCCCATCAAATCTCCAAAAGCTAACTACTGTCTTCAACTCTAGATTACGACACCCATACCATGGATCATTTCTGTACAACAAAAATTTATGAACACTTAAATATTTGGAAGTTCAGAAAATAAAAATTTTTTTTTTTTTTTTTTCACTTTTGCTACAAAACTGCGCATTTACACAAGAGACATGGGTATCAGACGTGGTAAGCATTTCCTGCTGTAGGCTTAATTTATGGCACCAAATTCAACCGCATGGAGCCACAACTTCCAGAGGTGTTACGCTGTCTACTGACATGTTGGCTACCACTCCATTCTGCATGTTCGACTTCCTCTTAGCATTGTTCACTGTCTACCCCGTGTTACAAAGGTTTGTTTGATGTCTCGTTGACAGCTGAAGAGATCCCCCCATCATGGGAAGAAAAAACAGAATTTCTTGAAAATTGGCCAATTTATATATATATCAACATCAAAAGAAACAAATCCAACACTCAGGGGTGACTGGAAGTAATAATTATGAAGGTATAGAATGGGGGGGGGGGGGGGGGGGAAGTTTGTCTGTGGCAAACTGTCAAATTCCAAAAATGTTTATTTTGCCTTCATAATTTGTATGAAGGTGTCGTAATCTAGGGTTAAATACTGTAGCAGTCAATATTGGTTGCATTATTTTCCTTTAATTGCTTGCAAACATTTAACTTCAAGGGGAAGTACAAAAGAAATTTGGGCGAGTAGCTTACAAGTTATATAACCTTTACCTAATCTCACCGCCGAGAGATTATCATATCTGCTTACTTGTCTTTTACTTCTTGTGTTATCAGCAACTCGCATCAATATCAAACATTTCATTTGTAAAAGCTGCGACCATAACAAGGTGTGTGTTTGGAAAATGTTTATGTCTATCAAATAAAGTTCAATAAAAGTCAGGCGTAACTAACAATGGGGTTGTAATACTATTAACCTAAGATGTGAAATTTGTAGATTTCTCAACAAACTTTTTTTTTCCACTGTAGGCCTGTCTAGCTTCAAAATTAAAAATTATTTTGTAACAAGTAAAAATATCCCAGTGAATTACATGGCTTCATAGTAAAATATTCCAGTGATTTATCTTTCTTGTCATTAGATGTTTCTAAAAGCATCTGATCACACTCAAATGGTCTCATACTTTCATTTAAAGGTGTAATATTTACAAATTAAATACACTGGTTTAGTCTGGTTTCAATGTGATGGAATATATCCATAGCCAAGAAACTTGACTGAGTATTGTCAACATTTATGCTGTGCCCCAATGTAGCCATGATGCACTCAGTACATTATGTACAGTTAAAAGGAAACAAATGGAGAGAAACTGTACACATGTTTGCAGCTATAAATTAATAAAGATCACTTTTAAGAAATAAAACAGCTTTAGAACTTCCCAAACAAAGATAAATGAGAGAATATGCCATTGTAAAACTTATATTACTATACATCTCAAGTGCAAAATGTTACATTTTGAAAGTACGCAGTGTTATAAATACATTTTCTATTTACACAACATACTACCACATTTTTTTTATTTATACTTACAAATCAAGGGTTATGTTGATCATGGTAGACTTTTGAGATGCTAAGAAATTAAGCATGGTAACTACAAAAAGACTGACAAAAGCTTCGTTCTTTAATACTCTGATTGGCAAATTTTTAAGTCTATATTATATTCATTCCACAAACATGCACACCTAGCCTCATGGTGTGGCCACCCCTATTATGACATTTGAACCTGAGGCCCCTGGTTGAGAAGCTCTGATCTACATCATTAAACCAATAGCATATTGACAAGTGGCCCCATAATATGCCACAAATGTACTCTATTTCATGTTGTAATAAACACAGCACCACATGTACTCTTTAAAATGTCTAACTCAGCTTCTGCCAGTCATGATGTCACAACATTTAATTTCTCATCTAATTTTTAACAAAAATGTTGGCACTTCGTCAGATTTCTCCTCTGGCGAAGTTCCTAGAGACTAGGAACTGAATTTTGTGTGTTATTCCATTTTTCCCTGGCAGCTATGTTCACAGGGGCCCCTCCCCACACAGGCAAATAACCGTCTTTGGAGGTACTCATATTTTTTACGTTGATGAGTAACTGACGTTTCAAGCCGGGCGTCACTGCTAAGACAAGGGGTGGTTGCCGCAGAGAGAAATCATAAATAAAAATCCCAACTGGTGCAGCTGGGATTTGAACCCACAGCTGGTTTGCCTCGAGACCATGTCTCCCAATTTTTCATATCAGCACAGATCAATTATATTTGTTTATAGAGCAAGACAAAGTATCAACAACGGAAACCATAATTTTTTTTAATTGATTCATTTGTGGTTTTTTTGTTCTGCTGTTATGTTTCCTGGTATTTCTAATATTCCATCAAACCATCTTTGTCACAGTCAACCCTGGAGTCTGGTGTACTTGTAATGTATATTAAAGGCCCATTATGCTGTGTTTTCGTCTTCCTGTTTCGACATGTCGTCAAACCAATTTATCAGTTATTTATTTATTGTTTTTAACACCAATTTGAAAGAGAGAGAAGAAGATATATCGTCAAGTATAAAGCAGCACTCTTGGGTTAGATTATATGAATTCTAGGTTTATAAAATGCATTACACTGGGCTAGCCGGCTAAGCACGTTATTCGTTATTATTTTAGCAAATATGCACGATGAACTAAAACAACAGTATCAGAAACACAACATTAGATTCAAGCCAAACATCACTAAGGCATCTCTTAGAGGTATTTTTCTAGGCTAGTGACCCATACTGGTTCCAAATACAACTTAAGTGCCTCCATTGCATAAAAATTTAAAGCATTTATTGATCTTTAAAAAGAAAGATTAAGTTGAAGGAATACATCTGGAGATAGTTCAGAGCTGCAACCACCTGGGATATACTATAACACAACTATACGTTGTGAGAACACCAGATCCAAGGGTCGACCACGTAAAAGATGGGTCGATGGAATACTAGAAGCACTAGGAAACATAACAGCAGCAGAGGTGAACAGAAGAGCAAAAGACCGCAAATTATATCTCCCCTCGACGCTGAAAGGCAGATGAGGGAGGAAAGAAGACTGCGGGAAAAAAAAAAGACCAGGAGACCTAGAAAGATTGGGGGGGGGGGGGGGGGGGGGGGGGGGGGGGGGAGGAGGAAGAGAGAAAGGAAGGTGTGTTTGTGTTATGTTTGACTGCAGCAAAATATCAAATTGTGAAGAATTTGTGTTTTGATGCTCTAATTTTTATGGCGGTATCATAATCTAGGGTAAGGCATTAAAAATACTGTTCAAATGTACTATTGTAATGAAGACTTACCATAACTAAAAATGTATAAAATGGTTTTGTTCTCTCTGTATAATAAACAGAAATTGGACTGAGATCATAGCGGAACCATATGGCTGGCACAGCTCTTCCACCATGCCCTACCTGTATCATATCCTGAAATTTCAGAAAAATAATTTAAACAAATTATTATTTTTCAAACAAGTTGTTATTAAAAAGGGGAAAGTACTATAATTGAAATCTGATAAGCTGAACATCTTTTAAACATCTATTTATCAGCCGAACAATGGCTTGGCAGAAACACAACTCTTCTCCTTGACCAACGATTAACACAGCAGACAGCTGGAATGCCATGGGGAACAAAAACAAAATTTCTTACTTCATTTGGTTCATGGCCATCCTTCGCAAGGTACCACATGCCTGACCCATACTATCCATCTCTTTTTGACTGTTCTCAAAAGAGTGATGGTTCTTATGATTGGTTCTGGATCTCTTCTGAGTACATGACCTATCCAACTCTATTGCCTCCCTATTACTGTTTCATGCATCTTCGCTTGGTTGTTGATTTTGATAAATCAAAATATTCAGAGAATTTACCACAGGCAGGTTGTGTGAAACTATGACAGTTTTGATGCTTCCTTATCTGTTGTTCTCCTGCATTCAGATCCAAAGAGAACTATTGACAGTACACAGCCTTTACATACTCTATATATTAGGGAGTGAATAGGGTATCCTAGAAATATGACATTGGAGTCTTGATATGAAAGCCAGAGGTGGATTAAATCTTTCCCTTTTGTGATTCCTTCATGGCATCATAATTGGCAGTGAGAATGGATGTTTAGCTCTCTCGAATATGACTTAAAAAAAGAAAAAAAAAAAACAACAGGAGGTCACATGTACCTTCTTGCCCACGTTAAAGAACTCTTGGCAGTTGAAAACTAACAATAGTAGTCTAAAATGGCAGCTGCCAGGGTAACAGTGTTAAGCAATCTGCCCATGATGCCTAAGATGGACATGTCATGCTTAAGGTGCATATATTGTGATATTGCTATAAATTAGACACAAGGCATCCACACCCATTTAACGGCAAACATTAAGAAGGAGACATGTTTATACTTAATCCACCCTAGAAACATAGATAGTCAAAATATTTTCGAGTGTGAAAAAATATAGTTACAATTCTTCATGACAGCACGAATAAATGTTATTGTTCAACAATGTCAAGGGCAACTCATCCTATCTATGTAAGACAAGCAGAGCTGTAGCAAATAGTAGCTATATCCTGGATCAATGTGCAGCACTGGTAGTTTATAGCCAGTTAAAAAAAGACCAAAGAGCCCTGCCACACCACATGTTGCATAGGGAATACAGCATTATTGCCCATATTTTTTCAAAGACCTCTGGCTCATGTGGATGGTATTATGCCTGTGCCGCTTTACATTCCTAGAAAAATATCTGGTATCCATTTAAGACTGGGTGCATCTTGAAGCTGTTGATAAGGATTGAACCAAACCCCTTGTCCTCAGTAACTCAGTTCACTAACTACTGAGCTATAACAAGTCTCTTTGTTAGCCAATGTCATTGAAGAAATTCTGTTCTATAGTCTATACATTTGACTCCTCTTCATCTTCCTTGTACTCTGAATTCACAATACCAACTCTTGTAGTGTAATGGTTGTTGGCTAGCCTCCATTCTCATATAATGATCAAGCACATATTTTTTGTGGTGGAAAGACATATTTTATGTAATAATAAAACATATTTTATGTAAGTCTACGTACAGGGAGTAGATCCAGCAACTTTTCCTATGATTCCTCTATCTCTTCTGGTAATATTACATTTTAAAGACACATCTGCAATCAATTCAGTACCTTCTTCGTTTCTGCATTAGGCAGAGAACACTGACAACAAAGGAATACTACAAGTTTGTGGGCTAGGTGACGTATTTACCCCATTGTTGCATTACTGCCTACCCAACCCTTAGTTCCTGTCTTGGATGTGCCAATTTTGATGGATCTTTTGTAAATGAAATACAGTCATCCCCGCTACTTCGCTGTTCATTTATCGTGGCCTCAGTACATCGCAGATTGTTCAAAAATCCAAAATTGAGGAATTATGGCGCGAAAGTTGCTCGAACGTCAGCAGAAGGCAGGGAGTGCCCACACAATTCAAAATTGTTGTGCAGAAGCTCCTCCTGCTGCCTCTATGCCACCTCCTGCAGCTACTCCAGCTCTATCCGAAGCTACCCACGATGATCCAGCGCCCCTAGCACCTGGCGATGAGGCATCATCTGAGGAACTGTAAAGCTCTCATTAACCTGTGCAGTAAATCATCTTCATCACCTCCATCGTACTGCACAGGTGTTTCATCAACATTTATAAAGATCAAGCGAAGAGAAGCTATTGTCATAGGTGAGTTACGGACCTTGTTAAAAAAGAAAATTTTATATTATATCATATTTATATCATTTATACATTATTTTATGTATGTTATTTATTTACATGTTTGAAACTATTCTTTAATGTTCTAATGATAACATATTCACTTATCTGGTTTCATATATACTTATTGATATTATACATACACAAAAAATGTACGTATGATAAAAATTAGAGGGTGTTTCGCAGTTTTTCACTTATCGCGGCCGGTTCTGGTCCTTATTAACCGCGATAACTGAGGGATTACTGTAGTGCAGTTTGTGTGGTGCTGTAGTTTATATTTATCTACATACACTAAACTTTGAAGATTTGCAAAATAGTAATTAACTCAATGATCCATGTTCTGAGTAAGTTGACTTCATCTGCTGAGTTTACTTAAAATTCTGGAATTATTTTGTCTTTGTGATTAGTTTCTCTCTCTCTCTCTCATAAAACATAAAAAAACAAGAACAACCTCATAAAAGTATTTACCCCACTTCTGAGGTCTGTCAAAAAGTTCTGTTAGTTTAGGGATTAAAGAAGACCCCCACAATCAGTGCAGTAACCATATTGTGTACAGATCATAGTTTTTAATGTTACCCCAGACAGGCAAAAATCCATAATCCTGTTCTAGGAATATAATCAGAATACAACTTGCACAGTTTCCACCACGATGAATTCTTTTAACTATGGATTAACCCTTTGGCCGTTCCTCCAAAAAAAAAAAATTGATACACATTGCATGATCATTTTGTGGGAGAAACACAATTTGTTCAACTTAATGATTACAAATATCTATGAATTCCCCCTTACATATTTGGAAAGAGGTCTCTCTTTCTTAATATTAAAATATATCTTCGATAAAAATAAAAATATAGGCTGTGTAGAACATATAAACTTACCCTATAGGAATATGTGTACTGGAATGGATAGCGAATATTATTTCTCCTGTCTTCATACACTGTTGGCACAATCCTTATGATATAGTCATGTGTGGCGAGAGCTACAAGTAAACAAGAGGTATTGCTGAATGACAGAAAAACATAAATTATCTACCATCACATGACTAAGATATTACTAAGAATAATCATGCAAAGAGTGTGAAACAAAATCAGTCCACAAATTAATGATGAACATGGTTTTGTTAGAGGTAAAGGAATGAGCAATGCCATATACATCATAAGATCTTAGTAGAAAGAGCCACAGAGACGAAAACAGATTTATACCTATGTTTAATAGATTATGTCAAAACATTCGACAAAGTAACGTACCAAGAAATAATCAAAATTTTAGAAAGCATAAACATAGACAGCAAAGATCCAAGAATAATAAAAAACATGTACTGGCAACAAACAGCGGCCATAAGAACTGGAAGTCAATTGGGAATGTTTCAACAAATAAAACAGGATGTTAGGCAAGGTAGTGTGCTGTCACCAGATTTGTTTAATATGTATAATGGGATTTTAAGATCCATAGGGGGCATGCCTGGAATAACAATTGGAGGTCATAATATAAATAACCTAAGGTATGCTGATCATACAGTCTTAATCGCTAAGAGTGAAAATGAGTTACAAGAAATGTTGGACATTATAGTGAAAGAAAGCAAAACTAAAGGAATCAGCCTTAATAGCAAAAAGACAGAAGTAATGGTAACAATAAAGAAAAGACATCACCTCAGTGCAAAATAAAGACAAGTGGAACAATATTAAAACAGGTAAATGAATTTAAATATTTGGGAACTTTGTTAACCTCAGACAGAAGATGTACAAAAGAGGTGAGAAGCAGAATGGCTCAGGCAAAAGCAGTTTTCCAAAAAATGAGGAAGATACTATGCAATCCATTTTTGACAATAGAAACAAGAAAAAGAGTTTTTAAATGTTATGTAGAGCCAGGCTTAACATATGAATGTGAATCATGGACAATAGGACAACAGACAAGAAAATCACTGGAGTCTGAAGAAATGTGGCTTTACAGAAGAATGTTGAGAATATCATGGACAGCTAAGAAGAGTAATGAAAACGTTCTGAAAGAGGCCAAAGCAAAAAGAGAACTAACTTCCAATAATAGGAACAAACAATCATAATTTTTTGGACATGTAATGAGAAGGGAACAGCTGGAATATATTGTAACAACTGGGAAAATTGAGGGACAAAGAGATAGAGGGAAGCAAAGAGAAAAGATACCAGACAGCTTAAAAGAATGGTCTGGCAGAAGGTTAACAACAGAAATGATAAATAACTGCCAAGATCAAAAGTTGTGGAGAGACATGATCACCTAAGCCAGCAGGCCCAATACTTGATGATGATGTTCTGGGAATGATCTAGGTCAAGAATACAAGGCTGAGGTTATTTCTATGAGAAATTCCATCAGTCAAATAAAAAATTGTTATTCTTGCTGTTTTAGATCACTTATGTCATTTACTTGACCTTAACTATAAAGTTTATATTTGTTGTTCCTTATCTTTTAATTTCAAAATAACTTATTGGACCTTAGTAGAATCACTTTAGTGTTACTTTTCTCAGCAGTGTAGGCAAAAGGTTTTAGTTCAAGATTTTGCACAAATAAAATTAATATTTTTAATAAAATAATAATACTTTCATAACTAATGTTTTAGTTTTATATAGATGGAAAAAATCAATTACCTACCAATTTATTTCTAAGTGACAAGGTACAACATTTGTGAAATAGATTTACTTACGATTACTTCCTGTTTTATCCACATTCTCCAATGGATTGAATGATCCTTTAACATCCTGAAAACACAAACATTCATGAATATGTTGCATCATGTAGTGGGAAAAATATAGAATGAAAATATGAAATTACAACAAATATATATTCATGACATAACCTGTGTAAAAGTAAAGAGCCCCCGTCACGCCAAATGGTGTATAGAGAATATGGTGTTAGTGGCCATAAATTTTACAGACCTTCAACACATGATTGGGGTAATGTGATCAGTATTATGCCCGTGCCGCTTTACTTTCCCAGACAATAATCTGGTACCCATTTAAGGCTGGGTGAACCCGGAAACCATCGGCTGGGATCAAACCCTACCTCTAGCCCTTTATAGTCCAGTTCACTAACCACTGAGCTATCATGGCTGACATAACCTGTGTATATTATAATATTCTACTACAATAGTAAAATATCTATTGACCTTTCAAGCCATAGCTGGCCCATAGGGCGTAGACCAAGATACACCTCCTATCTGAATTTTTGTTCTAGCAGTTTTCAACTCTTTTAAAGATATTTTATCAAATCTTGCCATTTGTCTCTGTTCTGTGCAAGCAGCTCTATCTCATTGAGGGAGCCGAATCCTGCTGCTCTTGACTCTCTCATCAATGTTCTTCTCAGTGTCTCCCTGGGTCTTCCTCTTTTTCTCTTACCTGTTGTTTCCCACATGAGGGCTTGCTTTGCTATTCGGTTATTATCTCTTAGCATCACAGTTCCTTTATATGACCATCGTCTTTTCTTTATTACTGAAGATATTAGTGGTTGATTGGCGATTTCACTAATTTCCTCGTTTGTTTTGAATTCGTTCCACACTATACCAAGTATTTTATATAAAAATATGATTTAGAAAAAAATCATCCTTCAGCTCATTGGATCAACTTTACATTGTCTAAAACTGAAAAATCTTCTACTTCTACTTAATGTGTGAAAAGAGGACTATATCTTTAAAAATGTGGGTGCATCATCATTTTCTAGAATTCCTGTTAAATTTTGTTGTTGTATGGTTATTTACATATTCATTGCTTCTTCCCACTAATTACCAAATATGACAAAATAAACAAGAAGGAAAAATGTAAAATGTCACTACTCCTTAAGAATTAAACAAACATAAAAACATGGAACTTCAAAGAAGCAAAGGGATAATGGGGAGACAGTAGTGAAGTGTAACATACACTCCTACAAGGTATGGTGACAGCTTTACAAAAAGGAACACAACAAAATACTAATGTTTCGGCCTACATGCTGCCTTCTTCAGAGAACGAGGACAACGATAACAAACGATGAGGCACAGATAAACGCTACTTCATCTAGGACGATAAGGACTGGTAAATGAAGGAGAAGTGAACAGAGGGATAAAAGATGAGATGGTGATTCGAGAGAAAGATGTGTTACATGGATAATACATGCAGTAGAGATAACCATGCTTCACCTTTCCTTGCTCCAGATCCATTCCAAAGCGAAGTTTGTGGACAATGTGTGTCATATCTGGGTTATCTGGCTGATTCAGTGATGAGTGTGTGGACACATGGAAATTACCAGGCACCTGAGAATGAGGTTGTGTTTTTAAGCAATTGAAAATGCAAATAAAGGCCTTCTATAAAATGCTGAAATATAGTTGTTCAGTTTCAATTACATATAACTACTGTACAGCCAGTTCTATCAGTATCAATATCATCATCATCGAGTGCCGTCTCCGCAATGAAGGTTGGCTACCATGGAGCGCCATTCTGCTCTGTCTCTTGCTTTGGTGGTGCGGGTTGTCATAGGCTGATTTGTCTATCTTTTGATGCTACTCGTCCATGTTAGTCTTGGTCTGCCTCTTTTACCTTGTATTTTTCCCTCCAGGATTACTTTTAGTAGGCTGTTGTGCCTTTTAACATGGCCCAAAAATCGCATTTGTCTTGTTTGAATTGTGCTTAGTAGTTCTCTTTAATTTTTAGTTGTTTTAAGACTATCAATATACAATTATTTATATTTTATATATATCATCACAAGGAATATAAATGTAAGCTGTAAGTAAAGACTATGAGTTTAGAGCTTGAGATGAGATGTGTTTTATAAAAAAAAATGGCAACAAGAGTTAAACCAAACATAAACCTGACAAATTATCACACAGAATAAAGGATTCAGTGTCCGAACAATTAGCAGAACCAGATGTATTGCACATTCCAATCATCCTTCCATTAAAGATATTGAAGGGTATGCATGTCAATCGTTTCTAGAACACATTGGTTTAAATATATGCTGCACTAATGCTTGCAACTAGCCCCTTGTACCACATACTTGGGCAGCACTTTGTTAAAACTTTATTTTGTTGTGGCAAAGTGCTATTTGCCTTTATCTTCATGATTTCTTACACATATTCAACATGAACAAAATATATATTTTATTATCTCTCTCCAATAAGATTAAGCACCATTTTATCTGTTGTTTCCTTATGTATCCTATGGCAAAAACAACTTGATTTCTTCTCACTTCTTCATCTCTAATTTGATCTCTCATGCGGTTTCCTGTCATTTGTTTAGCACACTTCAGTAGTGGTTATTTTTCTTAATGTTCTTGAGTCAGGTTTGCATTAGTATTACAGCATTGGGAGGAAGATGTGTTATTTGAAACAAAGAGACAATTGAGGATAAAGATAAAGTCCAAAAAACTGTAATTCTCACTGATGCAAGGTCAGTTATATAAGTAATATCAAGCCCAAAAAAGGGCAGACTCATCCAAGAAATAAAGAACAGCATGTGTTTTATTTCAGAAGAGACAGAACTAGTCCTACAGTGGATACCAGCACAATACGGCATACCTGGAAATGAGAAAGCTGATGAACTTGCAAAAGCAGGTGGAAACTCATAACAGTCCAACCAACACCAGAGTCTCAAAGAAATAAAAATAATACTGAAGCAAGCTAGGAAAACAGAATGGAGGGAAAATGGAAAATGTGAGCCAGAACATGTCAACCTAAGCAAACTTCGCTGACATGAGCAGACCAAGATATTCAGACTCAGAACAGGTCATTGAGTTATTTACGGGTCATCATTATTGCACTCTGAACATGTCCATGGGTGCTCAGATCCCCTCCTCAACAAGTCTCACAATGTCCAGTGACTGACAACTCCAGTTCTGTGTTGGTTGATAAATCTTCTTACAAGTCCACTAAGTTTCTTGTTTCTGGGTGTCCCCATCTTAACTCCCATTTCTTTCATCCAAAGGAGTGAAGTGGACTCATGGTTTAAGGTCATTGTGGTCTCAGAGCACATATATTTAAGATAAGTTTCAGTGATGTTGCAATGTGTGACTACGTAGCAACCAAACAAACCCCAGAGCATACACTACAGGACTGTAGCACTCTAAACATCCTAAGAACACATATATGGCCTGCAAAAATCAAACATACATAACAAGCTATGGGGAATCAGTGATGACCTCAAATGAACCATCCTGTTTATGACTCAAGCTTGTCTAAATGCATAGCAATAGCTGATCGCAGAAGAATAATAATGTAGATATAGTTGAATGTGTTAAAATACACAGTGAAGAGCAAATTCTTTATTTAAATATACAAAAAACAAAGACAGTATCCAATAACAAAGCAAATTCAACCCAAAATCATCATTATTAGTGGAGAAATTGAAATTGCAACAAACTATGATTATCTGGGATCTGTGGTAACTAACAGTGGAGACTTCCAGAAGGAAATAAAAAGAAGATTAGCAATAAGAGCACAAAAATTAAATTATGAGTTCCAAAATACAGTTTTGGTTCTGTCTTACCTTATTTATTAAAAAGTGAGACTCAAATCGACAACCTTTTTCATCGTTTACAGGTTCCTTATGAGTGTTGTCTCTAAAGCCAACCTCATGACGTCCCATGTCATCTTGAATGTCCAGGCCTATAACTGTTGACCATTTATATTACAAAAGTTAGTCCATGAAGCAAAACTAATAAAATGTGATTATCATCTGATGTAATACAAGCCACACCACCCAAAAATGTGCTGTTTGTCACTGAAAAATATGAGCACTAACAACACAGAACCCATACAACTGAAGACAGGGGGTTAATCTTTACTAACTGTTAAATCTGCATAATTCCTGAATAATATTTCCACTCAGGGATAGGTAGAACAATTTTACAGGCAGCTATTCTAGAAAGGCCATGTAATGAGAAGAGAACAGCTGGAATATATTTAACAACTGGGAAAATTGAGGGACAAAGAGATAGAGGGAAACAAAGAGAAGAGATACCAGACAGCTTAAGAGAATGGCTTGGCGGAAGGTGAACAACAGAAATTATAAATAACTGCCGTGATCAAAAGTTGTGGAGAAACATGATCACCTACGCCAGCAGGCCTGGTACTTGATGATTCTAGAAAGAAAAAGTCAGGCAAACTAAGAAATGGAGAAGACTACAAAACAAGTGGAAATGTCTCTGATGTACAGGCAGTTGTGAAGGAAAGAAAGGGATAGAGAATACTGACAATAAATATTCTTCTTCTTCTTTCCTTCTTCATTTGCCTTTCAGCATCAAGGGGATATATACAATTTGCGGTCTTTTGCTCTTCTGTTCACCTCTGCTGCTGCTAATATTCCATCGATCCATCTTTTTCGTGGTCGACCATTGGGTCTGGTATTCTCACATTTGTTGAAGGTTCAATTGCGTTGTGTTTTTATTTTTCTGCCTTGTCACATGGCCAAACCATTTTATCGGTTCTTTCTTTATATATATATGGCGGGGGCTATTCCTAGCTTTTTTCTCAATTCTTCATTTCTGATCTTACCTCTCCGACTGTTTCCTGTCATTCGTCTGAAACATTTCATCTCAGTAGAAGTTATTTTTCTTATTGTTCATGCATCTAGGGTACAGGTCTGGCACTGGTAGCACAACATTGGGAAGAAGATTGTAATGCATAGTGCTTGTTTTGACTCTAGAGTTAGTTCCTTGTTGGACAATAGTGGTGATAACTGTCCAATGATTTGACAAGCTTTGTAGCTGTTTGTGAATTATCATTTGTCACTAAACTTCCTAGAATATTTGAATTCCTCTACTTGTTTTAGTTGTCTGCCTTCTATAGTTATGTTGATGTTCTATTTATTTTTGGCGACATTCATGACTTCTGTTTTGCTGATGTTGATTTTCATGTTGTATTTTGTGCCTGAGCTGTTGAGATTATTTAAGTGGTCCTGTAGGTCTTCTATTTTTCCATGTATCAGTGCCTGATCATCTGCAAATAAAAGCTTGTTGATCTCCTCTGTCTCTGATGGGTTGGCTAACTTGCATATATAGTCCATGTATGGGGGGCGGGGGGAGAAGAAGTATGCACACCTGTCTTACACCCGATCTAACTTCAAAGTGGTCTGTGTAGCTTGCTGTCCTGACCCTGCAGCTGCTGTTGATGTAGAGACTTTTAATTAGGTTGGTTAGATGTTGGCTTATTCCGTATTTTGTTAGTATCTCGTACAGTTGTTCTGTTTACTTTGTTGAATGCTTTTTCCTGGTCAATGAAAGCTATGTATAGATCTTGATTGTGTTCTGTCATTTTTTCTGCAAGCTGTTTTAATGTGAATTAAAGTCAGTACATCCTGTTTTTTTCGGAACCCCGTTTGGGAATCGCTTAACTGTAGTTCTATTACTGGTCTCAGCCTTTTTTCACAATTTTGGCATATAGCTTTCCTACATGGCTAAGAAGAGATATACCTGTATCTTGATTGCAGTCTCTTTTGCTACCTTTCTTTTTCCATATTGGCATGATGATTGCCTGTTGCCAGTCTTCTGGGGCTTTTAGTTGGTGCCATGCTGCATTAAGTATTCTGTGCAGCCAAGTCACTCCTGTTTCTCCTGCTGCTGCTATTATTTCTATTGGTATGTTATAATAAATATATATATATATATATATATATATATATATATATATATATATATATATATATATATATATATATATATACATACAATAAATATATGCGTACCAATGGCCCTAAACAGTTAATAAACCATAATAAATGTTCAAACTTTATTTACGACTAATATTTAATTCAAGCATCAAGATAAATTAAGAAATGCCTAAGAAAAATACTGTGTACAATGGAATGAATTCAAGACTAATATAGATAAGAGACTTGCACACACACAACCAACGATCTCATCTACCATTAGGAAAAGATGGACATATATTAACAAACAATTAAAGAATTCCAAAACAGGCTCTACAGAAAAAGAGAAAGACCTAGAGTGACCCTAAAAAGAACAGTTATAAGAGAAGCAAAGTTGGTAGGCATAGACTCATTAGATAAGATTTAACATCTCACCAAGAATAGAGATGGGTGACGAAAAATACGATGAGTCCTTAGTGACATCTAGCGATGAGGGAATGATTAACTCTTTCTGTACGGTAGCTCTTTATCAATGCAACGGAAGAGATCCCAGAAACAACATTTTTCATGGTTTTAAGAATCAATCTACATATTTATATTTATCTAACATATATCATATATTAATTTTTAGATGATTGAACAAGGTATTAGATGTCGTCAATACCAAGATGATACAAGAATTGTAAAAGAATATGGTTTGATGACGGTTCATCATCATCATGTGCCTTCTCTGCAATGAAGGTTGGCTACCATGGATCGCCATTCTACTCTGTTTCTTGCTTTGATGGTGCAGGCTGACATAGATTAATTTGTCCATCTTTTGATGTTACTCGTCCATGTTAGTCTTGGTCTGCCTCTTTTACCATGTATTTTTCCTTCCAATATTACTTTTAGTAGGCTGTTGTGTCTTTTAACATGCCCCAAAAATTTCATTTGTCTTGTCTTAATTGTATTTAGTAGTTCTCTTTTTATTTTCAGTTGTTTTAAAACTTCTTCGTTTGTTATCTTTTGTTTCCCTCCAATTCTACCTATTCTTCTATAAATCCACATTGGTAATAATGGATGGATGGGTAATGACAGATGACGGTTCAGACTAATAAATTTGAGAGTGACGCACTGTGCGTCGAAACTAATGGAAAGAGTTAATTCTCTACTACTACTAACACTCTATTGAGCTTTCACTTGAAGACATCATTTTTTCACTAGGAGTGAAAGGCAACAGAAGCTGAGCAAAGAAAAGTTAACATGCTTAGCTTTGAGCTTAATATATGTTTCAAAACACATAGGAGAGTGTGATGAGCAGGAAAAAAAAAAGAGCGCACACCCTTGTTTCCTTATTCTTTCATATTACTGCTGGTCACAAATAATTTTCTTACTAATGTTAAGAAACAATATTTTGTATTCTATCTATCTATTGACCTTTCAAGCTATAGTCGGCCCATATGGCGCAGACCAAGATACTCCTCTTATCTAAACTTTTATTCTAGCAGTTTTCAATTCTTTTAAAGATATTTTATCAAATCTCACCATTTGTCTCTGTTCTGTGCAAGCAGCTCTATCTCATTGAGGGAGCCGATTCCTGCTGCTCTTGCCTCTCTCATCAATGTTCTTCTCAGTGTCCTGAGACTGAGATTTCCTCATTTGTTTTGAATTTGTTCCAGGCTATACAAAGTATTTTCCTTAGGCATTTATTTTTGAATGCGTCTAAGGAAAATAATTTTATATTGCATACATTTTATTATAAATTTCTTGGCATAAACAACAGAAAGTAGAAACTTACATGTGCAAGGAAGATTTGGAAGTGTGATGTTAATGAAAACTGGAAGTTTCTCTGAGTGCTTTACTGGGTCATCAACAGTCAGTACGCTATGTCTGTACATAAAAATGTAAAATTAACTGTCAATTTATAAGCTTTAAAGATAATACAGAAACATTTACAAATATAAATTAACTCCATGAAAAATCAATACTGTTTTCAGACAGCAAGATATAAAAACATTCTGACTATATATCATTATAATTACTAATGTAGACATCAAAATATCTTATCAAAGCAGGCTGTAACCATCAACCAACATTCATGTCTTATTATTTTTGAACTCCATAAAATATTACAATACTTTATAAAGTGTTACAGCATAAACTGTTATCATCATCATCATGTGCCATACCAGTTGGTGTAGGCGATAATGTAATTCCACAATTTTCTATTCACAGTGCATCACATCAATTCTGTTGTTGACTGTTTTCCGTGTCATGACATAAAGCTATCTAGTATCTTCTCTCTTTGTCACCTGTGATCTCTCTCTCCCTGTATTTTGCCAGTTGTAACCAAGTATTCCAAGTTTCCTCTTATCATGATGTGCCAGAAAAATGTACATTGTTTATTTCTGATGTTTAGGAAAAAAAACTCTGTTTTGTTGAGAAATAAACAGAAGAATGTTGAAAGTTCCCTGGATAGCTAAAAAGATCAACAAGAAAATTCTCAAAGAGGTCAATGCAAAAAAGGGAACTCCAAAAAAAAAATCAGAAATAAACAATGTACATTTTTCTGGCACATCATGATAAGAGGAAAGTTGGAATACTTGGTTACAACTGGCAAAATACAGGGAAAGAGAGATCATGGGCAACAAAGAAAGAAATTACTGGCACGGTATGGAAGACAGTCAACAACATAACTGATATGATGCACGGGGGGATAGAAAATTGTGGAAGCACACGATCGTCTACGCCAACCAGCATGGCATATGATGATGATTATCATTTTGATATGACCACAACTTCTGTTTTATTACCATTCAGACTTCGACCTCTCTTGTTGCCTTCTTTCACTATTATATCTATCATATTTTGTAGTCCATTCTTTATCTCTGCTATTGTATCTTGTGAAATGTTATACATGGTGTCTTGCTACTGAACTTTTAGTCTTTAAGTTGATCCTTTGGTTTTAGTGCAGTGCTCCAATGATCAAAGATCGTTTCATCTCTGTAAAATACAGCTCCTAAATGTTTTTAAAATACATCTTATGCAAGCACTTAAAACAGAATTTAGTTATATTAATTTTTAGAGAACAGCTGATCTATAATTTTGGCGCATGCACACAAATAATTTGACCTAGATATTTAGTATTCCTATACATACTGCGTTAGTGGAAAAAAAAATTAATGCTTTAAAAAAATAATTAAGCGGCAGCATGACACCATTTAAAATGTAAATGAATTGTGACCTACATAGTTGTTACAGCAGCTTTTGTTTGATTAATCTTATCACTGCATAGTTTTCTCGTAATCATGTTTAAATGTGTAGGCCTCTCTGACTTTTTATCAGCAATGGTCACGATCGATGGTTACCTATTTAAAACTTGTTCTCTTAACCTAAATAAACATATATCAGTGGTGAAACTTCACAGAATGATGAAAGGTATGTTAAATTATTATTATTAGATAGTTTTTTTTTTTCTTGTCAGAAAAACAAAACATGCAATAGTAACAAGGAATTTTGATGTCGCCACATGTGGTTTAATAATATGCATAGCAAAGTAGTAGCAGAGTTACCCTCGAAGACAGAACTAAAGTACTCATTGTCATATAGAAAACAATGCTCAGTGACTAGTTCTTTATAAAATGTTCACATTCATTGAAAACTATACTTACTGACCTCTATCTGAGGCATTGGTCACTGAAAATCTTTGAAGAATTGGTTGCTAAAACTGAGCAAGCTTTACAGAAATGATTCATGATGTTACACCAACAAATACTTACACTTCCACGGTTAAATACTCCTTAATTTCAGAGATAAAAAGAAAGGTCATGAAGAGACAGCTACATATAGAGATGAGTGCTCCAGTCAGGGTGGGTTGAGTAAGATCTTTTGGAACCTTACGGTAAATATCCAGTCTGCAAAGGAAAAGTCCAAACATAAAATTTGATATCAATAAAATAATTTTAAAACATAAGAACAATACTTTTTACTACTATAATATATAAAAAAAAGCTATACTGATTCCCAAATTTATGAAAGGACATAAAAAGAACTATATAATTCAGTTTATTTTTTTCTGTACACCAAATACGTGAGACAACTAAGAAATGCAGGTGAGATAGGGTTACTCTTATTATGACATGAACCTAGGTGATTATTTTTATTGATTGTATACATATTCATAGAAATCTGCCATGTTTGAATTTTTCTGAAAATCTTTTAATGCTAGATTATGATACCTATCACCTGTAACTCTTCCATTAGTAAAAATTACCACCACTTAATTGTAACATTCAGAGCTCTAATAATAGCATTTTCTGTTAATTTTTGCTACAAATCTGTGTTTACCCAAAAGGAGACACAGTACTTGGATTTTCTGGAAAATTAGATTCATTCATGACCTGAAATTTGTAGGGTGATATAATAATATAGACCCTGAATATCGCCTGGGAGATTACATCATGTGAGGACCCAGACAGGAGCCAAGGAGGGAAGAAAGGAGAGGGGGGGGGGGAGGAAACAGAGGGAAGATGGGAGTGAAAGAAGGAAAAGAAGGAGGGATAGATATGAGTAATAGATATTGCCCACGAGAAAGGAATACATTGATGCCCAGGGGGGTAAGGCAACCCATACAAGCAATCACTACAGATGATTCTCTAAAGTGAATCAGCTTCGGCTGCCAGAAGAACATGACAACAGACTAGTAGTTGGATATCTGCCTTAGCCGATGAAGAAGCAACAAAGCTTCTTATTATAATCAAATCACTGTACATATCACAGCACCATATGAGGAAGAGAATATTATAGTTATATTATGGAACAAAATAAAAATGTTATTTTTGGGCAATGTAGACATAAATTTAGTTTTTTTTTGTGAAACCAACTACTAAGGGGAGATCACTTTAATATGTCGCTCTAAACTTTAAACTAGGAAACTACCTATTTAAAAAATGTAATAACTCATCAATTAATATTAATTTGCGTAAAGTCTTACTAGTTTAATTAATAAGTTTAGCATCTTTCTGTTCTGCTAAACAGTGGAGTGGTCTCAACTGATTGACCGCACGCCTGTGACCCCGCGTTTTGAAATGAATGGAATGAATCTGAATGAGTGAAGAATGCATCATTCATCATGATCATTAACTACTTTCTAACACAAATTGAAAATTGCAATATTGCAGCACCGGCTTGGCTTATAGATTGTCATTATGCATTTAATTTTTTTTTTTCAACAAGATCTACTAGTTTAGCTTTAAGTAAAGTAGGAGGAGGGCCGATAAATAATTTATAATATAATCAGTCGTTAAAAGTTAGTCCTTTTGTTAAGTTGTTTTTCATTCATTCATCATATTTAGATTATGATTATCATTATATTTATCTCTGAGGAGAGGCTCAGACTTAGAATTGAATATGAGATTGCAGATGGATGGCTGATACAAAATAATAATTTTATAATACAATCAATCATTTGTTTTTTTTTTAAATAAACATAATTATTGCACTATTTAAGCCCAAATAATTATACCTTCTTATATCAAACTGCATGTTGCTGCCTTCTTGAATAAGATGAGATTATGAGCCAGTGAGAAGTAAGATAGTCAACCAGAATAACCGACGAATGTTCAAATGTAAAATCTTGTGTTTGGAAAACTTTGTACTTTTGATGTTAACAGTGAGTGACAGTTAAAAACTATGCCACGTGTTAAAACAAAAGTTAAAATTAGCAACTTTGGTAATAAATATAGCAATAAAGTCTTAAACAATTATTATGGGAAATTGCTTTATTGAAATGAAATTAATTAATTTTATTAACGTCTATTTTTTTAGTCCATAACCACTTCCTTAAAATGTATACTTAATAGCAGGAGTAAGTACAAAGTAATCGTAACAACATATCCTAATCCAAACAATTAAATTTGTCCACATTTGGTAGTTTAACTACGTGGCGATTTTTTTTAAAGAATTACACGCATACATATATCAAGCGCAATATTTATTAAAGGGAGTAAAGAATATAGATAGCGTTAAATAAATTAACACGAGTTTTAAAAAAATTGCAAGTATAACTGTGTTGCTAATTAATGTTTTTATATTTGATTGAAAACTTTAAAACACTATTTATGCGTTCATAATTATTGACCTTCCAACATTAAAATTCTGGACAAGTTGCACATGCGCACGGGCGTGACTCCGTCGACGATGACTTTGTCATAACAACTTCTACATCTACTACAATTTGGCGCTTTTCCATAAATGCAACAATTCCTTTACTAAATGGTGAGTAATAGCGCAGGCAGCCTTAGAGTCAACTATTTGATCTCATGCTTTAGATTACCATATTTATTTTTTTTGTTTTCAATTTCAATGCTTATGTGATGGGCTGTCAAATGCTCGCGAGTCAGTAGTGTGACTGAGTAGTGTTTCAACTGTTGTTTGGGTTCGGTTTTTGCGAGTTAAGTTAGTGTGTGTACCAAAACGGGAAAAAGAACGGAGTGTTCATTTATTTGAAAAAAAGGCAGTGAACATCCCGGTGTTATTGTAGAAAAATAAAAAAGACTATGATAGTAATCATATAGTTGTTTTATACGTTCATTTATCATGATTATTGTTGGTTGTTAGAAATTATGGTCGCAGCACTCTCACTCCTAGCAAAAAAGCAAACTGAATCCGTGCCGTCTTGTCTCTGAAAAATAAAGACCTATATACATACTCTATACTACTGTATAACTATACTTATATATGATGTCCTATCATAATAAAATAGTAGTTTATATTTTTTTAATTTTAAGATTTAAGTCAGTCCAAGAGTGAGTAGTTAAACTTACACTAGTTATTATTTTACAGTCTCCATGCTGTAATTATTAATTGTAATTCTTTTTCTAAATGATGTAATTTTAATGTCAACATCATTGGTCCAGTCTGACTGAGATGATTATCATTTACTATGGAGTGATGGATCAATTCAGAGGAAGAGTCAAGAGGTATGTTTACAGCACTCGGAAAAAATGACAAATAATCAACAACAGAAAAAAATATGGGCCAAGGCAGGATCGAACCTGTACTCGTACTCAGTCTCACAGTCACAGCGCCTTGCCACGAAAAGCCAAACGCTAGGGAACACTGCCACTCAGCTAACTTAAAAAAGTGGCAAGGCACTGTGCCACTGAGTACGGGTTCGATCCTGCCTTGGTCCATATTTGTTTCTGTTGTTGATTATTTGTCATTTTTTCCGAGTGCTGTAAACATACCTCTTCCTCTGAATTGATTCACTGATTATCGCCTCGGAAGTTTCCCTCTATAATAATATTCATTTATTATTATTTGTCTCCTATGGAGTATGGAGATCGCTAGTGAGGAAAAATGACCAAGAAAGAAACATGCAAATAAATCCATTCTTCAAACAGCTTTAGGTGAGTAACTGGCATTTCAAACCGGGCCTCGCTGCTGAGATCAGGGGTGGTTGCCGCAGAGAGAAATCATAAATAAAAATCCCAACCATAAGAATTTTTAAGTGAATTGTTATTAGGGTTAACCAAAAAATTGTCTGATGCTAGACCAATAGATTAAAAAAAAAAATAAAAGCAACAATTTTCAAATTCTGAACAGCTAAAATAAATTGCAGTTGAAGTTTCTTATTTTCAATGCTTTAGTGATAGGAAACTCAGATGAATTTGACTACTGCACAGACACTGTCGCATAGACAAGACTCTGAGACTGAAATCACATTATACACATATTTGATGAACAGAGGCTTTTATGGCCATCACTAATACCATACCTGGACAAGCTGTATAGAAATGTTACCATCCTTGAACTGACCTATGCTTCCTTTGAAGTGATGTTTGAGTTTGAAAGGTTGCACAAACGAATTAATATTATATGTTGTTGTATTTGCTTTTGAGTGACCTATTACACACAATATCAGTCTGTTTTCAAAATAGAACAACTATTATTCTGATGTTCAATGTGAATAATATCCCTGCAATTATAACGTGGTCAATTTTTATAGCATCTTAAAAATGAGGATCAATAGCATGGCAATATAATAATAACCGATTATCTGCAGGAATAACAGGGCTGCAGTAATTAAATCTAATAATGAAGGAAATAAAATAGTAATAAAATAAACAGCAATTTATACTTTTATAGACTATGTGGGCTTTCTAATGAACATTAAGCAATACAAATGAAATGAAGGAATATTATCAGTCTAATTTTGAGGCCATACAGCAAATACCATGCCTTAGAAAAGATGAACAGTTCCTAAAAATGCACTATTCAAACATTTCAGGCTGCTTCAACTTTACTCTTCAAAGTTCTTTGGATCATCCCTTATTACTAAAATGACCAACACTTTTTACACTTGGGTAAAAATTTGTCTTCACTTTGAAAATACCACACCCACCCGCCCTGGATATATTATTTTCTATTATTTCTTTTTTCTGTCCTTTGCTCTCTATTTTTCTTTGATCTGTCTATTTATTTGACAAAATATTTACTATGAATGAATATTCCTATATGTGTGATAATTTGTAAGCTGTTGTGAAGTGACTACTTGATTTTTAAAACCATTAAGAGTTTAAAGTGTAAATTCATCACTATGCAAAAGGTAACTGTGTTATTATTGTACATGCACTTTTGCGAGGAATCTAAAAGGGGTCGGTTATATTACTATTCAGTTTAATATGGATATGCCTTTGGCTTGCGTTGTTAGAAAATTAATATAATTTACAGTGACTACCTTTATAATTAAATATTATAAAATCTGAAGGTCGGTGAAGAAATAAGATTTCATGAAAAAGAATTACAGAAATTCATCAAACAGTTTCTGCAATAATTGATCAACTCTGGGCATGAATTTGTGAACGAACTATAGTATCTTCTATCTTGTCTTCCGCAACCTCTCTTTCCTTGTATTTCGCCAGTTGTAAACTAATATTCCAACTTTCATCTTCTCATGATGTTGCTATTTTGGCCTGAACTATTTAGCTTTTTATTTCTGTGGTGCATCTTCCATCTGGTGTTATTATTGTGCCCAAATATATTTGATGTGTTTCACTTGTTTCAGATTTGTCCTGTTTATTTTTAGGCTGCATGATGGTAATGATTGTTTCTTCAATGTGACTATTACTTCTGTTTTCTTACTATTCAGTCTGAGACCTTTCTTGTTGCTTTCTTTTAATGTTATGTCTTTCAATTCTTGTAGTTATTCCCTGTCTCTGCTATTAAGAATGTGTCACCCGCTTATTAAAAATTAAAAATCATCTGCTGAAGGTCTGTAAAATATAGGGTCACTAACACCATATTTCCCTGTACGCCACTTGGCGTATAGGGGTACTTTACTCACTTTACACCCGCTTATTGCAAATTGTTTATGTTGTGACCGTTGACTTCAAATTTTTTGGGTCTACTATTGATCTCATATTTTTGCTGTAAAGTGAAAAAAAATTTGACGACAGCCTTGTCTGATGCCTTTGTTTTATATATTGCAACTGTCCTGTTTTGTTGCTAATTCGTATGGCTACTGTTTGTTGCAAGTACATGTTTTTTATGCTTTTAAGATCCTTGCCATCAATGTTTAATTTCTCCAGCATATTGATTATTTCCACATGCTTTACTTTGTCAAATACTGTTGTGAAGTCTAAAAGCACATATATGGATCTTTTCTTTACCTCAATAGCTCTATCTATTAATGTTCTCAGGGTGTATATTGCATAATTGGTGCCCTTTCCTTCCACAATGTTCCTCACTTATTTCTGGTTTTATTTTGTTCTTTACATGTCTCATAGTGATTCTTAAATATTTTCATAATGGGGCCATGAGACTAATAGTGCGATGGTCTTCACAATTAGTGGTGCCTGACTTCTTCGATATGGCTACAAAAATAGATTTTAGTAGATCTTTATGTATGTTTCCAGTTTTATATGTTATTGAGTAGTTTTGTTATGATTTGTTCTAATGCATCTATCTATCTCTTTTGATTGTTATATTGTTGCGACCTGGAGCTTTGCCTCATTTGTGTTGAATTGTATCCTCCACTTCACTCTGCATTATTGGTTGTCCCGTGTCTTTGTTTGAATTGTTTGGCTCTGGTCTTTGACCATCATAGAGTTGACTGATATATTCTGTCCATCATTCCATTATCTTCTTCTGTCCCATTATTATATTTCTTTCCTTTGATTTTGCATATCCTGAAACTCTGACTTCTTTTTTTCCTATTAATTCATTTAACTGATTATGCATCAATTTTGTGTCTTCCTTTTGTTGTTTTTCAATTTTTTTCACATCTCTGCTTTAACCATCCTTCCTTTGCTGCTCTGCATTTGTTTTGGATCTCTTGGTGCAATATTTTGTATGTCTGTTCTTCTTCTTATTTTTTTTGTCTTTTGTCCATTAGTTCTAGTATTTCTTCTGTCATCTGTTTCTTTTTGTTGATTCTTTTAGTCACTGTATTGCTTCTTTTGATGTTTGTTGAATTGATTGTTTGAGCATTTCCCATTGCGCCTCAGTGTTCTATATTTTGTTAATAGCAAAGCATTATATCAATTTTGTTCTATCGTACTGTACTTGTCACTCATTGTCTATCTATGTGTTACCTATAATCGTTTCATGTGCCTTTGTCCAATCTATCCCTTCTGTCATTTGTGTCTCTTAGGACATGTCCTCAAGTCACATTTTGCACTCTGGCTGTTCCTACCTGTATTGAAATCCCCTAATATAAAAGTTAGTTCTTGGGATTTACACTGTCCCATGGTCATCTTTAAGTTAATAATTATAATTAATTCTGATTCTAATTTCTTTAAAGTAAAGAAATTAGAATCAGAATAGCTAAAGCAGCAATGTCTTTCAGAAACCTTGAAAAGTTGTGGAAATCAAAACTCATCAGCACAAACACACAATTAGACTATTCAAATCAAATGTACTATCAACCCCTATGTAGCAGTGATTAAAGAGTGTATGATAAGATGGGAGTGAGATAGGAGAAAATGTGGGGAAATGAGAAAAGTTAACTAAGAGAGAGTCATTGAGACTACGGGGAAAAAGTGAGTAGAAGTAAGGAGGATAGACACATCGTGACTCACGGGAAACGTGAAACACAATCAGGAACGAGGCAAAAGGTTAAAAAGGGGAGTGATTGGTTGAAGGACAGAGGTTATACTAAGGGTGAGTATGAACAATTCATTTGAGATTGAACGAGGGCTCTATGCAGACTGTTGTGTGTTACAACTGGTACCGTGAGCAGAGTGTTAGTATACAACAAAGTGGGAGGTCCAGGCAGATGGTGCGTAGTAACTGCATGGAACGGACGGTATTCCTGGAGCAGGGACAAGTGGAACGTGTGTTAGGGTAATTGATAGGATAGTTATGGGAGTTATCAGCACCAACCACTTTAATGACAGTCAGTGAGATAGTTTCACAGAGTAGTTTTCATCTGTAGCATGAAGTTAGAAGGTAGTTGCGCAGTTAGCAACAACGAACAGTTAAGTGTTGAGCGGTGAAGGAGTTTTCACAAAGTTTAGGCTTAAATAGGAGCATGAAGTTAGAGAATAGTTCTGCAGTTAGCAGCACCGAACAATTACAGTGATAACCCATGACATAGTGTTATAAAGTTTAGACTTCATTAGGAGCATGAAGTAGAAGATAGTTAGCAGCAACGATAAGTTCAGTGACAATCCATGACATAGGGTTCACAAAGTGTAGACTTCATCAGGAGTCTGAAGTTAGAGTGTAGTTCTGCATGTGGCAGCTACGAACAATTTCAGTGGTAACCCATAATATTGTGGTACCAAGTTAGGCTTCATCGGAAGCATGACATTAGAGTGTTCTGCAGATGGCAGCAACGGACTAATTCAGTGATAATCCATGACATAGTGGTAACAAGTGTAGGCATCATCAGAAGCATGAATCAGAGTGTTGTGTGCAGTCAGCGACAACGAGCAAGTTAGGTGGCACCGAGCGAGAGAGATTCGCAGCGGTCCTGTCCACCAGGATGGTGCACGATTGTGGAGTATGACACTCCAAGACACAACAGGGTAGGAAAGGTTGAGCGAGGTCAATATCGCCAACTTACAAGTCAGCCTTGGGCTGCTGATGTGAAATAGTGGGAAATTCACGATAACTATTATTCAGAGGAAGGTCTGAGAGACATAGGGGTGTGGAGAAAGAGAGCTTGGCAGTAGCCTACTGCAGCGCTGTAGATACACAGGGGGATGCTGGGTAAATAGCAGACAATGTGTGGCAGGCCGCTAACCTGCGGTTTGTAACTGTAATTGTGAACTTGTGTGTGAGGTTGACGATTTTGAAATTAAACCTCAGGTGTAATTTACATGGTGTTCATTGAGTAAATCCTCATATGCTAGCTGTATCTGTCTGGGTCTAGCGAAGAACAACAACTGGGAGAGGCTAGCACGCCAGCTAGTAGAAACACAACTGTCTACACAAAGCAGCACAGGGTACTATGGAAGACGATCACGACCGACGGACAAGGGGGTGTCCGGGCGATACTGAGTCAACACCAGGCAAGCAGAAAACAGAGCAGCGGCTATAGAATTCTGAAGCTGATATGGGTCACGACGTGCTGTCCTGTGCAAGACACCTCCAGACAATCTGAGTGCCTGCAGCTCAACAGAGGGCATGAGGTCAAACGTCAATCGTTACGATCAGCAGGTTCAAGTCCAGCACAAGAGCAGACAGGAACAAGTGTTCTGCCTTATGTTCTGGTCTATGTGGTTTAAGAAACACAACCTGTTATACTTATGTATGTACGTGAAAGCTGGAAACAACAAGGGACATAGAACAAAGTTGAAAACATTTGAAAATAAATGTCTAAGGAAAATACTTGATATAGCTTGGCATGAATTCAAGACAAACAAGGAAATTAGAGAAATCGCCAATCAACCTATATCTTCAGTAATAAAGAAAAGATGATGGTCATATGTTGGACATGTGATGAGCAGAGATAATAACCGAATAGCAAAGCAAGCCCTCATGTGGGAAACAACGGGTAAGAGAAAAAGAGGAAGATCCAGAGAGACGCTGAGAAAACATTGATGAGAGAGGCAAGAGCAGCAGGAATCGGCTACCTCAATGAGATAGAACTGCTTGCACAGAACATAGAACTGCTTGCACAGAACAGAGACAAATGGCGAAATTTGATAAAATATCTTTAAAGAATTGAAAACTGCTAAAACAAAAATTTAGAAAAGATAAAGAGTATCTTGGTCTATGCCCTATGGGCCGGCTACTTCTTGAAAGGTCAATAGATATATATAGGGTCCAGTACTGGCATTGGTAGCACAACGTTGGGATGAAGACTAATATCTGAAACTAGACAGATCTTTAAGAGTAAATGATTTATCCGCTAAACTATCAAAAATGTGTGGATTTGCCAAGATAAATTGACTACATCAGTTATTCAGCATGGTATGGATGATAAAAAAACGATTTAAAGAAAAGCATTATCATACTAGCCTGGAAGGAGGAGGAAAGGAAACACTGTCATTCATTGTACAGAGGACTATAACTGCTAATTCTTGCTGGAAAAATATTTTGTGAAATGCTAGTAAAGATACTCAAACCTATAACTGAACTACAGCAAAATGAGGCATAAATTGACTTTAAGAGGAGTCTGAGTTGTATAAATATCTTTACAGCAAGACATGGAGATTTAAATAGAATAAACAAAAGAAGAAAAAAAACTACAGATAAAGTTTGTTGACCAAGAAAAGGCCTCAAGGAGGAAACAATACTTTTTTTTTCTGTCTATGCCTTTTTAATCGCCATATAAAAGTCTTTCGAAACAGCCAAGCTAAAGTCAGAATTAGCACTGGTCAATCAGAAGCAATTAACCCATCAAGATTGGAGTTGTACTTTCATGACTGTAATTCACCACATATATAGATCACATATGTAAATCAGCAATTTTGACTGAATTTAACACTCTTAGAGAGTTTCCTGGTGATCAGGTGGTGAAATTAGAAAGAAAGCAAGTGTAGTTGAAGTGTAGTTCTTAAGTAGAACCTGTCAATGATGAATATAATAAATAATTAAAAGCACATTAAATGCAATAATTGAGGGTACTAATTGTTTGAACCAAATCTGTGTCGTTACACATAATTATTCAGCATTAGTCATACTGTTTTCGACTGCAATTGATTTTTCCTTCCTTTGATCAGATGTTTATAATTATTTGCTTATGTTATGTGCACATATTGCAACTCTTTGTCAATAATCACTTTCCTCTCGTTCATTATTTTCATTGATTTTTTATTCATAGGTCTCCGCCATCACAGTGTTAGGTAGAAGTGGAGAGATTGTGCAGCAGACATCCTGGTATCACTTTGTTTCATTTTCTCTCAAGTTGATCCTCTGGCAAAATGACAAGTAACCTAGATGAAGGATTTGAGTTTCATATTGAGGTTCAGGAAGGTGTTGAAGGAGTAGATGGAGAAGTTATTATTATTTACAATTATGATGGTGCTGAGTTGACACCAGAGCTGCTAGCAAAGACACTAGAAGAACTATCTGCACAAACTAGTTTGCGAAAAAATGCAGCCAATCAGAGCTGTTTGTTCCTCAACAAAGAGCAGTTCAGTTTGCATCAGAAATAGATCAACATGTTGAGCTTGATCCAGGACTGTCATTTGTATCTGATATCAAAGTGGAAGCCCAAGATGAAAGTGAATCTAAAATTCATGACTTAGTTGGAAAAGATTTATTAGGAGCTACAAAACAAAGTGAAGGAATCATTCAGTCCACAGCATTGTCTAAAAGCAAAGTGAATGAAAAAGTAGAGGACTTAAACAAGAATGTATCCTTAGAAATTAAAGAAGAGAAAGTGCTGCAAATTTTCAATGCAACAGATTCTGTTCAGAAATATGAGCCTAATAGTTCATTTGATTCTCCAAATATTGCTACAAAAGATCATAGCTTATCTTCAACACAAGCAGACATATTCACTCATGATACTTCTGATGAGGAAGAAAATGATGTAGATTATATCTGTGACAAATGTAACTTTGTGTCCCGTCTGGAGTTAGAGCTACAGAGACACAAGAAGTTTAAGCACAATGAGGAAGATCCATTTGTGTGTCGTCATTGTGGCAAAGCATTCAAAGTTGAACTTAGTTTAGAAATCCATAAAATTTCTCACTCAAAAAAGGCAAAATCAGCATTTTCCAAGTTTGATCCAGGATTTATTCATAAAGTTCTGAAGTATTTTACTTGTCCGTTATGTGACTTCCAGTACAACAAGAAAGGTCAGCTTAACAACCACGTGAAGATTATGCATAAAAATGAAGAATGTATTTGTTGCCAACAGTGTCCCTATGCATGCTTAACACAGGAAGCCCTTGACAGTCATGTGTCATCATCAGTTCATGAGGAGGAGAAGCGAACATTGTGCCCACTCTGTGGAACATCCACCAAAGATATCAAACAACACTTGAAGCGAACGCACAATGATGACCGTCCTTTCTTGTGCAATTTATGTGGTTTTAAAGCTAAGACCGCCACAAATTTGAGTACTCATATGATAATTCATGATCCAGTTAAAAGAGTGACTTGTACCCTCTGCCAATATAAATGCCACACTAAGGATCAGCTTAAAAGGCACCTTGTTAAACATTCAAGTGATAAAAATTTCCAGTGCAAGCTTTGTAATTTTGCATGTAAAACTGGGATGAGTTTGAAGCGGCACATGCAGATTCACCAGACTCCTAACAAGTATGTGTGTTCTGTGTGTGAATTTACAACTCATGACAAAATGTTGCTCCGTCAGCACAAGTCTCAGGAGCATGTCTTGAAAGCGTCACACAAATGTCCTGAGTGTGATGTTGTATTTGAAAGGATGGTGGAGCTGAAAAAGCATGCCCTGGCAGTTCATAAAAGTGACAAGATCAATTTCTGTTCTTATTGTGACTTCTCAGGTGAAACAATTACTGATCTTCGAATTCACATGCAGTCTCATTTTGGGAAGTTCTCCTATACATGTTCCCAATGTGGGTACATGTGTAGATTAAAGGCATCATACAGGAGACATATGGAAAGACATAACAAGGTTAAGAAATTTGCCTGTACCTTGTGTAGCTATTCTTGTGTGGAAAAATATGATTTGCAGAAGCATTACACCCACAGACATTCTGAAGAGAAACCACTTGCCTGTCCTTACTGCAATTATCGTTGTAAGTTCAAGCCTAGACTGAACAATCACATAGCTTATGTTCACAGTGATATTAAACCTTTTTTCTGCAAACAGTGTCCCTACACAGGCAAGTCTGCAGAGAACCTGAAAAAACATATGGTCAACCATGGAGTAGTGGTCAAGTCTATACAATGTGTATTATGTGACTATGCCACGTCAGAAAGAACAAAATTGAAACGACATATGCAGGTTCATGTGAAGAAAGCTATTTTCCAGTAAATTTAACTACTAACGAACATTGCAATAATAATAGTATTAATAGAAAACCAAAGCTTTAGAACAGGAAATAATCAGATCTTCAGAAAAGATATACACACTCCTAGCTTGTGTTTTTGTTGGAAGAGTTGGCAATGTTTACTAGGATTAGTATACTTTATATAGCATTTTTATCACGCACAGCAAATTATTTTAATGAACACATTTTAAAACAAATTAATGAATACTTATGTTCTTCCTCCTCGTATAAAGTTGTTCATTTCAAACATATGGTATTAACATATATTCATCTTCATTATAAGTGTTTAGATAATTTGTAGTTTGTACCATTTTGATCAACTAGTGAAGTGCTTATTTATGCTGAAAGGTGAATTATCACGTTTTTTTTTTTTTTTTTTGTAATTATTTTTTTTATTATTTGTCACTCTTAGTGTAGAGTGAAGTGCAATGAATTCTTCATGATTAAATTGGTTTTAATTTTGTGCACTGTTTTAATTGGAGTATGAGTGATTTGACAGATTTCTTTGTTTGTTGTAGCTAATCTCATTATTGTTCTTTTCCTGTGAATCAACTAATAATGAATGGAGGAGGAAAATTAAAAGAATAAAGTATGAGAGTTGTGGTCTTTGCATACCTTAGTCTGCTTGTGTCTTCACCATATAGACATTTTTAGTATTTTTCTTTCTTAAGCATCCTCTTCTTCCTTCCATATCCCTGTGGAGCTTAGGTCTTCAACAAACACTTTCCAAGTCGTTCTGTTTCTTACCATTCTTTTAAGATCAATCCATGTCTTCCCCGTAATCTTCATCTTTGCTTCAACTTATCTTCTCCAAGAACATTTTGGTCTTCCTCTTTGTTTCTTCACCTGGTGATTCAAAAAAAGGGCCTGTCGTGTAATAGTTTCAGTTGACTTCTGCAGTGTGTGTCCTGTCCGGCGGTATCATCTTTGTTGTTGTATCTCTTTGTCCACTGGCATTTTACTGGTCATCATCAAGTACCGGGCCTACTGGCATAGGTGATCATGTCTCTCCACAACTTTTGATCTCGACAGTTCTTTATTATTTCGGTTGTTGACCTTCTGCCAAGCCATTCTCTTTAGCTGTCTGGTATTTTCTCTCTTTGCTTCCCTCTATCTCTTCGTCCCTCAATTTTTCCAGTTGTTCTTTTCTCATTACATGGCCAAAAAATGATAATTGTTTCTTCCTAATATTGGAAATTAGCTCTCTTTTTGCTTCGGCTTCTTTCAGAACATTTTCATTACTCTTCTTAGCTGTCTATGGTATTCTGAACATTCTTCTGTAAAACCATATTTCTACAGATTCCAGTCTGTTGTCCTATTGTCCATGATTCACATCCGTATGTTAAGACCGGCTCTACGTAACATTTAAGAACTTTTTTTCTTGTTTCTATTGATTTTACTGGTACTTTCCCATAATTCTACGTTAGTGATTTTGTCCTGCCATTTTTATCCTGAGCAAGCCCCCATTATTGAAGGTCTGCATCTTTGTGATTGTCATTTTTGTTGTTCTCCATGTTTCATAGCCATTGTTACTGAGTTATTTGTGTGTCATCCTCATTGCACTCCGAATATGCTCAGATCCCCTCCTCAGCAAGTCTCGCAGTGTCTGACGACTCCAGTTCTGCGTTGGTTGATAAGTCTTCTTAAATGCCCACTAAGTTTCTCGTTTCTGGCTGTGCCCATCGTAACTCTCATCTCTTTCATCCGAAGAAGTGGCGTTGACTCATGGTTGTCAAGTCCTGTGTCCTTCCTACATCTTGGAGGGGGTTGATGACGTCCGCCCAATCCATTGGTTGGCAGTCTTCAACGACAGCACAGCTATCCAAGCTGTCTACTTTTTCATTTCCCCATACTCCCGAATGTCCAGGGTATGTGTATAGAGCCTGCGTCCACTTTACTTATCATGCTGATCTAATTCTTAGTATACAGGCATGGGTGTAGTCTTGTGACTGTAGCCTGGTGAATGCCCTGGTCACTGCCATCACTCCATCATCATGCTACTCATGGTCATAACGTAAGCACCGCTGTTTTCTTTGACTATTCTGAAGAGCGTGACGTAAATGCCCTTGCACTCCTTTGGTGTTGTATTACAGATCTGATGAGACCGTTCACTACGACTGAGTTCTGCTCCCTACATTTCCTGTCGATTGTGGCAATACAGGAGAAGGTGCCCCTGAATGGCTTAAACACCGGTATCCACTCATCACCAGTGTTGATATTGGTAAGCCCACAGATCTGTTAACTCTTTCTGTGCGGAAGCTTTTTATCGACGCAACGGAAGAGATTTCAGAGACAAAATTGTTCATGGTTTTAAGAATCAATCTACATATTTATATTTATCTAACATATATATGAATGTTTAGATAATTAAACAAGCTATTAGATTTCACCAATATCAAGATGATACTAGACATGTAAAAAGAATATAGTTTGATGGCATTCACACTATTAAAACTGAGAGTGGCGAAACATATGGAAATAGTTAACATCTTCTGCTCGGCCTACCTATGCTTTGCCCTTTATAGCTTGTCACCTTTCCCTGTGTTGAGCTCTATATCTGCACTTATCTTCAGGTATGCTCTTTCCCTCCAGTTCTTGATCCTATCATCCATGGTTGGACAGTCAAGAAGATAACTCATTGCTACACAGGGAGAGTCCTTCGTACACCCCAAGATACTGCACATAGCTTCATTCTGTATTTTATCCAGCCCCTCAATTTGTGTCGTACTGACAGTAAGAATTGCTAGGGCATACTAGATTGGCACAAGGATCAGTCCCTGGAACAGTAGGGTAAGTAGCATGTGCTCGATGTTGGCAGCTGCCATGACCTTCAAGGTGGCTAATCCTTTATGGTTTTTGTTATGACATAGTTGATGTGGACTCAAAAACACAGGCTGCAATCAAACTTCTAGGTACGTCATCAACCTGTCCCTGATAGTCTCATCAGCTGCCATTCGTGCTACCGGTGTTAATGATATAATTGTTATGGGATAACCATGCAACTAATCCTTGTACTCAGACACCTGATACTCCACACCAGGAAAAGATGCGATTGACAATGTTTTACAGTGTGGAGGCGATTTCCTGTCTCTCTCTTCCCTATCAATATAGCAGAATGTCATCAGCAAAAGTCATAGTTCTTGCCCTCCCATCCAGCTGTTTTTCCATGATTGTTATTGTGTTAACATTAAATAGAACTGGTGACAATGGTGAGCCTTGTGGCAGCCCTGGACAAATGGATGTTGGCTCGGAAGACCAACTTCCACCTCTTAGTACCACCCCTGAAACAGCCGCAGCGATCCATCTAATGAGGAAGGTGTGCACCACCAGTTTGAGCAGCATATGCATGAGATATTCAAATGGTACCCTGTTGTAGGCATCCTCCAGATCTATAGCAGCAGCATGCCTCCTCTCATCTGTGGAAGTCTTCGAAGACGTCATAGGCAAAGACAGCCACATTGAGCCATGTCTCTTTGTTATACCTATAACCTCAGAGTGTGAGTGGGAATGTGCGTATCTGTTCAAGCTGACAAGTGAGTATACGGGCAACCATTTTCTCCATTAGCTTACCCACAGTGTTCTGCATCTTGATGATTTTGTAGACACTGATCTGAGAGTGGTCCTTGTTGTACCTATGTGGCCACTCTAAATGCTGGTATTAAACTCTTTGGCCAGTTTTTTCAAGTTATCAGCTAAATCACCTATGTCATCATACCGAACACCATCTGGTCCAGGAACAGAGTTGTGTGACCTTTTAAGTTTTGTGCGAATGTCATTGATTCTGATCATGAGATCTACCGGCACTACTTCATAGCCTTATAATAGATTATAAATGATTTAACATTGGAAATGACAATTTTTCTATTGCATATTTTGTGTTTTTTTTTTTTCAAAAACTGCAATGAACAGCACAAATGTGAACAAAGTTTATTATTTGTCATTAAATTACAGTAAAAAGTCATTGTGTACTCATCTCAAAAGATTTTTGCGCACATGTGGTCAAGTACTGTTTCTTCATAGCATTTGTCCACAGTACATTTCTGCATATTCCCCTTTTCTTATCTTCACATATTTGATAGACAACAGTGAACTGTTTTTTCTGTAAACTTCTTTGGTTTCAGTTAAAGAACACATTTGGAAAGTGATTATTTCAACAATTATTTTCTCGTATCATTTTAGTTTCTTACGACATGGGTTAATGTTTTGATTTATATATATTCGAATGACTTTAGTGTGGTGGGCTGTTCTTTCATTCAGCAACCTATGTGGCTATTAAGGCAAGTGCTGTGCCCTATCAACTGCAAATATTTGTGAATGAAAAGACATTTTTTCTAACATCCTTCTTTCTGGCGTTCCCATGGTGACTATTAAAGGAATGAATAGCCCTCGTTATCATCCTCCCTTTAAAGGGTGTTAAGTGGGCATAGATGTATTTTGTTGTAGTTTGTAGCCAGACTGATATTTGTGCCTTTTGGCCCAGCATATTTGACTTAAGCACTGCATTTTTGAGTATCAGATTGCCTTTCCTCTTCAATACCTATGTGCTTAACCGGACTGGACAGTCTGTTTCCAGGAGCACCACTGGAAGGTGGAGTAAGGTCTTGACCAGCTCTGTGGTGTTTCTGACTGCACTCAGTTCATTTGCTGGATGGATATCTGGGCCCTCTTCTAACATCCAATACTTAACACTCAGTTCAGTTGCTGGATTGATATCTTGGCCCTCTAACATCCAATACTTTACACTCAGTTCAGTTGCTGCATGGATATCTGGGCCCTCTTCTAACATCCAATACTTAACACTCAGTTCAGTTGCTGGATTGATATCTTGGCCCTCTAACATCCAATACTTTACACTCAGTTCAGTTGCTGCATGGATATCTGGGCCCTCTTCTAACACCCAATACTTAACACTCAGTTCAGTTGCTGGATGGATATCTTGACACTTTAACATCCAATACTTTACATTCAGTTATGTATGGATATCTTGGCACTCTAACATCCAATACTTAACATTCAGTTCAGTAGCTGGATGGATATCGTGGCCCTCAAACATCCAATACTTAACACTCAGTTCAGTTGCTTGATGGATATCTTGGCCTTCCTCTAACATCCAATACTTAACACTCAGCAAGATGGTGCTCAACAATTTCATAAATGACGTGGTTATACCATGGAAGATGTGATAGCATTCTGCTCCAATGAATTAAGTTGTATGTGTTAAATTTGGGAGGGAAGAGGAAACAAGCAATGACAGCAATCCACATCTGATGACTGCATGCATCTGGATTAATGAAAACAGCTGATCCAGACTCTTTTCCTCCCACAATAATGACCTGAGAATTAGACTAACCAGTCTGACCAAACAAGTAGGGATCAAAAAGGGAAGGCAACCTGGTACTCTTTATTGCTATACTATTGGCGATGTGTCAAGCCAAAAGGTGCAAATATCACTGCTTTTCCATGAATTAGTGACAACACATTCACGTCCGTTAAACATCTTACTCAAGGCAAACAATGATGAGTAGCAATCGAGTGAATGCATAGGAAGAGATATTGAATTGAAAGAAAAGAAAATTGTGTTCTAGCCTTTTTTTCAGGATATTCATGTGGTATTTAATCCCCAAGGAAAAAGGCAAAGAGGAAGACCAAATTGTTCTTGGAGAAGACAGATTGAAACAGAGATGACGATAATAGGGAAGACATGGAATGATCTTAAATGAATGGCAAGAAACCGGCTTGTAAAGCTGTTCCCCTTTTATAAGTGTTTGTTGAAGACCTATGTTCCACAGGGAATTGAATGATAGAAGAGAGATGTGGTAGATCACAGTTTGTCACTGTTTTCCCATTACTCTTTTTTAATTCAATCCTCCTTGCAGTTTTAATTAGCTGTTTGCATAGTCACTGTTGTTTACTATTTTTCTTTTCTAGGTCCCGTCCTTGCTGGCCTATCAAACTTGTCATTGCCAGGTGCCTGTCACACGACTGTTTGATATTATAGGCTGCAATAACCTGGTGTGATTTAACTCTTCCCTACAGAAGCTTTTTCTCGATGCAATGGAAGAGATTTCAAAGACGCAATTTTTCATGATTTATTAATAAATATACATATTTATATTTATCTAACATATTATATATGAATTTTTAGATAAATGAACATGATTTCACCAAAACCAAGATGATACAAGACATGTAAACAGAATATGGTTTGGTGACGGTTCACACTAATCAAATTGAGAGTGGCGGAACATAGGCTAAAATCAGAATGGCGCACAGTGCGGCGAAACATACCGAGAGAGCTAGGGAACTTTGGACAGTGAAAATGAGCTTGTCTAGATAATGTTAGTCTCTGGTGATAATGTATAAGAAAATAAAGTTTCAAGTGATAATCTTTTTTATTCTTATTTTAGGGTTAAAACTGTACACCAGCATCTCTGAATATTCTACGTACTCAGTATCCCTCTTTAATGCTGATCTAAAAACATACACCTCATTATGGGCATTATAGTTATGGAAAGTTGCTAATGGTCTTACCATTTTTGGCTGCAATCTCCGACTAGTACAGTCATTGCCAAGAAGGAAAGATGGCAAATTACCTTCTTATTTTGCCAAGTAAAATTATGTCCAAATACAATATATCTACAGCTAACGACGTTAATGGGTACCCAACCACCGCATCCGGGAGGGAGCGCCATATACTACAGGTGACGCCCGATCGTCATCAAGCTACTGCATGCAAGATCAAAAATAGAGACACTGGCAATAGGAACTTGGAAAATTCGATCAGCATTCCAGGTTGGCAAGCTAGAAAACATCAGCCAAGATATGAAGAGAATGAAATTGATCATCTTGGGAGTATGTGAAATGAGATGGAAAGGAGCAGGATTATTACAATACTACAGTGGAAGTGTAATTTACTCTGGAGGAACCACACATGAAAGAGGAGTAGGCATCGTGTTAGATAGAGAAAGAAGCAAAACAGTGAAAGGATTTTGGCCAGTATCAGACAGAATTCTGCTAGTAAAATTGAGAGGTAGACCAATGGATATCAACATAATTCAAACTTAAGCGCCAATAAATAAGAGCAAAGAAGAAGACATTGACACCTTTTACAACGAGCTAGTGCGGAACAGTGTAAATCCCAAGAAGTAACCATTATATTAGGGGATTTCAGTGCAAATGTAGGAACAGCTAAAGTTCTAACTGTGACTGGAGGACATGGCCTTGGAGAGACGAATGGCAGAGAAAATAGATTGTGCAAAGACATGAAATGATTATAGGTAGATATTGCTTGTTCAAGCAATACCCTAGACATGGACAAGGCAATGCCCAGACAACAAAGTACACAATCAAATTGATTTTGTATTGGTACAGAGAAGATTCAGGAATGGGCTAACATCTGTTAAAAAAGGCCAGGAGCAGGTTGCAATAGTGAACCCATGTACCGGTAGTTTGGAAAAATGAGAATAAAACTGCGGAACACAGAACTCCCCAAGAAATATGGTTAGAATTAGACATGCTTAGAGTAGATAGACAGGTGAGTGATAAGTGCTGTACGATAGTACACAATAGATATAATGCTATTGAGAAAATACAGGACATCGAGTTGCAGTGGGAAATGTTCAAACAATTGATTCAACAAACATCAAAAGAAGTAATACCAGTGACTAAAAGAATCAACAAAAAGAAATGGATGACAGAAGAAATACTAAAACTAATGGACGAAAGACAAAAACATAAGAAAGAAAAGGGGACATATAAAATATTTCACAAAAAGATACAAAACAAATTCAGAGAAGCAAACAAAAAAAGGATGGTTAAAGCAGAAATGTGAAGACATAGAAAAACAACAAAAGAAAGACACAAAATGTATGCACATAAGTTAAACAAATTGACAGGAAGAAAAGAAGTCAAAGTTTCAAGATGTGTGAAATCAAAGGAAGAAAATATAATGGGACAGGAGATGATAATGGACAGAATATATCAGTCAACTCTATGATGATGAAAGACCAGAGCTAAACAACTGAAACAAAGACATAGGACCACCAATAATGCAGAGTGAAGTGGAGGGGGGCAATTCAACACATGAAAAGAGGCAAAGCTCCAGGTTCTGACAATATAATAATCGAAGAGATAAATATATTTGGAGAGCTGGGAGTAAATCATAACAAAACTACTCAATGACAATACTGAGTTAATTGCAGGTTATCTCCATTGCACTCTGAATATGCCACTAAGTCCCGCAGTGTCCAGCGACTGACGACTCCAGTTCTGTGTCGGTTGATAAATCTTTGTATATGCCCACTAAGTTTCTCGTTTCTGGCTGTGCCCATCTTATCTCACATCTCTTTCATTCGAGGGAGTGACGTGGACAAATACTTGAGCACAATAATAACATCAGATGGAAGATGCACCACGGCAATAAACAGCAGAATAGCTCAGACCAAAATAGCATTTCAGAAAATGAAAAACGTCTTATGCAACAAATCGATATCAATAGAAGTGAGATAAAGTTCATCCGTGCTATATAAAGCTAGTTTTGACCTATGGACACAAATGATGGACAGTAAACAACAAACAAATGAAAAGACGATTAGAGGCCACGGAGAAACAATCATTTGTCTGTCACATCACGAGAAGAGGAAAGTTGGAATACTTGGTTACAACTGGCAAAATACAGAGAAAGAGCGATCACGGACGACAAAAATAGACAACAGAATTGATACGATGCACTGCGGATAGAAAGAAGATTGTGGAATGACATGATCTACTACGTAGGTATACCGGTATGGCACATATCATCATCATCTTTGCGCTTCGCTTACATCTTCATGACACTGCTTTTGTCAAGATAATAAGCATTTGTACATGTTAGAAAAACATCAAAATAATGATGACTTTACCATACATTTCGGTTAGAATTAAAGGAGGTCAATGACACAGTTGAGTTGATAGATGTACAAAAGTTGTAGGAATTTTTCATCTTTACAACGAAAATGGCATTCATATTATTTGTCTCCAGCCTAAACCATTGGAAACTACTATTCGTGCTGTTTCGTCCTAAATGTTTGTCTGCAACGCAAGTATTCCGCCCTACCCTATCCGGGAGATACTTGTCTTAACAGGAAACAATACAGATACACTATGTATTTCCGAGCTGTGATCGCAACCTTATGCTATAGTCATAAAAACACCTGCGCGAAATACATTGCCTACGAAGCCAATTTTTTAGTTAGCTGAGTGGCAGTGTTCCCTAGCGTTTGGCTTTTCGTGGCAAGCGCTATGCCACTTCTACGGGTTCGATCCTGATTTGGTCCATATTTTTTTCTGTTGTTGATTATTTGTCAATTTTTCCGAGTGCTGTAAACATACCTCTTCCTCTGAATTGATTCATTCAAAAATTAAACCAGAAATGGGAAATAATTCGGAGAAGTGCTCCACATATTTGTATAAACGGTCGTCTACCATGCGAAAAAAAATATTCAAACTTGTCGATGTCTTTAAAAATGTTATTGATCATCTTCGCCATTGTATGTCCTGTTTGGTACATACAGAAGTATAACAAATCAACACAGAGCTGGAGTAATCCGTCTCCACACACTGAGGGACATAGTGGAGAGGAGATCTGAGCACTTACAGACGTGCAGATGATCCATTGATTAACTAAACATTCAGAAAGGTTGATCTTTCTCTCTCATCGATTGTGATGTCATCGTCTTGTCTTTTGACTCATGCAAGTTTGTCCTGAGGCAACCTTCATGAATGTGTCCTTGTCCTGACCAAGCCAGTAGGAAAGGCAACCTGGCATTCCAAAAAAATGTCTTGCTAAAATTAGATGTGTTGGGCCGAAATGCTGTAATCGACATCACAAAAAAACATCTTCTCCAATTTCATGTTACAGGTAGATGAAGAAGAATAATACAAGGCTATTTTGTAATGTGTGAAGATTGCCTTATTAGAATGATAGCGATCACGGTTATTTTCGTCGGCCAGTTGCTTGTGATAAAAGCTGATTATACCATAGCTCACAGCATAACGAATGAAGTAAAGCCTTGATAGACTGGCTTGGTCATACCAAGCTACCTGCGTACATACCTGCTATTTTTCAGCTATCAATCAATTGCCTAATGCACAAAATGTTATAATTGACATTGCAACATCCTTCCTTGATGACACTACATCTCTGATAGAAGAAATTATCGGGGAGGGTGCGGATTTGTTGACCGTACCGTGATTGATATACTCATCAACATGATTTGAAGAACGACCTTGGCTTCTGTTATTTTGACCACCCGTTCTCCCGACGATTACATCGCTTGATTTTAAATGAGCAAGAAATATTGTAAGACATTGTCAATATTAAATCTTGCATAGCTACCATTACTCCGATTCATATCTCACGAATTTTCACCTTGCAGAACTCACAATGATACACCAACACTTAAGATTATGATTTTGGCATACACCTTTTATGTAAAGTTACATCCACATAATATGGTCAATATCCCTGCATTTAGACAATAAAAACACGTATAAATAACGAGAAGAAGATACGAACTAAATGTATACATTATTTTCCCAATATTTCGTACTTAAAATATACAATATATGTGTTATTTATATTAATATAACACTTTGCCAGTTTCTATTAAGAACATGAATTGAAAGATCAATATTAGGCTTCTCACATGTGATCATTAGTCGAAGGTCAAATTCGCCATCATTAGGCCCGTAACATGGGCGGTTGTTAAAGCGTTCTTGATGGTGACGTCTTCGCCATTCTCTTCCGACCTTTACGATTATGAGCCGTTTTTAAAGAGGTTATGAAAGTTCGAATTGACGTCACAATAGTCGGGGCATTCCCATATCCGCTCTACCGCCCGTTCTAGCAGCAGTGGAACTGTTCGTTTACTGATTGTTCCTGTCCTGCATTGAATGACCGTATTGCTTTCTTTTCCGCTGAGGATGCTTTACTTGCTTTCACCCATCGTGGTGCTGTGTTCCACCATTCCTGTGACACGAGGGTTATCCTCAATTTTGTTGTCACTCTTCTGTGACAGGTGTTCTGTTAAAGCTCTCGTCTTGTCATACATGTCCAATTTAAGGTCTCTTGCACAACTTACAGACCACGCCAAAGTGTTGGCATTGCCACGAGCTCCCTCCGCGTGCCCAGGGCAATATATCCAAGTTAAATTGTTAAAAATGGGACATATCGAGTCAACCACTCCCTGCAGAGTGTGTTTTGTGAGTCACGCAAAATGACATAATGTGTTGTTGATCCCTTTAACCAACCAAGTGATAGTTTCCATCACAGCTCTAATCTCCATGTGTGTGCTGGAGGTAGTAGTCGTGTAGGCTCCTGCTCCTTTCTCCAGCAACTTTCCATTAAAATGCACTAGAAAATCCAAGCCACTCGCACATCCCTTGTGACCGAGCCATCAGTGTAGATGATCGGGTCTTGAGGTTGGGAGTGAAGTTGCAGTACCTCCTGGATCTCGGACTCAGTCAGGCTCTGCGCCCAGTCAATGCATTTCCTGTCCAATTGTATGACGACCTTGGTTAGCCTGTACCTGTCATGCACATCTCTATCCAATCCTACCAGTAGGTATGTCCTCGTTGTACACGGGCTGTAGTGTTGTCTCAGCCTCTGCCAGCCACGATCCCCAGCGCTTAATGCGATTCCCTTTCATTGGCTGTAATTCTGGTAGCAGTGGGTTCTTTGGTTACGGAAGGCCCCGGTATCACTGCAAACGAATTAAAATCCATAATTGCTCAACCACCCGTGCCAGCGTAATCATCCAAATTAACATCTCATCTCCCAAACAAAGAAAGGTAACTGTAGTCCTCATCATAGCAGTCTCAGCACACGCCAAAAAAACATAAGGCGAAACTGCGCGGAAAGTGAACACAGTGGGTATATTTTGTTACATGCCACCGCCAGATACGCTTTCGCTTGCATGTACTTGTATCGCTCTTGAATACATGGAAGGTCTATTTTATAGTAGGAATCGCATTGCTGGGATTAAGTATCCTCGATGCATCTCTACACAGTTTGCATCGCCTCGTTCTGTACCCTTTTCAATTTAGCTGAGAGTGAGATAAAGTAAGATCGCACAGCCCGTAGTTGACGAATGATAAAACCAGCGACTACATTAAGAGTTGTAAAGTTCGTTGATGGAAACCATATCTACATATAACCTTTACTGCTTCACTCTTTCCTAGCACTTTGTACCACGATAGTTAGCTGAATTCTGTCCACTCATTGACATTATCTCTCCACTTCTTCCTCTGTCTATCTTGTTATGTTTTGCCCCGTAGAATGGCCTGTAGATCTTGTAACATATCCATATCATTTTAATGTTCGTTCTTTTACAACAGGCAGAAAGTCTGTAATTGGTCCAGTATGTCGCTGAATTGTTTTGCATGACGACACTTCCTAGATATTGTCTTTAGACGAATATTTGCCCAAGATCGTTCTGTACCGTTTTATTTCCCTAAATATCAACAGTGAATGTCCATGTTTCGCAGGCATATAGAAATATGAGTTGGCCTCTGAGAATTTCCTCGTTGAAAAATCCACCTCTGAGGCCTCTAATAGTCTTTGCATTTGTTTATCTACTGTACATGATTAGCTTCCATAGGTCAGAATATGGCTCTACATAACACCGATAACCCTCATTCTCACTTTCATTAACATAGACTTGTTGCACATGATGTTTTTCATTGTCTGAAATGTTACTTTGGCCTGTGCTATTCTGCGTTTCATTTCTGTGATGTATCTTTCGTGTCTTGTTACTATCTGAGTAAAGTATCTACTAAGTAAAGTTTCCTTCCTTGCCTTGCTAGGCGTGTGGAGAAAATGGTGTTAGTAACCATATTTTTTATGATCGCAGCACATTTTAGAGTAATGTGGTTAATGGATGATCACGCCAGGCCGCCTCTACTTCCAAGAAAAATATCTGGTACCCATTTTTAGAGGTTGGGCGAACCCTGGGGCATTGTCGGTCCCCCCCCCCCCAAAAAAAAAAAAATCCGCCACTTCTAGAGATCGAACTCAGATCATCTGATCAGGAAGTGAGCACACAAACCACTAAGCCACAGTGGCTCCTGTGATACATGAGGTTGACTGTGACACTCGTTGGCATCGTTTGTCTTGAGAGACAATATTACACCATCGATGATACATGCATCGTGTTCATGTTGAGTACCTTCACTTCTCAAGCAGTTCGCTCCCCTATCACGTTATTGAACTGTTCAACAGGTGCAGACAAAATGAAACGAAAACCTTAACAGTAAAAAAAATCCTGGAGTGTGAGGAGTCATGCGTTCAGAAGATAGCAACATAATATAACTAGGAACAGTAGTCAATACAAATGCCACAGTTCGGACCAGAATGTGGGGCCATGCGATGTTTGATCACGTGCTAAACGTAAACTAGAAAATGCGGCACGAATGTCTACAGGCTTCCCCTGTCCATCCATGAACAACGATAGGATCTTGTAAAGACAAGAACATAAATCTTATTTTGAGTCATACGAGATGTAAATTGTTATGTGACCTGGTGAAAGTTTTATGTATTTTGAGTTTAATTATGTAAGCATTCAGAGAAGTTATGTTGTGCCTAGAACACGGCTGTAGCAGTTTAATTTTAGCGTGTACTTAGCTTGAATGTAGAAATGATTGTTGTTTTTTTTCTACTTGAACCTTTGTTACATGAGCACAATGAAATACATTGTAGTAAAACAATATTCATGTGTGGCGTTCTTGTTGTAATTCATCGTGTAGATATTGGTGCTAAAAGCGTCCAGCACTGAGGAGGACCGTGCAGAGGACATGGAAGGCATAGCATGAGTCAGTTCAAATTAGCAAGAGCGCCCGTAGTTTCTTCCACTTTAAGTCAACAACACCAAAGCATAAGTAGTTTTTATATACCCGTTGGTCAATTCTTACACCGTAAAACACGGAAGTCAGGCAGTAACTTTACAATGTTCGCTGTTATTCCATTTCTCAATGTTGGCTACCATAGTGCGCCACTCAGCTCTCTCTCTCTCTTGCTTTGATGGTGCAGGTTGTCATGGGCTGACTTGTCCATCTTTTGATGTTACTCGTCCATGTTGGTCTTGGTCTGCTTCTTTTACGTTGTATTTTTCCCTTCCAAGATTAATTTTAGTAGGCTGCTGTGTCTTTTAACATGCCCCAGAAATCTCATTTGTCTCATATCCCATCTTTTAATGTATTTGTCACGTGACCTCAACCTTGTACACATGATTTGAGACTACATTTGGGTAAGTCAAATCGCTGACCCCAAATCTTCTGCCCATCGTAACGCTGTCTGCACTGGCCAGTCCTGTAGACTTGCAATGAAAGATTTTGCGGAAGCGTGTGCGCACAGCGGTGATTTTGAGTGCATAGATAATTGGGTTCAGGAAGCTGTTCAGGTAGGCGGCCACACTCACGTACACAATAATACTGCCCTGCTGTACCACAGTCAAATCTTTGAGGTGGCCACGAACAAACATAATGAGGAGTATACCTGCGAGAAAAAAATGTACACAAACATCATGTACGAGTATATGTAAGTTCAATAGCTAAATACATGCACTATAGGAAAAATGACAATATAGGATTGATTCACTGAAAAGATATCTAATTTGCAACTCCCCTCTCCTTCCAATAATTAAATAATTACACGTTTTTCTTTTCAATTGCATATAACTTTTTTTTTTTTTTAAATCGAGATCACACTTATGGCGATTCGAAACAATATGCCTAAATATAATTAACAGTACATCAATTTGTACAGAATATTCTCTTTAAGTTGATGTGTGCTTTCAACAGTTTTACAGTGCTGTTTCGTACGCGATAGACCATAACTTCGAACGTTCCATAGTTCAAACGCTAAATTCAAGGGAATGTTGATCCAGAGTTCCAACGATGCTTCTTTGTTCTACCTGAACAGATGCTGTTGGGGCAGGGAGGGACAAAAGTGCCATCTGTAAATAAATTCTATGCTTTTGTTGTACGTACAAGTTATCTCTAGTGTTTTGCGGTTGTGTGCTTTGAAGGCTTAATTTTCTCGCATTATTTATGGTGTGTTTGGTTAGCAGGCAACTATATCTGTCTTGGTTGTATGTAACCACTATCTGTTGACTATTAGCTTCCAGAGGGTATGGAAACAACGAAGCTTAGGAGGAATGCTGTAGCATCGAGGACTGAAGTTAAAGAGAAACATCTTGAAACATGAATTCTGTACACGTGTGACTAAGATTCGTTGTAAAAGGGGAAGTAAGCCACATACATTAAACTGTAGTTAAAAGACGCAAGAGGTAGAGAGAGAGAGACAGACAGAAAGACAGAAGCACACTAATTTAGCGTGTTTATGGAAAGGAACTCCCATTTCTCTCCACCAGCCACACTGGACATCTTCATTATCACTAGGTTAAGTAAATACAATTAAAAATATAAATTATTATATAACAATAACGTAACTTATTAAGCGTTTTCTTTCTTAGTTTATCAGTTATGGTTTTTAATTCACTTCCATTATTTCTAATGGAAAACAACTATTCGTACTTCGAATTATTCACATTTCGAACAGCTTCCTATAAAAAGTTAAGTTCGAAAGTAGAGACATCCCTGTATTTTGGGGCACAGTTTAAACAGAAGTTTTACAATTGTGTGCATTATTTAAATAAGTTGAATGTGTGCAGTGTAAGATAGAGGAATAATTGAAAATAAATAAACAATGTATGATTACAGCTTTGCGTCAACCGGTGATATCACAGTATATCATATCAATATATTGATTAAAAAAAAAAACATTCGACCGTCAACACAAAACAGAGCTAACAGATTTTAAGAACAAATAAAACAATACGAAGCACCACATTATATGTAAGTCGGTTTGCTCTAATTTTGAACGTTTCGGAGTTCGAACGCAAAATGAGAGAACTTTGATCCGGAGTTCGAACAATGCTTCTAGGTTTGAGTAGCATGTGTTCCGGCACAATAACAAAATGTACTATGTAAAATGCACCCGATCACTCTGTTAAGTCATTTCTTTTTTTAATCGTGTGCATTTTCATAGATTCGCTTTGCTTTATATTGGGTTATTTTGTTATATATAACGAATATTTCAAATGAAAAAGGGACTTATTGTGAAGCAGGAAAGCGGTATACATGTAGTGAATCTAAAGTATATCAAACGCCGAACTGTATAAATGAGGAGAGCGCTTTTATCTTCGCTTAGTATGTCCAATTAATTGTCTGGGTATATTTAATTGTGCTATCTTTACCTTAAATTCTACGTATTTTCTCCTTTAAGCTGATCAAAATTGATATTATTTAATATCAGGAAACATGTTAATTCACTTTTCATTATTTGTAATGAAAACACACTAGATTAGGACTTCGAAAGATTCAAGCGTTCGAGCGACATCCCCGAACGAGTTAAATTCGAAATACGAAGCACTACAGTAATCTAAAATACATTGATATGTAATATATTATTCACTCTGGAGAACATAAAACGAAGCCGTAGTGGCCTTGTTTTTTAAGATTAAAATTGAGTTCTTAAAAGACCTAAGTCCGTATAATAGATCCAGCCTTAAAAAAATAATTAGTACTTCGTTTTACGTCAGAGAATGGGAAGCAGTCGAATTGAGAGAACGGGACAGAGTCCTACAAGAAGTTGTGTCCAAGAGAATTAAAAACCCAACACACAATTCAAAAGTGCAGTAATGTATCTCATCTTCATATTTTTTGTAAAACAATTTTTTTAAAAATAATTGGATAGTACGGAACCGCTGTTTCGAGATTCTATCTATTGACCTTTCGAGCCCTAGCTGGCCAATAGGGCATAGACCAAAGTACTCCTTCTCTTATGTGAATTTTTGTTCTAGCAGTTTTCAAATCTTTTAAAGATATTTTATCAAATCTCGCCATTTGTCTATGTTCTGTGCAAGCAGCTCTATCTCATTGAGGGAGCCGAATCCTGCTGCTCTTGTCTCTCTCATCAATGTTCTTCTCAGTGTTTCACTGGGTCTTCCTCTTTTTCTCTTACCTGTTGTTTCCCATATGAGGGCTTGCTTTGCTATTCGGTTATTATCTCTTCTCATAACATGTCCAACATATGCCCATCGTCTTTTCTTTATTACTGAAGATATTAGTGGTTGCTTGGCGATTTCTCTAATTTCCTCGTTTGTTTGTCTCGGGATTAGGGCTTTAGTAATTGTATGCTATTTGAGCAGAATTGACATTTATAATTTATACATTGTTAAAAGACTAACCCATTTTGATATGAAATTCCCAGAAATAGAAGTGGGAAAATGTTTATACCTGGAATCAGGTAGAAGCACCAGCATCTAAACGCAATAAGAGACTTACCTACAGGCAACCAACATAAGAAGTAAAGACCAAGTATCATGAGCACTGTCTTGGTGTACCTCCAAGAATGACTGCCTTTTCTGCCAACCTGCACCACTGGGTTTGTTTGGGCATGTATGGTGCGGGCATGTTTATTGGCAATCTGCGGTATTAAATAACACACGTGTGTATATGTGTGTAGTTCTTGCTTGTGTGTCTATGTGTGTAGTTCTTGCTTGTGTGTATATGTGTGTAGTTCTTGCTTGTGTGTATATATATATGTGTAGTTCTTGCTTGTGTGTATATGTGTGTAATTCTTGCTTGTGTGTATATGTGTGTAATTCTTGCTTGTGTGTATATGTGTGTAATTCTTGCTTGTGTGTATATGTGTGTAATTCTTGCTTGTGTGTATATGTGTGTAATTCTTGCTTGTGTATATATGTGTGTAATTCTTGCTTGTGTGTATATGTGTGTAATTCTTGCTTGTGTGTATATTATTACCAACAAGCGCTTAATACCCCTGCCTCGCTACGGTATGTAACTGATTACATTTTTGTGTCTTCAGTAAAATTTTCTTTGATTGCAAAAGAAGAATTGTAATGTACCACTCCGCGCCTGGTAATGCCTTGTAAATATTAACTCTTTCAGTAGGAAGGTTTTTATCAATTCAGCGGTAGAGATCTCAGAGACAACATTTTTCATGGTTTTAAATATCAATCTACATGTTTATATTTATCTACCACTTAATATATTATATATGCATTTTTAGATAACTGAACAAGGAACATTATCTCACCAATACCAAGATAATACAAGACATATAAAAAGAATATGGGTTGATGGCAGTTTACACTAATCAAATTGAGAGTGATGCTTTTTGTGGCTAAACCGTTGGCGACAGTAGTGCAGGTGGCTGTGAACCCAAGGGAAAAGTGCACGCACATGCACCGAAAGACAATAGATTTGGCACCGACTTTGCACGAAACATGCACCAAAACCCGTGCCAAAGTCCGATAATCCGCTTACTTTCTCGGTGGTCGTGATCGGTAATCGGCTTATCTCGGTGGTGTGCGTTGGTGCGTGATCGGCGCGTCGTGGTGTGCGTTGGTGCGTGGCGGTGATCGGTGCGTCGCTAGCTCGCCGGCTATAGGACAGCGGGGGTCGGGCGACAGCGGGGTCGGGCGACAGCGGTTCTAAAAGGGGGATGGCGGTATCTCGCGGGTCGGATGGCGGGCCGTTGCCGGCTATCGTGCGGGTGGGGAAAGGTGCCCTTATTGGTTATCATCATGTGTGGGTCAACAGGAGGCGACATGTAAAAAATGCTGACAAGCAATTATTAGTATCGTTAGCGTCATGTACCAGATTATAGCGATTTCTCTCTATTGCATATCCAAGCTAACTCAAGTCAAATAAAAATCATCATCATGTGCCTCAACACTATCCCTTCATGGCCTATCATCATCATGTGCCTCAACACTATCAGCATGTGCCTCAACACTATCATCATGTGCCACCCTCATATAGCGATTTTTTTTTCTCTCTATTGCATATCCAAGCTAACTCAAGTCAAATAAAAATCATCATCATGTGCCTCAACACTATCCCTTCATGGCCTATCATCATCATGTGCCTCAACATCACCCTTCATGGCCTATCATCATCTTGTGCCACCCTCAACACTATCATCATGTGCCACTCTCAACACTATCATCATCATCATGTGCCACCCTATGGCCTATCATCATCAGCATGTGCCTCAACACTATCATCATGTGCCACCCTCAACATCAACCTTCATATCATCATCTTGTGCCTCATCATCATCCCTTAATGTTCTATCATCAAGCCACCCTCAACATCAACCTTCATATCATCATCTTGTGCCTCATCATCATCCCTTAATGTTCTATCATCAAGCCACACAAAGTATCAACTCTCTCTCTCTCTCTCTCTCACACACATTCATGGTAAACCAAAACAAAATTCGTTCTATATTTCTCACAGCTTTATTATTATTACAACAAATATACGACACATATATATATTACTGCCCGGTTGTTGATAATTTTAAGCGTCTGGACGGGCCCCTCGAAGCCGAAGTATCCACGGGGCGAGTAAACGATAAATGATACGGTCGTTTACGTGCTGTCTCGATGAAAAAGGCATGAGAATTCTGTTAAGTTTTGCGCCACGACACTTAAGAAGTATATAATAAACACAATATAGACCGCACGTGTTGCTAAACAAATCTTGCAACACCCGCGGATTGTAGACGAATGGAACGTGTGAGTTTTGCTCTATAAAGTTTAAAATATCCAAGTGTCTGGGAGGCAAACCGTAGGAATCGAAATACTCACATTCGCCGAGTCCGTTGTAAAATAGGGCCACCCAATGCTCTCCGGGTTCGTGGGCAGGGTCGGTGTTTATGACAAAGGCCGCGGTCGCCGTTGGGTCGATGCTCAGCGGTAAGTGGTTTCGTGGAATGACACTAACAAGGGAACAACGTCGAACGAAAATATCCGACATCAAAAGGTTGTAAATCTCCCTCGTGTTCATATTCTTCTTCTTTCTCTCTCTCAAACGGCGAAGTCTGTTAGAATCTGCCTTGTCTTGGACACCTCGAGCACCGATTCCATCTCGGCGTAGACGATAACTTGTAGGGGAGTAGTGGTGGGAGCGGCAAACTTGAGTTCTATCGATAAGGGTCCGCTTGTGGCTAGCTCAAAATGGGAGCCGTCCAGTAGGCTTGACGAGAGGTCAAAACCAAATAGGCAGTATCCGTCCTTGAATTCTCTATAATCAACGTTATTCCCAGCGTCTTTACCAATCAGACCCATGGCCAGATTTGTGCCGAAAAAAGCTCTCGAGTATTGATTTCGTTCAAAGTCCATAGTTAGAGGCTTTCCCGAGATACATTTCCCGTCGACCGTCAGGTTCATATAAATCAGACCAAAGTGATGAAAATTGAACGGGTTAGCTGTGTAAACACCATTAAAAGCACTGGCCGTAATCAGACCTATCACTATACGGGTCGGTGTTTGAGACAAAAATAAATTGTCTTGACTGTGGGAAAGCATCCCGCTAGCGATGGAAAATGTCTTGATGGTAACCCTCTTGATCGGGTACCGCGCATTCCCGCTTAAGAGAGCCTTTTCGTGGGCCAGAGAAATCGCGGGGTTTAGCTTAGCTTTCCTGACCACGAGCGCGGCGTAGGTGATAACACTCTTATAACCCACAGAGCTATCGTGAGCCGCGAGGCTGAACACATCCTTCGAAGGCGTGAGTTTTATCTTTACATCGACTCTGTTTAACATGTAACGATCCTGCACAAAGACATCAGAGTGCAAACGACCCATCATTTCAACCTCTTTACTACCCGAAGTCAAATCGCGCCGTGTTTTAAAACCCTCATTTTCTTTCAAATCGTCATGGTGGCCAGCTGTGTCTTTGTAGAACAGAGCGGCCGTCAAGTATCCCGTTTTCGCATCCTCTCCGTAATTTAGCGTGGCCTCAAACACCGCTCTAAAAGGATAGGTATTCTCCGACGGTGTAACCAACGTGTCGTTTAGCGATACGTCGACTTGTGAAAATAGACTGTGAAGATAATTGTTGACCGGTCCTACCTCAGCATCGACTGGTACACTATCACCATTCGGGAGGGTGATCTTGACCCGCAGATGTAAAAAGAGTTGAAAAGATCTAGATACTCCTCGCTGTTTCCAGAAATGAAAAACTATCGGTGCGCTATGCGACAAAGCTGCGATCGGACGAATTTCAATAAACTGGCCAGAGTCTAAAGATGTCTGTGTGGGTGGAACGCTAAATAAATCCAAACCAGAGTGAAGACATTCGCACGATTTGGGGTGAATGAGGGACATTATTAGTCGAAAATATCCTTTGCCACCCTCGTCTTCTTCCCTCTGTTGTGCACCGAATGAAGGGGGAACCGTCCAGCTGTCGGTTTTATCCTCTTCGTAACGGGTTCTCCTGGTGGAGGTAGCTTCATAACTCGCTTTCTGCTTTGACGTAAACCACTTCCTGATTGGTTGTTATCACGCAGGTGGTCTACGGCCCCGTGTAGCAACCGCTGACCGGCCTCCTTAGCTCGTTCTTTGAAAGCTTCACCGACATTTTTCCCGGCCAATGCGTCCTGTGCGACCTGCAGACCGGTCCCCAAGCCTTCTCTGAGCAAGGCCTTACCGCCGGTTTTTAACCAGGGTAAAATAGCCCTCCCGATTCCACCAAAGAAACTACCGATTCCTCGACCGCTCTGACTTCGACCTCCTATAAACACGGGCATCCCATCGCCCGCCTGACAACAGTAAAAGTCTTCGTATAACTCAACATCTCTATGAAGGGGAGTGTGTTTCACCATTATACCAGCTCGAGATGCTTCTTGACTCGAAAGTGTACCGTTAGCACCGACGTCCCGCTGGTGAATGGAATGGTTTTTCCGTGTTCGTTGGCTAAAAGGATCTCGACGGTATCGAAGGAAAATCGACTCAGGGGTAGGTAGTGAGGCTTATCGTAGATCTGAAACACCGAGGTGTGATTTCTATTGAGAACAGGCACGCTCCTGAGGAGAGGCACCATCACATCCCCGACCGGTCTGGGGGAAACGAGATCGCAGTAGACGTAGACATTCTTCGCAACACTTTCCAAGTCCATTACACCCACGCTGAAGATATCGGGAGCCGTGTCTGATATTGAGGTCGTGGGGAAGGCTAACATGTTTTTCAAAGTGTCGCTTATGGTAACACTGACTCCTTTCTCGTAAAGTTTCAAGATGGCTTTATTCACCTCTTTTGCGTAAATGAATCTCATTTTTTTCCCTTTCACTCCCCTGTACGACTCATCCTCCGCTTTTACGATCGACGCGTTCAACGCGCCGATGAACGCATCGGGTTTCGTGTATAACCCAGGTTCCAATGTCACGTTGAAATAAAATCTGGCGTCGCAAATATCGTCGTTATCGAGAGATTCGTAGCGAATCCAGACATCACCCTCTATTACATTGAAATAATTTAGCGGAAACTGTATCTCCACCAGTGCGATCTCATACTGCGTCGAAATGTCAATGGTCTGAGGAAGTTTAACGAAAAAGTGACCTGGGTTATTATCCTTAAAAAGTTCCATAGATGCATTGCTGGGCAGGGTGACATAAAAACTCATTTTTTTTACTCGTTTCACCGTCGCCTCTCCAAGTTTGGATTCGGTAGCATGTAACCCAAACAGCTGCTCAGTAGGGCTATCCACAGTTTTCCCTCCTTCGCGTCTGGCTTTTCGGTGGTCAGATTGAACAGCGAGACCGCTACAACTGTATATATAACTACCACTTGACAAATAAAGACAAGTTCTAAGTAGGGGGATAGTTTCCCAAACATCGACCCCAACCAGCGTGGTTCGCCGTCTCTCCCGACTCCCGAGTTTACGGCTCGCAAATCGGGCTCTCCATCAAAAGTTACCACTTCTTCTTCTTCTTCTCGCATCTCTAGTTTTTGTATCTGACAATGTCCTTGGACGGTATCCAAGTGTTAAATGAGGAATCGTACCCAAACCATTTGACTAAACACTCCTTTCGCCCAAAGGATGTGCGACGCTCGGTTATGACACTCTCGATTCTGTACTCGTGTTTGTCTCCAACTTTTTGAATTTCCGGTGTGTAGAATGACCCCTCTATCTCATCGCCCTTATCGTCTTTCAACACATATGTAACGGGGTTTGTTTCATTTACTCGACTGATGGAAAACAGTTCCTCCGTCCAAGCCGGGGCATAACCCTTTTTAAAATTGGCTCTGCCCAGGACCAGTCTAACTCGATCACCGGGCTTGTACAGGGGTCTTTCAAATTTAAAGTTGCGTTTGCTATTATACAACGTGTTCCATACCTGTTCTTGATTGTCTGCGTTGACGTCGACCGGTGCCATTTTTATACTTCTGTGATACGAATGGTTATAACTTCGAAGTAGGGCGGGGAGGACTCGGACATAAGACAACTTATTGGATTTCGTGAAATATCGCCACATCCGTTGTTTCAGAGTCCTATTAAAGCGTTCCACCACGGCGGCCTTAATATCTTCATTCTGCGTAGTGAAAAAGTGAACGTTGTTGTCAGCGAGGAATTTCTGAAATGTTCTGTTCAGAAACTCTGACCCCTTATCCGTTTGAAAACTCGCGGGTTTCCCATCGAGAAATATCTTACCGACGGCTTCCACTAAGGATTTCCCCGTTTTGGTTCGTATCGGTACAGACCACGCGAATTTACTGAAAACGTCCACGCAAGAAACCAAATAGGAATATCCATCGTTGTGTTTTTTCAAATGTCTCAAATCGATTAGGTCTGCCTGATATTGCTGTTGGGGGCCACTCGTTATAATGGGACGCCTTTCAAATCTGCGACGAATTGGTTTATGAAGGGTATAGGTATCCTGATGACTCAGCCATTGTTTGATCTTTGCGAGTCCCAGTTTGGTGTTACGTTGCAGGGCCGTTGCACCACTATACGCCCCTGGTCGACTAGGGTCAAAGTAACGACGTCTCAATATTTTCTCCACCGTTCCCATTTTGGTGTTGGGATTCCGCTCTTTCTTTTTTTAGGTCTCAGTTTATACGTGGCTACGGGCGGAGTGGTTTCATTACCTACCTTTGGGGTTTCCGCTGGTGGTGGTGGTGGTGGTGTCTTGGTCTGCTCTGGTGATACCTCGAATGATGGTGTTGGTGGGGAAGGTGTTTTTTCTGTTGCCGTGTTGTGTTGAATGAGATCGACCGAGCCCAATGAGCGTCGTTTATACTGCTCCAATCTAGTTAAATATTGATGCAGGGCACGTTGGTACACTCTGGCCTTATCGGCGGGTGCTAAATCATCGCGGAATAGGATACGTTGCATTTCATCATCTAAATCTCTCAAGTTGTCACCGATCGCCTCGGGTGGGCTATAGGACGTGGTAGTAGTCTTTTTAAGACCCTCGAGGAATCGAGGATCCACCAAAATCATTTTTTTTGCCATTGTTACGCACCTAGTACTCCACCGAGAATACTTAATATAGGACGGAGCAAAGCACCTATAAACCCACCGGTTTGTAGAATCTCTTTCCGCCGCTTAAGACTCGGTTTCTTTTTAGTGAGAAGTCTCAACTTGTTCTTGTGTCGACGTAGCTCGCACTTCTCTCGCTGAGTGAGTCTAACATTACCTTTTAATATGTTATGACAACACTCGCACAAAAAGTTAATGAGTTTGGGAGAGGCTGTTTTTAATATGGCTCTTAAACCGCTCGGCGAGGCGGCGCGCATACATTTCAACATTTCACAGTGCCGTCTAAGTGATTCATCACACATGATTCTCTACTTTGGCACGTAGACGATTTGTCTCTCCCCCGGGAATATTTTTGTTCTCAACCTAAGATTATCAGGTGTGTCCTGACGAAGATCGACCAGCAAATAACCGTGAGGACTCGCTGTCGCGTCCTTAAAACTATCTTGGAGGTACCCCACCCGACCCGGGTACATTTGTTTACCCAGATTCATAATTTGACTCCCGTCTCTCGGGTTCTTGAAAAGGACTAAATAGTGCGTATTGAGACTTATGGTTCGATGTTCTTTATTTTTTCCGAATAGATTTTGAACAATGTACATCACACTAATATCTCTGTGATGACTACCTTTGGTGAATAATTTTGTTACCCGCTCGTCCGTCTCAGACATCAAGTCATCGATGACGATCAGTCTTCTCTTCTTACCACCTTCCAATTATCGACGTCTGGTAGACCCTCGATAAATCTCACTGACCCCATAGTCTCGTATATCGGCTGCCATTCCCCATAACACCATATAACTTCCTCCGGTACGGGGACAGCTAGCTCGTGAAGGTTCTGTATAAACTTTTGCACAAATACCGTTTTCCCACACCCGGTAGGACCGGCTATCAGAGCTGTGAAGGGATGATTCCATCGGGGATCCATCCTCACAAGTGCTACTAACTTTAGTGATTACGCCACCGACGAAAATAACAACGAGTGATTTTAGGTCAGCGCGCGAGGTTTCCCCCTCTTCAACTAACACCTATTTTTAAAATCCACAACCTATATAAACACTACAGGGGGGAGGAGGAGGAGTTTCCTAGTCTCAAGCCGCATTACCTGAGACCGAATTGTTACACGCATCATATTTCCCCACACATCACCCCCCCCCCCCTATTGGGTCAGTTCCAAAGGTCACTGAACATGTCACACGACTGATTACCACGCCTGATAACGTATTGCGTTAGCTGCTATAAATAGACGGTCCTCGACCCGATAAACGGGTATAAAAACCCCCCAGTCGAGCAGTGTACACGCACACACATAACCAACGTCTGTTGCCAGGTGGTTTGTTTTTCTTTGAATATGGAGTCGTGTAGCTTGAATACGCCAATTTCGTTTGATGTCAGTGATCAGCGCATATTTATGTCACGTGGAAATGAGACTGTAGTTCCATTGTCTAAAGATGGCGTTAAGGCAGTCTCGGTTTGTGTTTTTCGTAACAGACCATTGATAAATATAAGGACATATAGCGGTGATAGTTTTTTGAAGTTTCCTACCAGAACTGGGATAACACTATCGAGAGAGGAATTTATCACGTTAGTCGAGATGAGAGAGGAAATTTTAACCGCTTATGCTAACCTCAACTACACACCGCCTGTTGTTAACCAGATCAGCTACACCCCACCTCTCGTTAACCAGATCAGCTACACGCCACCTCTCGTTAATCAGATCAACTACACGCCGCCTGTCGTTAACCACCAAAACTACATACCATCTCTTGTTAACACGAATCTCATCGACTACACGCCCCCCTTTGTTAATCAAGGGAACCTCGCTCTTATTAATCAGACGACAGATCCGGCACCCAATATGAATGCCGCGGGTGTTTCAGCAGAGTCACCAATTACCTATTCCAGCTTTGATCAAGGTTTTGTCAAAATGGAGGGCGGTTGTATTTTGAAGGCTAATGAAACTTCCTATGCACCCGTGTTTGATAGACATTTAACAAACACTACCACCAAAACAGGAGGGAGGAAACCCAGACGCTTAAAATTATCAACAACCGGGCAGTAATATATATATGTGTCGTATATTTGTTGTAATAATAATAAAGCTGTGAGAAATATAGAACGAATTTTGTTTTGGTTTACCATGAATGTGTGTGTGAGAGAGAGAGAGAGAGAGAGAGAGAGAGAGAGAGAGAGTTGATACTTTGTGTGGCTTGATGATAGAACATTAAGGGATGATGATGAGGCACAAGATGATGATATGAAGGTTGATGTTGAGGGTGGCACATGATGATAGTGTTGAGGCACATGCTGATGATGATAGGCCATTGGGTGGCACATGATGATGATGATAGTGTTGAGAGTGGCACATGATGATAGTGTTGAGGGTGGCACAAGATGATGATAGGCCATGAAGGGTGATGTTGAGGCACATGATGATGATAGGCCATGAAGGGATAGTGTTGAGGCACATGATGATGATTTTTATTTGACTTGAGTTAGCTTGGATATGCAATAGAGAGAAAAAAAATCGCTATATGAGGGTGGCACATGATGATTGTGTTGAGGCACATGCTGATAGTGTTGAGGCACATGATGATGATAGGCCATGAAGGGATAGTGTTGAGACACATGATGATTATTTTTATTTGACTTGAGTTAGCTTGGATATGCAATAGAGAGAGAAAAAAATCGCTATATGAGGGTGGCACATGATGATAGTGTTGAGGCACATGCTGATAGTGTTGAGGCACATGATGATGATAGGCCATGAAGGGATAGTGTTGAGGCACATGATGATGATTTTTATTTGACTTGAGTTAGCTTGGATATGCAATAGAGAGAAAAAAAAATCGCTATATGAGGGTGGCACATGATGATAGTGTTGAGGCACATGCTGATAGTGTTGAGGCACATGATGATGATAGGCCATGAAGGGATAGTGTTGAGGCACATGATGATGATTTTTATTTGACTTGAGTTAGCTTGGATATGCAATAGAGAGAAATCGCTATAATCTGGTACATGACGCTAACGATACTAATAATTGCTTGTCAGCATTTTTTACATGTCGCCTCCTGTTGACCCACACATGATGATAACCAATAAGGGCACCTTTCCCCACCCGCACGATAGCCGGCAACGACCCGCCATCCGACCCGCGAGATACCGCCATCCCCCTTTTAGAACCGCTGTCGCCCGACCCCGCTGTCGCCCGACCCCCGCTGTTCTATAGCCGGCGAGCTAGCGACGCACCGATCACCGCCACGCACCAACGCACACCACGACGCGCCGATCACGCACCAACGCACACCACCGAGATAAGCCGATTACCGACCACGACCACCGAGAAAGTAAGCGGATTATCGGACTTTGGCACGGGTTTTGGTGCATGTTTCGTGCAAAGTCGGTGCCAAATCTATTGTCTTTCGGTGCATGTGCGTGCACTTTTCCCTTGGGTTCACAGCCACCTGCACTACTGGCGACCGAAATTGGCATGGCTCATGGTGCACCGAAACGTAGGGAAAGAGTTAAAAGTCATGGTTTTATGTTAAAACATGGCCAATAAATGACATAGCTCTCTTATCACACAGCCATAAACAGATGCAGGATAAAATGAACATACTTGATGAAAGATCACAACAGCTAGGACTGAAAATTAATAGAGATAAGACCAACATTATGAGAATTAATGCAGTTGGCAATAACCAAATAAAATTAGGAGAAATACCTCTACTAGACGTACAATCTTACATATATCTGGGTAGTAATATAGATAAAGAGGGAGGAACAGAAAATGATACCAAAATAAGGATATCAAAAGCAGGAGGAGCTTTTGTTGTACTGGGAAACATATGGAAGTCCAAAGAAATTATGTTAAATACAAAAATAACAATTTTCAATTTCATTGTTAAGTCAGTCATATTATATGGCTGTGAAACATGGAGAACAACAGAATTGACAATCATGAAGATACAGACTTTCATTAATGGATGCTTACGCAGAATAAAAGGATGGAAATTGCAGGACAAAATCACTAACATAGAATTATGGAAATGTACCAGTCAAAAACCAGTGGATAAAGAGATACAGCGAAGACGATGGCGCTGGATAGGACATACACTGCGGAAGCCAACTGAGCGTATTACATAATAGGCCCTTTTTTGAATCCACAGGGGAAAAGACAAAGAGGAAGACCAAGGAATTCTTGGAGAAGACAAATAGAAGCAGAGATGAAGATGATGGGGAAGGCATGGAATGCTCTTAAAAGAATGGCAAGAAACAGAACGACTTGGAAAGTGTTTGTTGAAAACAAACAGTATTTTCTCCATTCATGTCACAGCTCCCGCTGAAGTGCGTTCCCAAATTTTGTTGACAAGGGCGACTACCGTGGGCCTTAAATGGCGCACAGGCGACGAATCCAAATGACTTCCATCAAATAGTGAGTGCAGCCACTTCCTCACTATAGTTTCTTTGAGAACACACATTTAAAAGTTTCTTTGAGAACACACATTTAAAAGTTTCTTTGAGAACACACATTTAAAAGTTTCTTTGAGAACACACATTTAAAAGTTTCTTTGAGAACATTCATTTAAAAGTTTCTTTGAGAACACACATTTAAAAGTTTCTTTGAGAACACACATTTAAAAGTTTCTTTGAGAACACACATTTAAAAGTTTCTTTGAGAACACACATTTAAAAGTTTCTTGAGAACACACATTTAAAAGTTTCTTTGAGAACACACATTTAAAAGTTTCTTTGAGAACACACATTTAAAAGTTTCTTTGAGAACACACATTTAAAAGTTTCTTTGAGAACACACATTTAAAAGTTTCTTTGAGAACACACATTTAAAAGTTTCTTTGAGAACACACATTTAAAAGTTTCTTTGAGAACACACATTAAAAAGTTTCTTTGAGAACACACATTTAAAAGTTTCTTTGAGAACACACATTTAAAAGTTTCTTTGAGAACACACATTTAAAAGTTTCTTTGAGAACACACATTTAAAAGTTTCTTTGAGAACACACATTTAAAACAAACGAAGCAACCGAAAATGTTTCAGCGACAACGTTGGTCTCTACAAAAACAGGGCAACATGCAGACATTTTGATTTTGTATTAGCTGGTGTCGCTAGCAAAAGGGAACCTTTAGTGCGAGCCAAGACGGCTGCGTGGGCCACGCTTTCTAAAAAGTTCACTGAAAAGAGAGTGCCCTCAGTCACTTCCAATTCCAATTCACTCGAATACAGTGAAAAAAAACATTTAAAAAACAATCAGAAACCGTTCTCTTGTTAATGATAGTTATACATATAAGGAAACGTAATCAAGTATTTAGTATTTTAAAACCGAAAGCCCGGAACACTTACACAATGAAAAACATAATTTAAGGATGTTTATAACTTTGTGAACAAGCCAGGCCAAAACAGAGAACCAGCGTTTAAACTTAAAATTCTTAATATGAAACAGAATATAGGAGCATGTCAAGTTTTGAATATTGACCTGTTTTTATTTCTAATTTTTCTTCTATTTAAAAACGTCAGCACTATCAATTGTTGATAACTAGCGGAGGGAGGGAGGTTATCTCCACTGACATTTTTAGGCAAAACAAAATGTAATGATAACTAGCAAACAAATATCCATTATCAGAGTGTAACTGAGGGGAGAGACAAACACAGATGCTACAATAACACAAGTATTCTTTTTGCTACAATAACACTCTTTTTGTTAAAATAATACAAGTGTTCTTCTTGTTACAATAACACAAGTATTGTTCTTGCTGCACTAACACAAGTATTCTTCTCGCTACAATAGCACACGTATTCTCCTTGCTACAATAACACAAGTATTCTTCTCGCTACAAGAGCACAAGTATTCTTCTTGCTACAGTAACATAAGTATTCTTCTTGCTACAATAACACAAGTATTCTTCTCGCTACAATAGCACAAGTATTCTTCTTGCTACAATAACACAAGTATTCTTCTTGCTACAGTAACATAAGTATTCTTCTTGCTACAATAACATAAGTATTCTTCTCGCTACAATAACATAAGTATTCTTCTTGTTACAATAACACAAGTATTCTTCTCACTACAATAACACCAGTATTATTATCGCTACAATAACCCAAGAATTCTTCAAACAGTACTGGAAAAAGTCGCGAGCAAGAGCACACAGTATTAACTTAGCATCCTAATGATAATTTAAACCTCACCCTTAAACCATTTCCTGTAGCCACTAGAAGTAAATGCGTTCACGAAATTTGCCAACTCGTTACAACAATAAACATAGCCGCACGGAGTACATAATGTCGGTTCGATCCTTTGAAGTTGCCTGTTATGTTAAGTATTTTCTGCTCCTCGTACTTTTTATTTTATTTATTTATTTTTTTTTTGAGAGCTTTTGGAAAAAAAAAAAAAACAACCGTTTACGTTTGTGACAAAATCGCATTTCTGTTAATGCAACTGACACGAGAGTATGGTGTACTTTGTGTGGAGATAGGCAAACATGATTGTGCACTTTGTCTAATTGTGTCTCGCTCATAGTGTTTTAATATCTCACTTCTCTTACTGATTTCTAGAATGATTAAGTGCATGGATAGATCGACGCGACCTCTAGATCATCTCTAAAATGTCCTGTCTGGTTTCAATTAAAATCTCTCTTCCTTTGTCAGTGAAAGAAAAAATATTTAGTCGGCTCCTCATTAAGTTGATCCAGTCAGTTCTTTGAGCAGTTTACAGCTTAATAATAATAATATATATTCATTTTATAGTTGGCTATTTAATAATTTAGACATTTAATTCGTTATATTGTTGACACATTAGCTAGGTAGTTAGTAATTTAACCATTTATTCCGTTATATAGTTGATTCATTAGCTATAGCTTGTTTCATAACTCGTGCCCAACTTTTAAAATCGATAGCTTTTTAACCGCTTGTTGTAAGTTGTTCAAAATTTGCATGTAAAGTTATAATGATTAGAAACCAACAGGGAATTAATTTCATTCAAAAAAAAAAAACATTTGGTTATTATTGTTGCTCATTTGATTTATATAAATTTATAACGACCCATTGATGTAGTCAAAACTTAATGTTTACAGTATTTTAAGTTAAAAATAGCGAGTAAAAATCCATACACGGTAAAATTGACGTGTTTGCACGCTTTTACCGTGGTTTTTTGACACAATTAGACACTTGTAAAAAACACGAGAAATTGTGTGTTCCATTTCCGTTCATTCATAGGTGTAGACGTGGAACGATAACATTTATCATGAGTCTTAAAATGAAATTCTGCAGTTTACAAAACATCGCAATAAAAATGTATGACTATTTTTGCAAAGAGGCTAAACGAGGAAGATTATTTCATTCTTTAGAAAACCCTGAGAATAGGACAAGACACATTTTGGATTTATCTAAACGGTCATTTAATCGCTGGATTCAAGCACTTGACCGTCAATGTTCAAAATATACAAAATCGCAAGGAAGAGCAAAAATGTTGGATAATTTCGACAGTGAACTTATTAGAAGTGAAATTCACAAAATGTTGGGTATGAATGAAACTGTTACAATAAGAAAATTAAAAGTATCGCTGAAAAAGAACAACAGTATTGAAATATCAAAGTCTACAGTATGGAGGAATGTGAGAGCTTCAGGCTTTACATTCAGAAAGTATTCCAATGGACGAAACATCATCTGTGAGAAGCCACATATAGTAGTCATGAGAAGCAAGTACTTACGTGAAGTAAAAGAGGTGCGCAAGCAAGGTTATGATATTGTGTACTTGGATGAAACATGGATCAATGCTCACCACACTAACCAAAGGGAATGGCAGTCATCAGATGGAAAGATTAAGAGATTAATACCTAGCAGCAAACGACAGCGCTTGATAATTGCTCATGCAGGTAGTCGACAACATGGACTAATACAGAATGCAGAGCTCATTTTTCTTTCAAAATCCATAGACAATCGGGATTATCACTCTGAGATGAATGGTCACATATTTAGACATTGGATTGAAAATTCTGTTCTCCCATCACTAGATCGACCATCTTGCCTAATAATGGACAATGCAGCGTACCACAACATTGTTGCACTTGAAGATAAAGTCCCGACGTCATCCAGTACAAAAGATGCTATTAAGATATGGCTCACAAAGGAGCACATACAATTTAATAACATGTACTTAAAACCTGAATTACTATCTCTAGTAAAGCAAAAACAAAGGACAAAGATTTTTCAAATAGATAGATTATCCAAGAGCACGGTCATATAAGTTTGAGGCTGCCACCTTACCATGCTCATTTAAATCCAATAGAACTAATCTGGGCAAAATTAAAAGGACAAGGGCAGATGAAAATACAACATTCAAAATATGCGATGTAAAGACTCTTGCTAATCTCGCTTTATTAAATATAGAGGGTACAAATAATAATACATAAATATTATTATATGGGGAACTTCCGAGGCGATAATAGGGAATAATAGAACAAAGAAGTATGTGTTAGCACTCGGAAAAATGACAGACAAACAACAATAGAAAAAAACGAAGAACAATACATAGTCCGAAGTGGGATCGAACCCGTACTCAGTGGCACCGCGCCTTGCCACGAGAAGCCGAACGCTTGGCACACTACCACGCAGCCAACTAAAAAAATTGGCTATTGCAGTAGTGTCTTACACGATGACGTTCTCAATGACTATAGCATAGGGTAACGATCACAGACCGGAAATAAATTGTATATTTGTACTTTCCTATTAATGCAAGTATCTCCCAGTAGGGCTGAATACTTGTGTTGTAGACAAACATTTATTGGACGAAACAGCACGAATAGTAGTTCCCAGTGTTTATATACTGGGTACAAATAATAATACATAAATATTATTATATGGGGAACTTCCGAGGCGATAATAGGGAATAATAGAACAAAGAAGTATGTGTTAGCACTCGGAAAAATTGACAGACAAACAACAATAGAAAAAAACGAAGAACAATACATAGTCCGAAGTGGGATCGAACCCGTACTCAGTGGCACCGCGCCTTGCCACGAGAAGCCGAACGCTTGGCACACTACCACGCAGCCAACTAAAAAAATTGGCTATTGCAGTAGTGTCTTACACGATGACGTTCTCAATGACTATAGCATAGGCAAAGATTATTGGGCTAAATGTGAAGACCACGTCTTAAAACAGGAAGAGGAATATTGGAAAAATTATGGTTTGTGGAATGTTCAACCCCAAACAGTTATTCATCTTTTAGACTCGTCTGATTCAGAATGAAAGTATATAGCCCCCACAATGTTGGCCCCTATATTACCTTAAATTAGTTCAACAAACGGTCCTTATCAGGACCACACAACTATGAAAATTGGACATACAGGTATACTTTGATATTATCGTCCGTCCTCGAACTGAGAAGACAATAGTTCTCTTGGTGTTTTGTCTTATTAGGTTATTTCCCCATTACGGCCACGTCTTTACCTAGTGAAAATTAATCATAGACCAGCAACTACGGTAATTTCTATTATTTAGGGGTTCACAATTTACAATTTTGACAAACATCAAAGAAATTCGCCGCTTTAAGAAAACTGCAGCTGCAAGATATTTGTTAAATATACATTTAAAGGGTCTTTTGCATTCTAATAACATTTGGAAAATTTCAACAGTTTTTAACAAACGGTTACTGAGTAATAGCGTTTTGAAGTTGGGCACGTGATTTGAAACGAGCTATAGTTAGTGGTTGAACCAGTTAGCAAGTCCGTTAGTTATTTAGTTAGCTAGTTTACTAGCTAATGGTCTCAGTCTGAATAATAAGAAAACAGAAGTAATGGTTATGTCGAAGAAACAATCACCACCATCATGCATAAAAATAAACGAGACAAATCTGAAACAAGTGCAACGTTTCAAATACTTGGGCACAATAATAACATCAGATGGTCTCATGCACCACAGAAATAAAAAGCAGAATAGCTCAGGCCAAAATAGCATTTCAGAAAATGAAAAATATCTTATGCAACAAATCTATGTCAATAAAAGTGAGAAAGAGAGTTCATCAGTGCTATATTGAACCAATTCTGACCTATGGAAGCGAATCATGGACAGTAGACAAACAAATGAAAAGACGATTAGAGGCCACAGAGATGGGATTTCTCAGAAGAATGTTGAAAGTTCCCTGGACAGCTAAAAAGACCAATGAGGAAGTTCTCAAAGATGCCAACACAAAAAGGGAGCTCTTAACAAACATCAGAAAGAAGCAATCAACATTTGTCGGGCACATCATGAGAAGAGGCAAGTTGGAATACTTGGTTACAACTGGCAAAATAAAAGGAAAGAGAGATCGCGGACGACTAAGAGAGAAAATACTAGATAGCTTGGTGTGATGGCATGGAAAACAGTCAACAACAGAAGTGATACGATGCACTGTAGACAGAAGATTGTGGAGGGACATGATCACCTACGACAACCGGTATGTCACATGATGATGATGAGTTTACTAGCTAATTAGCTAGAAATATAGTTAATTATTTTGCTACTAAATTAAGAAGCAGTGAGTTGTCGCCTTCTGCGTAACGTTCTCACCTAACTTATTGAGAACTGACTTTATGTTCTTTAATGGTCACACATTCGCAATAATTCTTTCAATTGTTGATTTGTTCTGCTTCATTGAAGGTATAAAAAATATCAACACGTCCCACTGTTTGTGATTTTTTTTTTCAAATTAGCTGTATCTGCAAGTCAGTCAGCACGTTCATTATCTTATTCTTCAATATGCACTGGCACTAAAATGAAACATATTTTTGAATATCTTAAACTTCACAAGCACTCCAGCACCTTCTTTCAAACTCAGCTCATCTTATTCTTCTGGAGCGCTTTCACCGAGTCACTGATCAAAGATACTTATACAAAGGGTTAATCTCTAGCAAATTTATTTATTAATTAACAGAACCGACCACGTTCTTCTAGTGCATTATAACCAGTGAAAAAGGTGCTCAGTCACTTTCAATGGATAGTAGAAAGTAAGGTGGTTCTAGTAGTTCGTTGTTTAACTAAACATCTGAGCCGCCTTATCAGTCTTTTATCCCACTAATTTGCACTTGATTTCAAATTCATTTAACATTTCTACCTATAGCTGCATTCGTTTTCGTATATTTATCATGATGGTGTTAAATGAATGCCTGCATTATATTTCTCTTGCCCGCGACATGTGTCCATTTATCGCACTGCTACGTTGCACTCCATTACGATTTTTCCTTACATTCGAATCAAAAGTCTTAAATTGATAACTCCCATAGCACTATATTATCGTCGATGAATACGGGGCCATTATCTTCATCATTTGTAAAGTATGGAGCTGTTAATAAAAGTAAAGCTAACTCGTCACTCTTTATGGCCATGTAGAACATCACGAACGCCAGCTCTTTTTGTATCTGCTACCACACCTATTTTCTAAACACGGTATAATTAAATTATGTTTGTTCCAAGATGACGATGCGCGTTTATACAAAGATAAATACCTTTCTTAACCCATCATATAATGTAACAATGTGTAAACGATTGCTGCATTGTACATGATGTTTTATAAGTGGCGACACCGATAACAAATTGAACACGGAGGAAAGATTAACTAGATTGCTAGCTGAAGCTAAGTGAAATAATAGTTCATGGTTAGAACATTACATGGTTAGAACATTACATGGTTAGAACATCACAAACTACAATTGCCTGCGACAAATGTCACAATTTCTGACAAAGCAAAGCCCTACAAAAAAAAAGTGGTCACACAGAGCCCAAAAACCAGATCAATTAATCTGCATATGGAAGAAGACATGCATGTGAGAAAAAAAAGGTCAACCACCGAAGGCGGAGTTATTGAGTTATTGCAGGTCATCATCATTGTACTCCGAACATGTCCATAGGTGCTCAGATCCCCTCTTCAGCAAGTCTCGCTGTGTCCAGCGACTGACGACTCCAGTTCTGTGTTGGTTGATAAGTCTTCTTACACGCCCACTAACTTTCTCGTTTCTGGCTGTGCCAGAAATTGTGATTCCAAAACTACACACTCCAACTATTCTGAAACAAATTAGGAAGATCAGAACACAATGCAGTGGAACGCAGACGAAATGAGGCATAAAAAATATAGAACTCAATACGTTAAAAATATTTCAGAGACTGTTTCTTGCCACTGCGTAGCACCTATGGAGATTTCAGAGCATGCATTACAAGACTGCATATATCTCTAATAACTAAACAAAAATGAATATGACTTTTAAAAGCAAGCCCGCTCGACAAACTGTTGAGAGAAAGACGACCTCACAGCCGCTGTCCTATTCATTGCCGGACTAGACAAGGTGATCACAGAAAAAAGTTAGCTTATTAACAATAAATTATAATTATCTCCAATACTTTTATTGTACAGAACACCTTTCATTAAATGGATGCATGGAAGACAGATCATGGCTTACCTTAAAGATATGTAGATACAGCAAACTCATAATGAAGAAAGCCGCCAAGAAGATAGAAACCAAGAAACTGGCATAGTGTGGATGGAGGTGTCCGAAGAAGGAGCACATTGGCATGTTTTCCTGTAGCAAAAAAAAAAAAGAAAAAAAAAGAGTGCCTTAAATTAACAAGCCAAATCAATGTGGAAATGATCTTAAAACAAAACCAAGGAAAAATGGATTAACACGCAAAATTCAATTCCTAGTCTATAGGGACTTCGTCAGAGGTCAAAGCTGGCAAACGAAAATAAAAAACCGAAGCAAGACGATCGATTGCAAACTTGTTGCAGAAAGTCACTATACTGCGATTGTAAGATACGGTTTATACGAAAAATATAATATTTCACACAAGAAATTATCACGTTTCTCATAATTTAAATGTTCCAAAGACTTTCATCAACTAAAATATCTCTACAACAACAGATTAACAAAGCTGAAAAAAATAACATTTCGGAGGGATTCACAAAATGGAACCACTAACAATATTAATTTGAAGATTTGAGGAAAGTAAAATAGACTCAGGGTAGTTTCATCTATATATAAGTTGTAAGACGTCAAGAACTAAAGCGCCGTTTTGATTAAATCAAGCAGTTGTTGACATAACAAGGTAAAGTGGAAGCACATCTTTGTGGAACATACTGTAAAGGATGGGCATTATTAGTCAAACGAATTCAGAGTTTTGATTTTGCTTCTTAGTATTGGGCACAATAAAAGTAAACAACCCCCTTTCACGCCAAGTGGCGTATAGGGAAATATGGTGTTAGTGACCATATATTTTACAGAACTTCAGCACATGATTTTTGGGGTAATGTGGTCGGTATTACGCCCGTGCTGCTTTACTTTCCCAGAAAAAAAATTCGGTACCCATTTACGGCTGGGTGAACCCGGAAGCCGTCGTTTGGGATCGAACCCTACCCCTTGTCCGTGGTAGTCCAGTTCACTAACCACTGAGCTATCGCGGCTCACATATTTGTATCCACAGTAAAATAGGTACTATTAAAATATGCTACCGTGCCTAATAAAAACGCGGCAAAACATTCTACAAGATTGTCCCCAACACACAGACTTGAGGACAAACATGTGATCACCACTCGTCACTTTCGTGGATGTATTTTATAACGATTTTTAATTCAAACCTGAAACACCCAGCAGCTATAAGATAATCTTGATTTCTATTTAAGCAACAATTACGGTCAATGAGTTTAAGCAACAATTACGGTAAATGAGTTTTTAGCAACAATTACAGTAAATGAGTTTAAGCAACAATTACAGTAAATGAGTTTTTAGCAACAATTACAGTAAATGAGTTTAAGCAACAATTACGGTAAATGAGTTTAAGGAACAGTTACAGTAAATGAGTTTAAGCAACAATTACAGTAAATGAGTTTAAGCAACAATTACGGTAAATGAGTTTAATGAACAATTACAGTAAATGAGTTTAAGCAACACTTACAGTAAATGAGTTTAAGCAACAATTACAGTAAATGAGTTTAAGCAACAATTACGGTAAATGAGTTTTAAGCAAAAATTACAGTAAATGAGTTTAAGCAACAATTACGGTAAATGAGTTTTAAGCAACAATTACAGTAAATGAGTTTAAGCAAGAATTACGGTAAATGAGTTTTAAGCAACAATTACAGTAAATGAGTTTAAGCAACAATTACGGTAAATGAGTTTTAAGCAACAATTACAGTAAATGAGTTTAAGCAACAATTACAGTAAATGAGTTTAAGCAACAATTACGGTAAATGAGTTTAAGCAACAATTACGGTCATCATCATCATCAAGTGCCGTCTCCGCAACGAAGGTTGGCTACCATGGAGCGCCATTCTGATCTGTCTCTTGCTTTGATGGTGCAGGTTGTCATAGGCTGATTTGTCCATCTTTTGATGTTCTCGTCCATGTTAGTCTTGATCTGCCTCCGCCTCTTTTACCTTGTATTTTCCCTTCCAATATTACTTTTAGTAGGCTGTTGTGTCTTTTAACATGGCCCAAAAATCGCACGTGTCTTGTTTGAATTGTGCTTAGTAGTTCACTTTTCATTTTTGGTTGTTTTAAGACTTCATCGTTTGTTTTCTTTTCCTTCCATCCAATTCTACCTATTCTTCTATATATCTACATTTCAAAGGCTTCAATTCTCTGTTCTGTTTTCTTGTCTAATGTCCATGTTTCAGCACTATATATATTGGGAATATTGAGAAGATGTAACATTTTGGTATTCTTAGTTTTAGCCCTGGTGTTATTTGTTTTGCTGTTAGTATATTATTCATGACATTAAAATTACTTTTTGCCATTCCTATTTTTTTTTTATTTCAGTTATTTTTCCATAGGGAGGTCAAAAAGTAATGCACACCAATTTTTTTCTCGGAAACTATTCGGGCAAAATGTGTGAAATTTTCACAGATTGTAGATGAACATCCCCTTTACACTACCTATTTTTCAACATAATCTCCGTCCAAGCGTATTGCCTTATGCCAACGCGAAACTAGGTCATGAATGCCTCGTTTGTACCAAGTTTTGTCCTGCTCGCGTAGCCATTTTTTAACTGCACGGATCACACCCTCATCATTGTCAAAGTGTGTCCCACGCAGGAATTTTTTGAGTGGTCCAAACAGATGGAAATCTGAAGGAGCCAGATCAGGGCTGTAAGGAGGATGGGGCAGTACAGTCCAACCAAATTTGTTGATTGCTTCCCGTGTTACCAGACTTGTGTGAGGGCGTGCATTGTCATGTTGAAGCAACAAATATGCAGATGGCTTATTAGGCCGAACTCTGTGGAACCGATTTTTGAGTTTTGTCAGTGTATTGATGTAAGCTGTCGAGTTGATTGTCTCACCTCTTGTCATTACATCAACAAGAATCACACCATCAATGTCCCAGAAGACAGTGATCATCACCTTTCCGGCTGATGGAGATGTTTTGAATTTTTTTCTTTTTGGTGACTGCGGATGATGTCATTCCATTGACTGCATTTTTGTTTCAGGCTCATAATAATGTGCCCACGTTTCGTCACCGGTAACAATTTTTGACAAAAACATTTCTCATTCAACACCGAAACGCTCCAACAATTCAGAACAGAATGTTTTCCTTTGAACTCTGTGATCATTTGTTAGGCACCGAGGAACCCATCGAGCGCAAATCTTTGAATATCCGAGAGTTTTAAAAATTGCGATTGCACTTCCCTTGCTGACTGTAAGCTGCAATGCCAATTGCTGACTAGTGATACGCCTATCCTTACGAATAATGGCATCAGCCCGGTTTAACATGTCTGTGCTGGTAGCCGAGGCAACAGAACGCGGTAAATCATGCAGCTCCACTCGTACACTTTCTGCAGCTTTAATTCTCTGAACCCAGCGACTAACTGTGCTCCTATCGACTGCAGAACATTTGTACACTGCACACAGTCGTTTATGAATGTTTGCCACAGTTTCTTTTTCCGCAACCAGAAATTCTATGACAATTCGCTATTTGTAACGAACATTGTTGACAAGCTCCATTTTAACGGTTCATAGATTGCGTAATATTTATCAGAATGCTGTGCAATTTGGTACACATAATTGGAACATGTCATATTCCAAGTGTGCAAAATTGCATATTCCTATCTTTATTATTAGCCGAGAAAAAAATTGGTGTGCATTACTTTTTGGCCTCCCGTATTACATTTTATTAATCTACTCAATAATTATTTTATTTTTTTTTTCGTGTAATATGTATCTATGTCTTAGAAATCAATATAATAATTCATTTTCGCAAGCATTTTAATTGCACGACGTGTGTAAAAAAAAAAAAAAGGTGCTCCGTCACGCCAAGTGGCGTATAGGGAGGGATATGGTGTTAGTGACCATAATTATTACAAGCCTTCAACACATTATTTTTGGGGTAATGTGGTATTACGCCCATGTCGCTTTACTATTCCAGAAAAAAAAAAAATCCGCTACACATTTAAAAATGGGTGAACCTGGAATCCGTCGATCAGGATCGAACCCGAGCTCTTGTCTTTAGTAATCCACTTCACTAACCGATGAGATATCGTGCCCCCCCCTCTCCATGTGTGTACGTATTTCAAATAGCGCTGAGGTGTCTGTTTCTTAGGGTCATGGCAAAGAAAAGCACTTAAATGCTTCAAAATGCGAGACTGCTGTGAATTGTTGTGAGGAGAAATTTTAAAAATACATTTTTAAAAAGCGGTATGATTAAAGCTTCACGTAAGAAATGGGCAACACAAACCAGAACGACGTTTCGGCGCAATAGGCCTTCAACTTGAACAAACACACAACACTTGTACAAATATGTACTTAAAATAAGGAAAAAAAATAATTTCGAAATAGAAGGTGAAATGAAAAGAAAAATAGGAATACAATTTAAATAATTTATTTATTTATTAATAATTTAATATAAAATAAAATAAAAGTGCGCATGTACTTGTGCGCACTTCCGTTCTTGCACATGAAAGCATACAGGGAAGATTGTATTCCTATTTTTCTTTTCATTTCACCTTTTAGTTCTAAATTATTATATTATTTTTTTATGTTTTATTTTAAATACATATTTGTACATTTGTTGTATGTTTGTTCCAGTTGAAGGCCTGCTGCGCCGAAACGTCGTTCTGGTTTGTATTGTCCACTTGTTAGGTGAAGCTTTAACCATATCGCTTTTTTGGTCTATATTTTGTCATTTTTCCTGTCTGTTTCTTACTTGTGGGTTTACTGTGTACAGGATGCCTTCGTCTTTCCTGCCATTACTGTTCCAGCCTACAGAGGGTGCAATTGCAACAAGAATGGACACAATCCATAGCAAGGCAGACAAAATAGTCACAGTTGTCATTTTGCACAGCTCGCTGAAAGATTGTTTGAAGGTAAAATAGTTTAGCAACATTTAAGCTGTGACAAGTGAAGCATTTCTTAGATTAGCAACACATGAGATATGACAAATTACCCGTTCTTTAACTCACTCCGGATCATTATTCGATTAATCGGATCTGATTAAAGTACAGCAGCATTTTTTTTGTTTTTGAAGCAGCGATTTGATTTTAAATTAACCAATATATTACTTCTACATCTAGAATAGCCTATGCCTCAAAAGTACTTTCGATCGATACTGAAAATTTTTATACCGATCGATGATTTTTTTTTTCCCCAGTTTATCATATTTGTTTTTTTTTTTATACAAAGTTATTAACAAAAACATACATGAATTCAATTGTTACAGACATAAACGCATCAAATTAACTGTATTTTGAAGAACATATAACATGTTTGTGCAAAAGTTCAAGAAAAATAGATAACAACACTTTCAGCCATGACGAATATGCGATTTAGAATATTTTTTTAAAAATAATATGCAAGTGAGCATTTATTGATACTTGTTAGTACGTAGGGAGGTCAAAAAGTAATGCACACCAATTTTTTTCTCGGCTAATAATAAAGATAGGAATATGAAATTTTGCACACTTGGAATATGACATGTTCCAATTATGTGCACCAAATTGCACAGCATTCTGATAAATATTACACAATCTATGAACCGTTAAAATGGAGCTTGTCAACAATGTTCGTTACAAACAGCGAATTGTCATAGAATTTCTGGTTGCGGAAAAAGAAACTGTGGCAAACATTCATAAACGACTGTGTGCAGTGTACAAATGTTCTGCAGTCGATAGGAGCACAGTTAGTCGCTGGGTTCAGAGAATTAAAGCTGCAGAAAGTGTACGAGTGGAGCTGCATGATTTACCGCGTTCTGGACTGTCAACATTATAAATGTTTAGCTGAACTCGTTCCGGCTGAAAAAGTCGTTGTATAAAATGTATTCCTGTTGTTCCATCTATATTGTTTACAATTTATAGGAGAAGGAGGTAAGTTTACAGCACTAGGAAAAAAATAACAAATAATCAACAACAGAAAAAAAAACAAAGAACAATAAATGGTCCGAAGCAAGATCGAACCCGTACTCCTTGGCACAGCACCTTGCCACGAAAAGCCAAACGCTAGGGAACGCTAGGGGTTCGATCCTGCTTCGGACCATATATTGTTCTTTATTGTTTTTCTGTTGTTTATTGTCATTTTTTCTGAGTGCTGTGAAAATACCTCCTCCTCCTATGATTTACTGAATTATCATCTCGAAAGTTTCCCGCTATATTAATATTCATTTATTATTATTTGTCTCCTGATTACAATTTAGCTCGCCGTCTTTCAAAGATTGTCTAATATTGTCATCATCCTTGAGTGCCGTCTCCGTAACGAAGGTTGGCTATCATGGATCGTCATTCCACTCTGTTTCTTGCTTTGATGGTGCAAGTTGTCATAGGTTGACTTTTCCATCTTTTGATGTTACTCGTTCATGTTAGTCTTGGTTTGCCTCTGTTTATTTTACCTTGTATTTTCCATTCCAATATTATTTTTAGTAGGCTGTTGTGTCTTTTAACATGCCCCAAAAATTTCATTTGTCTTATCTTAACTGTATTTAGTAGTTCTCTTTTTATTCTTAGTTGTTTTAAAACTTCATCGTTTGTTTTCTTTTCTTTCCATCCAATTCTACCTATTATTATGTAAATCCATATATCAAAGGCTTCAATTTTCTGTTCTGTTTTCTTGACTAATGTCCATGTTTCTGCACCATACAGGAATATTAAGAAGATGTAACATTTTGTTATTCTTAGTTTCCTGCTGTTATTTGTTTTGTTGTTAGTATATTTTTCGTGGCATTAAAATTAAAAATAAAATTGTTGCCATACCTATTCTTTTGTTTATTTCAATTTTACATTTTCCATCACTGGTTATATTATGTCCAAGGTAGTTGTAGCTCTAAACTGTCTCCAGATGTATTCCTTCAACTGTTATATTTATTTGTAGGTCTTGAGAATTTTCTTTGTTAATAATTCTTATAATGATTGTTAATAAAGTAAATTAAAAGAAAAGAAAAGATATATAACTAAATATAAATAGCATCGTCAAAGTGCACGAGAGAGAGAGAGAGAGAGAGAGAGAGTGAGAGGATCTCTCTGGATGCCAAGCAAGTTTATTTCAGGTTCGCCAGTGTTCTTGGGTGTACTCGTGAAATTCATGAATAATAACAATAACACGTTATCGCCACACCTTCCAGCGTATTAATAAATACATTTACTATAACCATTGCCACATTATGTAAGTGATAAAAGCGGTATCTCGCCAAGACAATTTTCTTTCACAGAGAAGCATCTCTTTTACTCAGGCCCAGAAGCTTAGTGAACTAACGAAAATGGTTGGTTCGAAAAATAATTGTCACATTTAGTGACTGAACCCAGACCCAAGAGAACAGTAATTGAGCGCACTGACAGATTTGCTATCATTATTTCTTTGTGTAATTGGTTTCCCTTACCTTTGATAGCTGGTGCATGCCAATGCTGTACATCCGAATAACGTTAAAGGCGATTATTTCTTTTGTTTGAAGATTTTGTGCTTTTTCGCTTGGCAACGTTATTTGTTTTACATAAATAATATAATAAAAATTGCTTTGGCCTATAATACAACACGTCTTACTTGTATCGATAAGGAAACATAATTTTGATGTATCTATCACACGTGAGACAAGTCATATGGAGAACAGCAGAGACGACAACACCAAAGGTCACGCCTTGCCTAATTAGGCACTCGATGTAAATCTGGAAGTTGACGAGGCTGTATGTTGCTTGGTACAACATAATGAGCCCCGTCACCATGTCAGCAATGGCCAGGCTGCAATATATCATATATAAATATAATATGAGCGGAAGGGAGGTGGGTCTGAACACTAACAAAGAATGAACAACATAAGCTAGATTGGTCACTATCAATGAACAAATGACAGAAGTAAGATTGAACGATAACAATTATTAGATGGGGGATTTTTTTTTTTTGGGGGGGGGGGGAGGGAGAGGGCGGCTGGGTCGTCTAGAGGTTCAAGGTCATTCATTAAACAGGAAGGACCTGGGTTTAAAACCCACCACAAGTGGTGGTGATCTTTCAAAATAGGAAAAACACTCGTCTTTCTTTATGACGTGACCTCCCCCGATCTCTTGAGATCCCATATCTAGCGCGCTCTTGGATGATAACAATAAACAGGAAGTCATGTGTGCACTCGCGCACGTTAAAGCACCCTTGGTAGTTAAGATCGAAAATAGTTGGCCATAAATTTGGTTGTTGTTCAGACAATTTGACAGCAAAATCCTACCCAGACCGTGGATCGGAAGCCATGGAGTTAGTGGGTCAGGGTTATAATTGAGTTTTTCGAGAATCTCGAGGTGGATATCGGGGCATGTATGGATTCGTCCGGTGTGCATTGATCTTGGCAATAACAGCAGCTAACAAGAAATTATTCATAGGTGGATTACATATAAATATAAACATGAATAAATTAATAAGACAAATGGTTATTACAACCATCGATGCACAAATCATAGAGGACACAGACATAGAAAAAGGGTAGGAAGAGAAAGAGAGCAGCGGAGCAGAAGAGGAAGGATTCAGGAGTTTCAATACTCTCCCACATTTTTTGGTGAAAAACATGTTTCCTTCCTTCTTTCTTCATCCTGTAAATCTGTTGGTGTTACCGCATTACTAACAAACTTCATCAGCCTTAACCATTGATCTTTATCTGCAGTCATTCTTTGGAACTCTGCGAAGATAAGCCCTGTCCAATATTTGACGTTATCTTTACATCTTATTCACTCTCTATCTCTCCTTTTTCTTCCTTTCACAGTGTTCTGAAAAATGGTCTTTCAATATCCCAGATGATAGAGATACGCGGTCAAATCATTTAATTTTGCGTTTCATATATATATATATATATGGAGCCGCGATAGCTAAGTGGTTAGTGAACTGGACTACCACGGACAAGGGGTAGGGTTCGATCCCAACCGACGGCTTCCGGGTTCACCCAGCCTTAAATGGGTATCGGATTTTTTTCTGGGAAAGTAAAGCAGCACGGGCGTAATACTGACCACATTACCCCAAAAATCATGTGCTGAAGGTCTGTAAAATATTGGGTCACTAACGCCATATTTCCCTATACACCACTTGGCGTGACGGGGGTACTTTACTTACGTTTAAATATATATATGTATAGTGCAAAAGGCGAAAGTTAAAATACTATACGATACTGTAACAGGTAATATCGAGAAAGTTCGTGAAACCATCACCATTTATATAGCTCCAAAAGAAAAAAAATGAAAAGCGTACATTAGTGAAAACATAAATTGTGCTGGTACGAGCATTTTGTACATACTAATGACTTGACCAAGATCTTCTTTTATAAAACAGTGAAAAGTGGAAGACTGACAGATAGACAAAGAAATAAACGGAGAAGGAAATGTTTGAAGAAAACTCTGAAACGGGCGAACGATAGGGAAGAATGAAGAAAGTAGAAAAAGGATTAAAATAAATACATCATACTGTAGAACTTTGGTGCAGCTGGTAAACGATTAGAGGTGTACAGCAAAGAAGTGTTGGTACAGCTTCAAGAATGCATAACAAGGCAGCGAAAAATAGAGATCACTGTATTGGCAACTTAAAACCTTCCGACTGAGCTAAATAACCAGGCAGGCAACATTACTCAACGTGTATAGGATACGTTGTAAAATAAATATAGAAACCCGGAATAAGAGAATTTCGGCAACAATAGTATGATTGTCAGAATGGTTCCCTAATATAGCACTTATTTTGATCCTTACCTTACTAATGCAATTAAGAGAACATTAATCTCAGTCGTCTTATATTATCAGTTAAAAATTGTGCTCCCACTTATAGCGCGTCTAAACCCTGATGAGAGATGGCGATATATCAGAATAGAAGTTGATATTGGTTTCATTCTGACTAGCTAGAATTCGTACTTTCATCTCGCTACATTTGTCAACCCTTTATTGATGACAGTCTCAAAAGACGTTGGATGTTAGTCAACCCTTTCATCTTGACTGCTCCACGAGTACATTTGTAAACTTATTCATGTTGGTAGTCTCAATGAGCTGCTCTGCTTTTCTAAAGCCTATCAATTTAATCATCACTGATTGCTCTGCCACTCATTCCGAATTAATAACAGGCAAGGAGAGAAGGAATTATGATGTATAATTTACAACGCGAACAGATTGTTAATTTCGTATCCAATTTCGAAATTGGAGTTGCTGTTTGTATTTTCTTGAAGATCATAACGTTTCACGTTCCAAAATCAGCTCATAATCTCTTGGTCATCATCTTACCTTCTTCTTCTACTTCTTCTTCAGCGTTCAAGTTTTGTGATAATGCGAACTTCACTCTTTGTCATGTACTATGATGATGGGAGAGGGGCTTAAGAACAGCATCATGATTTACGAGTAGCTGGTCGCATGGTCAGTACTCGTATATACGCGTGTGTCCTGATTTTTTCCCCCTAAACCTGCGCCGTGGCTGACACACTCTGTCTTCGGCAGGCTAGATCTTCAACTATCACAGTATCCGCAAACCTTTGGCGAAGCTTTTTTAAACCCTCTGACCTTTTCAGGGTTGAATTTTGCGTGAATAGATGTTTTGATGCCAGTACAATGTGGCACACAAACTCAGTGTGAGTGGTGTCTTCTGCCGTACAGGCAGATATCCTTCGACATCAGAGGTACTCATATTTTTTATCGTTGAGCGTCTGACGTCTTGGGTAGATTATCCTAACCCAGGTAGCAGCCGTTTGGCCTACTCTTTTCAACTTTTGACTACCTGCAGTTTTTCCCAGTTATTCAGTTATTCGATAGGATTAGGCACAAATATTTCACTGCTCAGAGACCGGGCGGAGGTGCAAAGAAGGAACCAAACCCGGAAGTCGCTATCCAGAGGTCAACATCTCAAGGCCACCCAGATTCCGAGCGATCAAATGAGAAAACTAAATGAACGAAAAAAAAAAAAAGCTATAGTTGTGTCTTTTAATTACAAGTAATATACAGGGTGTTTATAAAGTCTCACTACACTTGGTATCTAGGTCAATTTGAAAAAAAAATGTTTATGACGTCATCACAATATGTGCTCCCACTGTCAATGAAATTTGTTGAATAAGTTTATTGCTACTGGAAATGTGGAAGATGCTCCACGATCTGGTAGGCCTGCTGTGAATGATGAAATATGTTTAGATATCCAAGACAGAATCCTTAAAAGTCCAGACAAGTCATTAAGAAAACTGTCGCAACAAGTGAACTTACCATTGAGCACATATTGTGATGACGTCATAAACATTTTTTTTCAAATTGACCTAGATACCAAGTGTAGTGAGACTTTATAAACACCCTATATATCTAATAACCGTAAACAATATTAAAAGAGTCTGACCTGCGCATCATGACGTCAGCTGGCTCTATAGGATCCTTGAACCGAATCATGGTGTCCACGACCAGTCCGTTGAGAAGAACGATGACAGCCCCAAGGAGGAAAATCACGCAGTTTGCTAGGAGATCATATATAGTCACACCGTAACCGTTTAAAGCCCAAAACACGACATTGATGTTGTCCTCTGACGAGTAGTTGCTTTCTAGCATAAGCATTGGAAACTATAATTGTTTGCATGGATGTGCAGAACTATGGTAAATAGAGTAGATCTGCATTTTCATTTCAATGTTTCTTCCATGAAAAAAAACGTGTTTTTTTTTTCTTGAAAGGAAACGCTTGAGATAAGACAGCAAGGTCGAAATATATTTCCTTTGAAGAGGCAAGCCAGTGGTGTAACAAATATTATTGAGGAAACGTCTTATTTTATTAGTATGAAAAAATAAATAACTATACATGGCAAGCAAACTAATTTGTTTACAAACGAGGCAGCGGGATATAGATTTCGACTGAAAATGGATACTTTAAAGAGTAAAGATAACAAATAAAAATAAAGTAAACATGCAGAATGCCGGTATGTTTGGCAATTAAAATTTGGATATTGAAAAATAATTACTAACGACCATATTTTACTTAAATAATTTCTCATCAATGTTTGTCATAAACACGCATTTAGGATGTTAATAAAGTTAAAAACGTAACAATGAAAAATAACTATTACCAACCACACATTAGAGGAATATCCCTATTGAGTCAAGTTGGTAAAATGTTTGCTAAAATATTAGAGAGGAGAGTAAGATACATAATAGAACCTCAATTAAGTAGTAATCAATTCGGATTCAGAAAAGGCAAAAGCTGTACTGATGCTATATTTACATTGAGACAACTATGTGAAAAAACAATAGAATATGACAGAAACCTAAATATAGTGTTTATAGATCAGGAAAAAGCGTTTGATCGTGTGGACAGGAACAAACTTTGGCAAACTTTAGAAACATACGGGGTAGCAGGACAACTACTAGAAAATATAATAGCACTATATAAAAACAGTCAAAGTGCCGTCAGAACATCGGAAGGTCTGTCAGAATGGTTTCAGGTTACAACAGGAGTAAGACAAGGATGTGTCCTCTCACCACTCCTCTTCATCATATATATGGACAAAATAAATCAGGAAACAATCAACAACAAGGACAAATCAAATAATAACATAGAGGTAGAAAACTCCAACATCAATGAGCTACTCTTCGCAGATGACCAATGCCTAATATACGAGGATGAAAACCTGCTGCAACAGCATTTAACATCTCTAGATAAAAGCTGCACAAACTACAGTATGAAAATTAACACAGCAAAAACAGAGGCTATAAATATAAGCAAATTAAGACACCCATTAAACATCAAGATCAAAGACAAAGAAATAAAACAAGTAGAGGAATTCAAGTATTTAGGCACAATGTTCACAGAAGATGGAAAACTAGACAGAGAAATTGACATGAGAATACAAAAAGCAAATGCTGTCACATACCAGCTTTCACCATTGTTAAGACATCCAAACATTTCTATGCCAGCTAAACAACAAATGATAAATAGCATCTTCATACCAACTTTGTGCTATGAAAGTCAAACATGGACCCTTTCTAAATCACATTTAAGAAAGATCAATACATGTGAGATGCGATGCTTGAGAAAAGTAACAAACAACACAAGAAGAGATAGAATACCAAATGAAACCATAAGAAAAATGGTAGGAACAAAACCCTGCCAAGAATATATAGAACAACAACAACTTAAATGGTTTGGCCACCTGGTCAGAATGAATCCTCACCTATCACCATCAAGGGCGTTCTTCTCGAGAATGCATGGAAAAAGACCAAGAGGAAGACCCAGAAGAAGATGGATAGATGCAGTGACAGAGACATGTAATAAAAAAGGAAAATCACTAATTCAGACAATTCGAGCAGCACAAGAACGACAAATGATATAAACCACGACACCTTTTAGGTATCAGTGAAAGAGAAAAGAAGAAGAAGAAGAAGAACCACACATTGTTGCAGCAAACGACTAGGGCTGGTATCTGATTGTTATCAGGTGACTTTTTCTATGACATTTAAGATGAAAACTTGTAGTGCTTTTAAATAGGCATTGTAAAGTATGTTTTATTGTGTATTGGAGGGTACTACAACGTCTAATAACGACTCAAGACTCTTAGAATTGAGAGCCTTGTTTAATTCATGTGTAACTGAACCACTGGAAGAACGGGTCAGGAAAAAAAAAAGTATAACCATTGATCTGTTGATGTCATCAATGTATGTACACGGACCACCTGCGGTTGGTTTTATTCTAACAATTACTCAGCACTTGCAGTGCACTCAAGGCGATTACTTCAATAATTAATCGTGCCATTAGTGCTTCAAAAATACAAGAACATGAACAAATCGTGTCCTTTCGTGATGCAACCAAAACTTCACAGTCTACATTTCAATATGCAGAAAATAGAAAATGTACTAATAGACGCAATAAACAGTTGAAAAAAAAACTTTAAATAAACAACCAATAAAAAATGACCCTTTAATAATCAGCATGTTCTAATAACAAAAGTTAAGCAATTATTAAATTACAAATATAAAAACACTAGATAGTTACCAAGTTCTATAATAAACTATATAAAATGCATGAGTGCTACAAAAATTAAACAGTCTTCAAGTTGTCAAAATAAAGAATGTTCAACAATCACATAATTTCAAAATAACTTTAAACAATTACATAGTTCTAAAGTAAATTGAAAACAATCAGGGCATTATAAACTAATCTTTAACAAAATAACCAAGGTTTAAAATAAACTTTAAACAATCACCAAGTTTTAAAATAAACTTTAAACAATCACAAAGTACTAAAATAAAAAAACAATTATTTAAACATTCACGAAGTACTAAACTTAAAAAATTAAACAATCACGAAGTACTAAATAAAAAAAATTAAACAATCACGAAGTACTAACTAAAAAAATTTAAACAATCAAAAAGTACTAATATTAACAAAAATAAAACACGAAGTACTAATATTTTACTATAAAAACACAAAAAAATATACAATCACGGAGTACTAAAATTTTAAAGATTAAACAATCACGAAGTACTAAAATAAAAAAAAAGATTAAACAATCACAAAGTACTAAAGTGAAAAAAAAATTAAACAATCACGAAGTACTAAAATAAAAAAAATAAACAATCACGAAGTACTAAAATAAAAAAAAAACTAAACAATCATCAAGTTATAAAATAAACTTAAAACAATCACGAACATCTAAAATAAACCTCCAACAATCACGAAGTACTAAAATAAACATCAAACAATCACATTGTTCTGAAATAAACTTTAAAAAATGCATGGTTTTAAATTAAACTGTAAACAATAGCCAAATTCCAAAATACATTTTAAACGATCAACGCGTTCTAAAATAAACAATCACCAAATGCCCTGCCTGTTGACTTAGGCAACCACGTGTCTCAACAACTTTTCTGTCTTTGTAGTTGTTTATCAATTCCGTTCTTCCTACCAGACCATTCTCTTAGTATATTTTCTCTGTTCCCCTCAATCTCCTCTTCCTTGTGTTACAAATGTCACATGTTCCCACCGCAAGGTCAAATTCAATGGTTGTTTTCTCCTGAAGTCGATAACACGGTTATCGTTAGTTTTAACCTTTTTTAGAGGAACCCATGTTAATCTTCACTTCTACCCATGGTATTCTCAACATCATCATCATCAAGTACCGGGCCTGCTGGCGTAGGTGATCATATCTCTCCACAACTTTCGATCTCGGCAGCTATTTATCATTTCTGTTGTTGACCTTTTGCCAAGCCATTCTCTTAAGCTGTCTGGTATTATTTCTCTTTGCTTCCCTCTGTCACTTCGTCCCTCAATTTTTCCAGTTGTTACAATATATTCCAGTTCTCTTCTCATTACATGGCCAAAAAATGATGATTGTTTCTTCCTAATATTGGAAATTAGCTCTCTTTTAGCTTTGACCTCTCTCAGAACATCTTCATTACTCTTCTTAGCTGCCCATGATACTCTCAATATTCTTTTGTAAAACCACATTTCTACAGACTCCAGTGATTTTCTTGTCTGTTATCCTATTGTCCATGATTCGCATCCATATGTTAAGACTGGCTCTACGTAACATTTAAGAACTCTTTTTCTTGTTTCTATTGAGAAAAATGGATTGCATAGTATGTTCCTCATTTTTTGGAAAGCTGCTTTTGCCTGAGACATTCTGCGTCTCACCTCTTTTGTACCTCTTTCGTCTGAGGTTAACAAAGTTCCCAAATATTTAAATTCATTTACCTGTTATAATATTGTTCCACTTGTCTTTATTATCAACATACTTCTGTAAAAACCGCATTTATGTCACTCAACAATTTGATTGTCCATGATTCACTTTCATAAGTTAAAACTGGCTTTACATAAAACTGTAGTTTTATATTTTTAATCTCCATTTTCAAACATAGGTTGCCTATCTTTTTCATTTGTTTTTGGAATGCAACTTCTACGTGATATTTTCTACACCTCACCTGTTTTGTACATCTACAATCCTAAATGAACACTGTTCTTCAGTATTTACATTAATGTACCTGTTTTCACACTTTTCCTTTCGCTTTCACTGTGCATTTCGGAAACAGATATTTCTTTGTCGCTCCTGTTACTTCAATATAACTTTTATGTTGAAGGTGAACCATTGATTTTTGTTTATTATCTCTTATATCAATCATTTTCCTTAACTCATTTCCACTGTATCGATAAGGACTGCCACTAGCATACCTAAAGTTCTTTATATTATGGTTAGATTAGTATTCTAAGTATGTAATTTATGGATTTTATTATGATTTAAACAAATAGAAATTTCTAAAGTAAATTTTAAACAACCATATATTCAAGAAAGGAGAGAAGTCACTACTACAAACCTTTTGACAAGTGATTCGTGAAATTAATTATTACAATGTTCAAATGATTGGTAAGAAAGTATTTCAATAGTAAATATGTTTTCCTCCGTTAAGGTCACATGCTTCATACTATTTTACTTTTAATTAAAACCTGTAACATATAAAAAAACCGTATATAGAAGCTAGAGACGATGTTTTCATTATAGTAAATTTACTTGGGAACAAGGAGGCAGTACATAAATAATATCAAATGTACATTTAACGATGAGCTCGTTGATTTGTCTCGAATTTTGTTTCAAAATCGTTGATGTATTGATCTTTTAATAAGCGAAACATCCACTGAAGTATTAAATGAACACTACATTAATTAATAATATCTTCGCTAATATTGAAGTGAACACTGCAAAGATTTGACGAGTTCTCCCTGGTCTCATTGAAAGAAAACACTTTTTTTAAAACATTCAGTCACATGACTAATTTCTCAACCCTTCGGCCGCATGTTGTATCGGCAATGAACCAAACTTTATTCTTTCAGCAAACATTCGTATCGCAGCGGGCTGGCTGCATGTCTCGTAAACACGAACATTGCAAATTCATAGCATCATTTGATTTGATTTCTCTTATCTTCTTTTGTGTGTGGCTATTCTAATTATATTTTATTTTGATAAACAAATTGCGCAATAATCACAGCTGAAATATGCTTCATTCCCATTACTCTTAAAACGGATATTTTCTGACAGTTTTCCAATTTACGACTCCCCATGAAAATCAAAAGCCCTATTTTATCTAACTTTTGCCTTTGTAATATATTACTCATTAAGCTTACAGGAAGAAATATCCTCAGAATGGTGCAATTCTTACTTTCCAGCACACTTTCTTCCTCTTCATCTTTTGCCCCATGTTCAAGAGCTGATAACTGCGCAGTTTTATTTCTCACTCCTTCGACACTTTCAACACCTGTTATTTGATGTTATATTGTTGTGAAATTGTACTTAGTCTTCATCCGAATCTGCTCTGAGATCTCCTTCTTTCTCCTCTTATATATGGCTTGTACGATATGCAGGTACTGGAAACTCTCATGGTGGACAACCAAATGTATATGTTGTCTGTGTGAGTACTTCAAGATTGCAAAGAACAAATTTTGCCTCATCTAATGTATATATATATATATATATATATATATATATATATATATATATATATAAGTACCCCCGTCACGCCAAGCGGCGTATAGGGAATATGGTGTTAGTGACCATACATTTTACAGACCTTCGGCAAATGATTTTTGGGTAATGCTGTCGGTATTACGCCCGTGCCGCTTTACTTTCCCAGAAAAAAAATCCGGTACCCATTAAAGGTTGATATATATATATATATATATATATATATATATATATATATATAACAAATATAATTTCGCCATTTAACCACCATAAATACATTTCAAATATAATCGCTGACTTACGTCTACGACACTGTTGTTAAATAAGTTGAAATCTCTCCACATTAGATTCATCTTGTTGTGGTTGAAGGACTTGTGCGCCCCCTAGATCCAAGGAGCCATCCCAGCAGGAACTTAGCTCCTGACATGGTCACCAAAGCTGGACAGGTCCTTTGAGTGACCAGACAAAGGAGCCAAAAGTAGATAGAACCCTTTAAGTGAAGACATAGAACCCACCGGCGAGTGGTACACGCTCTGGTCTGAACTAATCAACCCCCACTTCATGGGTTAAATGCTTCTCTGTCTTTTCTCCTCTTGCTGTCCTCTATCAAACAGGCAGGTGGTGCTCAAGAGCTCAGAAGAACAGACCACCTATGAGAGAGACAACTCTACACAATGCTTGGGCAGATTTTGCTCATAGATCCGGGTGGGCCGACCATCTAAGGGCAGAGTCCCTCTATAAAAAAAGACAATCTGCTGCCTTGCAGGAAGATTGGGAACAATCACATACTTTGGAAAGCAAACCTAAATAGAATGCTGGTAGAAATCGGATGCACTGGGCCAATGGCACTAACATGGTGTAACGTCCTTGCATACAAGGTCTAATCAGAGTGGATCTAACGGACTATAGTCATGGTACTCTGTTTGAGGAGTCCCTTCAGTCAGGTGGAGTGCCGGGCCCCATGCCTCAAAGGGGCCCACCCCAAGCTGCTGGTGGCCATCCTGATCCATTTTGGAGGGCCAGGAAATGGGACAGAGAGAAGCTATATATTATACTAATGGTCGAAATAGCTTAAAGACATATATGGATATGATGCACTGTAATGAGGAGGGCCAGGAAATGGGACAGAGAGAAGCTATATATTATACTAATGGTCGAAATAGCTTAAAGACATATATGGATATGATGCACTGTAATGAGGAGGGCCAGGAAATGGGACAGAGAGAAGCTATATATTATACTAATGGTCGAAATAGCTTAAAGACATATATGGATATGATGCACTGTAATGAGGAGGGCCAGGAAATGGGACAGAGAAAAGCTATATATTATACTAATGGTCGAAATAGCTTAAAGACATATATGGATATGATGCACTGTAATGAGGAGGGCCAGGAAATGGGACAGAGAGAAGCTATATATTATACTAATGGTCGAAATAGCTTAAAGACATATATGGATATGATGCACTGTAATGAGGAGGGCCAGGAAATGGGACAGAGAAAAGCTATATATTATACTAATGGTCGAAATAGCTTAAAGACATATATGGATATGATGCACTGTAATGAGGAGGGCCAGGAAATGGGACAGAGAGAAGCTATATATTATACTAATGGTCGAAATAGCTTAAAGACATATATGGATATGATGCACTGTAATGAGGAGGGCCAGGAAATGGGACAGAGAGAAGCTATATATTATACTAATGGTCGAAATAGCTTAAAGACATATATGGATATGATGCACTGTAATGAGGAGGGCCAGGAAATGGGACAGAGAGAAGCTATATATTATACTAATGGTCGAAATAGCTTAAAGACATATATGGATATGATGCACTGTAATGAGGAGGGCCAGGAAATGGGACAGAGAGAAGCTATATATTATACTAATGGTCGAAATAGCTTAAAGACATATATGGATATGATGCATTGTAATGAGGAGGGCCACAGAAAAGCCCTAGCAGTAAGACTAGTAGAGGAGAAATCAGACATGGCCTCCATCCAAGAAACTCACCTTAATCCACAGCATAGATTTACGATCGGGGGCTACCAGACATTTAGACAGGAAAGGGAAAAAATCCTTATACTTATAAGAAATACCATCCCAGCAAAACTGATAGAGTTAGTCACAAACGGGGAGGCAGAGATCGCTCTGTGAGGTGACAGTGGGGTGACTTATACATCAACTTCAATAATAGCACAATGATATTGACAAAGTACTGCCCTAACGATAGTTTGTTCAATCTGGAGTCAATGGAAATAATACCATCACAGTGTCTAGCAGTAGGAGACTTCAACAGCCACTCTGAAAGTTGGGGATATAAGGAAAGCAACACTAGAGGTGAAGAAGTGGAAGAATGAAGAATTCCAACTTCCGGGGAATATGGCGCCCTGATAGCTTGCTTCTTCAGAAGACTCACAGAAAAGTGCTGTTTTCCAGTGAACTTTTCTGTTTATTTGTTTGTTTTTATTGATATTTGAAGGGATCATGTGATTGTACGCGCTTTCTATTTGATGTAAATCACTTTGCTTCTTTTGATTCATTGCATTTTGTTATAATTTCCTTATTTAATCACATATACTCATCTTTGTTGTTGATTGCACTATTGAACGCGTAAAAAAATGGCGGTTTGTTTACGCCGGTCTGTCGTTAAGGACGCATAATTCATTTAATTTGTGGAAGGCTCTCAGTGTATCCGCGTGCTGTTGAGCTATTTACTGGAGTTGGCCAGTTTATAACGTAGAAACGGGTTCAGGACCGTGCTACTGAGTAAGTGCACGTGAGTCTGAACCATCCAAAGCATCAACGTTCAGCGACGTTCATCCTTGACGAAGGTAAGAGGTAAGTTTAAGTATTCAGATGCAGCCCAAACGACATCATCGAAGAAGGAAATCACGACGGGGCAAGCGTGGTGGCATTCAACTGTCAAAGTGTGAGAGGCTAGGCCTAAAGTATGTGCGCGTTACTTATTGGAATTGTGGGTCCATAAATCAACGACGGCCCATTCTTGATAAGCTACTGTGCGGCGCCGATATAATGGTTTTGCAAGAAACTCTTCTTGGTGACAGGACAGTAAGTACTCCTGGCTTTCATTGTTTTTACAATAGACGACACCTTGGGCAGGCCATCCTTGTGCGCAACAATATGGTGGCAGCTGAGGTTGATATGTCTGCGTGGAACAAAGCAGAATTGCAGGTACATGCGGTTAGGGTGCAGACCCCAGTTCATTTCGTGATTGTTAATGTGTATGCCTGTAATGGGAAGGTGAACACACAACAATGGCAGAATCTCTTCGAGTTCGATGAAGAGAATGTAATTTTCTGCGGAGATTTTAATGCTAGAGGAAACCAGTGGGGTAACGTCATAACCAACAAGCAGGGAGAAGACCTAGAGAACGCACTGGTGTCGACCGATTTAGTGTGCTTGAATGATGGAAGGGCAACAAGAATGGCCACTCGAACAGGGGACTCTGATAGTGTCATAGACCTTGCACTGGTGTCTTCCACCTTCGCACCGGATTGCAAGTGGAGTGTACTGGGGTTCCACGGAAGTGATCACTATCCATGTGTCCTCCTAAATGAGAAAAGCAGAAATAAAACCCAGAAATGACAGCTCCACAAATTCATCTACGAGAAAACAGACCAGGACGTCATTAGCAAAATCAGACATAGGAAACAGAGCGCCCCTCGTAGGAGGCAGGAGAGATGGACGCAGCCACCCTGGTGAAACCTAGATGTTGAGGAAGCTTGGCGGAGCAAGAGACGAACGGTCAAGACATGACAGAAAGCCAGAAGGAATGGAAGAACACAACCTGAGCTCTTGAAGCGTCTGAAAGTAGAGGTAAAAAAAGTATGCACTTTAAACTATGCGCTAAGCAGGCTAAGGATGCCAAATGGGATGACGTCTGTCAAAAAGTGTGCTCAGAAAAATCGCTCGCCACATTCTGGCGCCTTCATCAGTGCATGAATGGCACAACACGACACAGAGGCATACCAGACTTTCAGAGCACAGGCCGGATATGGCACAAATCTGATGAGAGCAAAGGGAAGGCCCTGCTTGCCCGCTATATTGAGCAGACGGACCAAAGAAATGAGGTTGTAAGAATGAGGATACGGGGATCGCTGTCAAAATTGTGTAAGGATATAGGGCTGGAAGAAGATCTCACAATCACAACCGATACCATTCGCACGACACTTAAAAGGTCACACAACACTGCTCCTGGTCCAGATGGTGTTCGGTACGATGACATAGGCGATTTAGCTGACGACAACTTAACAAAACTGGCCAATGAGTTTAATGCCAGTATTCGGAGTGGCCAGATTAAGGAGGAGTGACTACACAGCTACTTACTACCGCTACCGAAGCCAAACAAGGACCATTCTCAGATCAGTGCCTACAGAATCATCACAATGCAAAACACTGCGGGCAAGCTGCTGGAGAAAATAGTTGCCCGTGTCCTCACCTGTCACCTTGAACAGAAACGCGTATTCCCACCCACATTCGGAGGTTATAGATATAACAAAGAGACATGGCTCAATGCTGCAGTCTTTGCCTATGACGTCTTCAAAGGCTTCCACAGACGAGAGGAGACATGTGCTGCTGCTATAGATCTGGAGGATGCATACAACAGGGTACCATTTGAATATCTCATGCATATGCTCCTCAAACTGGCGGTGCACCCCTTCCTCATTAGATGGATCGCCGCGGCACTGTTTCAGAGGAAGGTGATACTCAGATGTGGAAGTTGGTCTTCCAAGCCAACATCCATTTGTTCAGGGCTGCCACAAGGCTCACCATTGTCACCAGTTCTATTTAACGTGTACACAATAACGATCACGGAACAACAGCTGCGTGGGAGGGGAAGAACTATGACTTTTGCTGATGATATTCTGGTATATCGACAGGGAAGAGACAGACGGGGAATCGCTTCCACAATGCAAGACGAACTCGATCGCATTTCTTCCTGGTGTGGGGTTTCAGGTGCCTATGTTAATCCTAATAAAGCATCAGTTTCATGGTTCTCCCTTAACAATCATATCGTTAATACGACCACACCGGTAGTACGAATGGGAGCTGATGAGGTGACCAGGGACAAGTTGATGACATACCTCGGAGTTAAGTTTTATCGCAGCCTGTGTTTACGGGACCACGTCGACCATGTGATAACAAAATCTTGCAAATGATTAGCCGCCTTGAAGGTCATGGCAGCTGCCAACATCGAGCAGCCTCTGCTGTTCCAGGGATTATTCCTCGCACCAATTGAATATGCCCTGGCAATTCTTACTGTCAGTACGACTCAAAATGATAGGCTGGAGAAAATGAAGTCATGCGCATTATCATGGGATGTACGAGGGACACTCCTTGTGTAGCAATGAGGTATCTTCTTGACTTTCCCACCATGGATGACAGAATCAAGATCTGGAGAGCACGGGCCTACCTGAAGATTAGTACAGATACAGAGCATCCATTGCACCACGTGCTCAACACAGTGAAAGGTGCCAGGCTAAAAAGAGGCAAATCATGGGTGGGCCGAGCAGAAGATGTCATCAAACAGGTCTGTGGGCTTACCAATATCAGCGTTGGTGAGGAGTGGATACCGGTGTCTACGTCATTCAAGGGGACTTTCTCGTGTATTGTCACACTCGACAGGAAAAGTATGGTTCCAAAAAACCAACAGAAAGCTGAGAGAAAGGAAAACTGAGACGCAAAATATATGCTTCTAGCACCAGAAGAACACCAGACGACCATCTTCACACCGACAGAACTAGATGTAGCACTCAAAAGATTGAAACTCAAGAGTTTCTCTCGAAAATATGGAATCACCAACGAGATGCTCATAAAATTGGAACAAAAAGTCAAGGGCCAGCTCCTAAGGATAAAAAAATGTCAGCTGGAAGAGAGTACAAATGCCGGCAACCTGGAAAGAAGCCATTATGGTGCCCATCCTCAAACATGGAAAAGACCCGCTTAACCCAAGCAGCTACAGACCAATTAGTCAATTGAGCTGCCTGAGCAAACTCACGGAAAGATTAGTCAACAGAAGACTCATGTGGTATCTGGAGACAAAATAACTAATTATTCCATAACTAAGTGATTTCCGCCAGCACAGATCAACTGAAGATATGATTACCTACAAAGCTCATGAAATTCAGAATGCCCTACAAGAAAGAAAACACACATTGACAGTTTGGGTCGAAATGGAGAAGGCTTTGTATAGGGTTCGTAGGTAAGGATTAAAGAACAAGTTTCTCAGAATTGGTATCCGAGGCCGCTTATTTAACTGGATATCTCAATACATAAATGACAGAACGGTCAGAGTACAAGTACAAGGAAAACTAAGCAAGAAAACCACAATTAGACAATGTGTTCCACAAAGTGGATAATGTCCCCAACGCTTTTCCTAATCTTCATAAATGACATCGTAGAAGACATTCCACCCAGAATACACTCTGCAATGTACGCAGACGACCTGGCGATATGGGCACGAGAAGAATTTATACTATTGGCCAGCTCCAGAATACAAGATGCCCTAGGAAAACTTGAAAGATGGACGAACACCTGGCTGCCACCAATGTACCACAAGAAAACCATCTGGTCAGCTACGATGAAGTCAAATCTATCATTAAATGTCAGTATCATGAAAATTGGAAATAAGAACACCCACACTTTAACGAAAGGAACGGATACCTCCATCTATCAAGTCATCATATTTTACCTACGCACTGGCTACAACAGAATGAGAAACCACTTGTTCACTAAACTTAAAATATGAACTACCAGCCAATGCCACTCTATCCTGGATGATATCAAAACAAAACATGTTCTACAGAAGTGCCTCCAGTATACAGACCTGAGGAGGTCAATGTGTACCCATGCCCACCTCCCGGGAAGAGAAACTATACAGGGCAATCGAAAAACTGTAACAGACAGCAACCTTCATAAGAGAGTCCGGAATCCTAGTCTGAATGAGCCATGATCGCAGAAGAACAAGAAGAAAATCATTTCAAATAATAGAAATATATAAAATAATTATATAGAGTCACAGTGGTTGAGTGTGTTCGTTTCCTGATCAGAAAGGTTCATGTTTAATTACCAGAAGTGTCGGATTCAGTGTTGACCAGCCTCGTAAAATGGGCATCTGAAACTTTGTTTTCTTCTATAAAGCTAACAACATCACACACAAATGTTCTGTGGTCATGGAAAAATATGGTCACTAACACAAAATTTCCTATGCATGAACCACAGGTAACCTTCACCTTATAAAATAGATCTATATATTATTTTTCTTTAAAGAATTACAAGACAAGACAACCAAAATATCAACAACAAATATCATTTAAAAATTTGAGCATAGATTTCAAATATCAACAACAAATATCAAATTAAGAATTGCGCATAGATTTCACGAAAATTATGATGAACATAGATATATTTTACATCATTTTGGAAATTAAATTGCAGTTGTTATCTAATTGATCTAATGTTAGTTTAAGCAAGATGGTCGGTGACGTATTTAATTGTTGTGGTTTGTGACTCATAAAATATAAATGTTGCAACTGATCCGGGAATCCCAATAATCAGTTGTAATGACAGCCGTTAATGCGCAGGCCCAGCCTATATTAAGAGAATCAATTTAAGAGAATAACTGAAGTGGTGTTGTTGTAAAACTTTACAGCAGGAGCTTATTTCATGAAACAATTAACGAATTGGTTATATAAATCACAATACCGTTGGTTAATTGTAGGATTTGCCCTGAAGAGTGCAATCCAGTTAGTTAACTTGACATAATGTACTCATTTATATGCATATGCTCCTCAAACTGGCGATGCACCCCTTCCTCATTAGATGGATCGCCGCGGCACTGTTTCAGAGGAAGGTGATACTCAGATGTGGAAGTTGGTCTTCAGAGCTAACATTCATTTGCCCAGGGCTGCCACAAGGCTCACCATTGTCACCAATTCTATTTAACGTGCACACAATAACGATCACGGAACAACAGCTGGATGGGAGGGGAAGAACTATGACTTTTGCTGATGATATTTTGGTATATCGACAGGGAAGAGACAGACGGGGAATCGCTTCCACAATGCAAGACGAACTCGATCGCATTTCTTCCTGGTGTGGGGTTTCAGGTGCCTTGGTTAATCCTAATAAAGCATCAGTTTCGTGCTTCTCCCTTAAAAATCATATCGTTAATACGACCACACCGGTAGTACGAATGGGAGCTAAATGAGGTGATCAGGGACAAGTTAATGACATACCTCGGAGTTATGTTTTATCGCAGCCTGTGTTTTCGGGACCACGTCGACCATGTGATAACAAAGTCAACGTGTTGGATTAGCCGCCTTGAAGGTCATGGCAGCTACCAACATTGAGCAGAGGCTACTTACTCTTCTGTTCCAGGGATTAGTCCTCGCACCTATCGAGTATGCCCTGGCAATTCTTACTGTCAGTACGACTCAAACTGATAGGCTGGAGAAAATACAAAATGAAGCCATGCGCATTATCCTGGGATGTACAAGGGACACTCCTTGTGTAGCAATGAGGTATCTTCTTGACTTTCCCACCATGGATGACAGAATCAAGATCTGGAGAGCACGAGCATACCTGAAGATTAGTACAGATACAGAGCATCCTTAGCACCACGTGCTCAACACAGTGAAAGGTGCCAGGCTAAAAAGAGGCAAATCATGGGTGGGCCGAGCAGAAGATGTCATCAAACAGGTCTGTGGGCTTACCAATATCAGCGTTGGTGAGGAGTGGATACCGGTGCCTACGTCATTCAAGGGGACTTTCTCGTGTATTGTCACACTCGACAGGAAAAGTAGGGAACAGAACCCGGTCGTGGTTAATGTTGAGGTCAACGGTCTCATCTGCGATAACACCGATGAGAAAGATGCAGTCATCTATACAGACGGATCTGTAAGACGACACCAAAGAAGTGCATGGACATTTAAAGCACGCTCGGCATGCAGAATAGTCAAGGAAGACAGTGGTGCATAACTCGTGACCAAGTAGCATGACAATGGAGGCGATGGCAGTGACCAAGGCATTCAAATGGTTATAGTCACAAGACTACACCCACGCATGTATACTGAGTGATTCGATGAGCATGATAAAAAAAGTGGAGGCGGGCTCTGTACGCATGCAATGGGTAGAGTCGTTGCAGAAATCCAAAATACGTAAGGTCACCTTTGTCTATGTCCCTGGACATGCGGGAGTACGGGGAAATAAAAGAGCGGACAGGTTGGCTAGCTGCGCTGTCGTTGAGGACGGGCAACCAATGGATCGTGCGGACATCATCAATGCCCTCCGAGATGTGGGAAGAGCACAGGACTTCGACAAACACAGATCCATGTCACTTCTTCGGATGATGGAAATGGGAGCTAAGATGGGCACAGCCAGAAATGAGAATCTTAGTGGCCGTGTAATAAGACTTATCTCTTTCTCTCTCTCTCTCTCTCTCTCTCTCTCTCTCTCTGCGATCAGGACTCAATCAGAGTAGGATTCCAGACTCCCACATGAAGTCAGCTGTCAGGTTAAGTGTGTTGATCGCCCCCACAGACAGAACATCACATTTAGAGTCTGCCAGATCCACTCTGCCTGAACACCCGTTAATACGTTGCACTGTGTTCTGCGCCAGTGGCCCAGTGCATCTGATTTCAGCCAGCATTTTATTCAGGTTCTCATTCCTTAGCCTTTGATTGTCCCCAATCTTCCTGCAAGGCAGCAGATTGTTTTTTTCTGTAGGGGGATTCTGCCCTTAGATGATCTGCCCTCCCAGGTTTACGAGCATCATCTGCCCGAGTCACTAGAGGTGACTAACACAGACATGCACGCAAAAAGGTTTTGAGATGTGAATAACACAGACATGTACACAGCGATACGAGACATGACTAACACCGACACACATCAAGATATATGACACATGAATAACATAGACATGCACATAAAGATATGAGATATGACTGACATAGACATGCACACACAAAAATATGACACATACCTAACATAGACATACACACAAAGATATAAGATATGATTAACATAGGCGTGCACACACAAAGATATGAGATGTTACTTACATAGCCATGCACACACAAGGATATGAGATATCCCTAACCCAGACATGCACACACAAAGATATGACACATGACTAACACAAATACACACTAAGTTATGAGATATTACTAAACTCAGACGCACATAAAGATATGAGACATGATTAACACGGACACACCAAGATATGAGATATGACTAACATGACACACACCTAGATATCAGCCATGGCTAGCACGCACACACAAGCTAAGATTTGAGGCATGGCTAGCACAGAAACACATCAAGAGATGAGCCATGACTAGCACAGAAACACATTAAGATATGAGTCATGGCTTCACGAAAAAACAACAAGAAATGAACCAAGTCTAGCACATAAACACATTGAGGTATCCATATGTTTGGGTTAGTCTGCAGACTCTTCTTAATGTGTGAATCATCGACATACGAGATGCAGGCCCCGAATAACTGTTCACAGGTCTTGTTCAAACAGTTGTCCGGAGATTTGAGAGCAGGCTGACCCATAGAACGTTCCCTTGCATGCACAGTTCCCAGTTGACTGTTCACAGTACATTTCCTTGCACGTACAGTCAGCACTTTCCGCGTCACATATGATGTCACAGCCATCAGAACACGTCTGTTCGCACTGTAGCCCAAAATTACCATCGGGACAAGTGTTATTACAGGTATAGCCAGGATGTTTACATTGTAGACATTTTCCGGATTTTTCTCACATAAAGGACAGACACTGAGACAAGCCCTGGAGCAGTCGTGTCCATAGATCCCATTAGAACATTTGCCGTGACATGTACCGATGATGACGTCGCAGCTTTTGCAACACCCGCTACACACTGCACAAAACGACCAAGAATACCCGTTCAGACTATAGGTGTCTATAAATGTTTGCACCTCACACACCGTCAGTGCACTGCCGGCCTGCGAAATGGTCGGTGAGTACTCAATCTGAATGTGTGCCATTGGCGTTTGTGTGGTGACTACAATAGTGTTCATAGAAACATTAGGGTATGATATATCATTACACTGGAACACTACGCCGCCACTGTCAGAGAAATCCTTTAGAGAGGCATATTTTACCCGAATCATAGCGCTAGCTCGATGATAGATTCGAATGATGTGAATCTTTTGAGGCGTGGCAAAGTTCAGATACCAGTAAACAGGACTGGTTCCACTTCTCAGTTTTGTGTGTGTGCAGTCATTATCATAGAGCTTGGTCTTTGTTTTGCCATTTACTGCGGCCTCTGGTCCACATCCGTCTCCTATATAACAAGCATTAAATGTGTCGGCCTGGTTTGTGTTCTGTTTGATAGCCACATTCCTACCCTCGCCTATGTAGATGGAGCAGATATTTGCAACTATCGCCCCTGCAATCAATAACTTGTTGATCAGACCAGCCCCAGAGTAAAAGACATCAATCTCGTGCTGACTAACTACAAACCTTGAATCATTGCTACATGAGGCAGAACCATTTAGTTTTACCGTGAAACTGTCCGGAACTGTTAAGTCATTCACATAAATCCTAAACCAGGAGAACAACAAAGATTGGTTGAGTGTTGCCTCAACTGATGCAGAATTTGTGTCTGAATTACATGTGGTGTCGTTGTTATCAAACAGGAAAGTAGGTTCAGATTTTTGGCGTATTTGTACACGAGAACCAAGTATTGACACTGGGGTCCAAAATATTCGTGCTGATAACTGTCATTGTTTGGGCATATCCCTGTAGTTTTGTCACAAACTCTATGGCAGTGATATTGTAACGTACAATTTGCCCCAAATCAACCGTTTGCACAAGTTAGGTCTGTAGCTTCCAAGGTCACGAACGAAGCCATCAAAATAGAGACTATCTACAGCGAAGGTTAACGAACTGTGTACAAACATTTAATTTCAAACCCTTGATTACATTTCTAAAAATCTGCCAACTCGCTGTGATAACAGATATGATGTTCAAAGTCAACATTGTTTAGACCATGGTTCGAATGTAAATAAGGTGCCATCTTGGTGCGTCCCCATATAAGAAGACTTATCAACCAACATAGAACTGGAGTCGTCAGTCGCTGGACACTGAGGGAATTGCTGAGGAGGGGATCTGAGCACCTATGGACATGTTCGGAGTGCAATGATGATGACCCGCAAATAGCTCAATAACTAAATAACTCAATTGTATTGATAACAAAAATCATGTTTGTTGTAAGGACAATACATCAGTTATGGTAGTAATACAGAAGGATGTATGATCAAACTAGATGGCAGAACAATAGAAAAAGATAAAAAACTTAACAGATACAAAAATGAAAACTAATATTTCTCAAAGTTGTTTGTGTCTTACCTTAAATTAACCAAATATTTTCGGCTGAAGTCTCTTATTCTTAACAAGCTAGATGTATTTTAGCGTCTTGCTGCCGTGAATGATTCGGTCTAAAGTGATCCAAGGTGCTTCGATCCAACACAATCGAAGATACTGCTACAAACATATTTGTAAAGATATTCAACTTATTCATTTAGATACTTAGATTTCAACTTAGATATTCAAACTTCCGGTGTCATGGCGACTACGTGTTGTCGTTTTTATAATTCGACTCTTGTTGATATATGTAAATGATTTACGCGACAGTCTAGTTGTGAAATTATGTGTTGCTATTCCACGTTTGATGTATATTTTACTTCTGACGGGTGGATGGACTGTGAACTTTATCGATATTTAAGTGGAATATGATTATTTTTCCTTTGTGTCGTGTGTTCGCGGTTCGATAGGCAAGCACATGGTCCGACAAAATGATGTCGTTAGCCGGGTGTGTTCAACCCGAATGTAAAAAGTCTGTGACGGTGGATGGGGCGGAGGAATTTAAAATAATCAACGGCCCAGAAAGCGAAAACAGCAAAGTGTGTGGGACACATGAGGCATATTCAGAACACGAAAGACGAATATGGCAGACCACCGTGAAAGAGATTGGAGCCTCATCACGTAACAATCCAAAGATAGCCAAGGAGGGAAATTCTAACTACTGTTTTAAGAACGAACTAAAAATAGCCACATGGAATGTTAGAACCTTATACCAACAAGGAAAGCTAGAAAATTTTTGATAGAAGCAGAGAGATTAAACATAGATATTTTAGGCATATCAGAAACAAGATGGAAAGAATGTGGATACATACAAGACGATAAATATACATGTATATACTCAGGCAACAATACAGAACACCAAAGATGAGTAGGCATACTAATAAAACGAGAAGTACAAAAATATATAAATACTCAAGTGACATACAATGATAGTACTATATTAATAAAAATTAAGGCAAAGCCATTTGACATAGCAATAATACAAACATACGCGCCTACTCAAGACTATACAGATGAACAAATAGAAGCATACTATGAAGATCTAAATACAGTTATGAAGCAAGTGAAATCTTCAGATATCTTGATTGTAATGGGTGACATGAACGCAAAAGTGGGAAAAGGCAGATATAAGACCACTATAGGAAATCATGGGTTAGGAAAAGAAACGACAGAGGAGAAAGATTAATTCAATTTTGTGAAGAAAACAGGCTAATAATATGTAACACCTACTTTGAGCAAGAGAAAAGGAAAATATACACATGGAAAAGCCCTGTGTGGAAAGAGGCATCAAATAGATTATATAATGATAAAAGACAGATTCCGGAACAGCGTCAAGAAAGCCAAAACCTATCCAGGAGCAGATATTAATTTAGATCACAATCCTGTAATTATTAAAATGAAAATCAAATTAAAGAGAAATAAACATAATACTAATTCTGCAACAGCAATAGACACAACAGCTTGAAATCAGAAAGATGTGAAAGAAACTTATACTATACTAGTAAAGAACACATATCAGAGGCTGCTAGAAGAAGGGATTGAGCAATACAGAAGAGAAAATCCTGAAGAAAATGTTACAACCAAATGGCAATGCATAAAAAACAGCATACAAGAATCCTGCATCACCTTACCCAAAAAGGAAAGTAACAAAAAAAACAAAAAATGGATAACTGACAACATTTTAGAAAAAATGGAAGAGAGAAGACAAGCGAAAAACACTGCCAAATACAAGGAAATTGATAATGAAGTACGAAAAATGTGCAAAAAGGCAAAAGAAGACTGGCTCAACCAAAGATGTCTAGAAATCGAAACTACGGAAAGTAAAAAAAATTTAAGAGGAATGCACACAGAAATAAAAAAGAATGACTAATAAAGACAAAAAAGCAGCAGAAAACGGATGTATTGCAAACAAAGAGGGAAGAATGATAACAGACAACAAAGATATAATCGAAAGATGGCAGGAATACGTAACAGAATTATTTCACGACGAAAGGGACAAAAAACCATTCATAAAATGTACATCCAGCTATAAAATCCTGAAATCTGAAGTAGAAAAAGCTATAAAAACAATGAAAAAGGGAAAAGCAGCAGGACCTGACAATATACAGATAGAGATGTTACAGGCACTAGAAGATTTTGGCATTGAAGTGATCACAGACATATGCAATGACATATACCATACAGGATACATACCAAATGAACTAAAAACATCAACTTGTATAGCATTGCCTAAAAAGAATGGTGCAGTTGAATGCAGCGATTTCAGAACAATAAGCCTAATGAGCCAGGTAACCAAAATTTTACTAAAAGTTATACAGGGAAGGATTCAGAATAAAATTAATAATGAGCTAGATGAGCAGCAATTCTGATTCAAGAAAAACAGTGGGACAAAAGAAGCCATATTCAGCATGAGGACATTGATTGAAAAGAACATAGAAGTAAACAAACCAATATATGCCTGCTTTATAGACTACACCAAAGCATTTGATAGAATACACCATGAGCAACTTATAGACTGCCTAAAAGATATAAATCTGGATGACACAGACATACGACTGATATGTAATTTGTATTGGGAGCAAACAGCAATAACAAAATATAACAAGGAGAACTCTGCACCCATTGATATAAAAAGAGGAGTAAGACAAGGATGCATCCTATCACCAAGCTTGTTCAATTTATACACTGAGCAAATCTTTAAAAACATCAATGATGTGCCAGGCCTTAATATTAATGGGAAGATATTCAATAACCTGAGATATGCTGATGATACTGTTCTACTAGCAGAAAATCCTAAAGATCTACAACAATTACTTAATGTAATAAACAAGACAAGCAAGAAATATGGACTAGATATGAATATAAAAAAAGACTAAACTATAATCATAAGCAAAGAAAATTCTCAAGACCTACAATTAAATATCAAAGTTGAAGGAATACATCCAGAGACAGTCCAGAGCTACAGCTACCTGGGACATTCTATAACCAGTGATGGAAAATGTACAACTGAAATAAATAAAAGAATAGGAATGGCAAAAAGTAATTTCAATGCCATGAAAAATATACTAACATCAAAACAAATAACACCAGGGCTGAAACTAAGAATAGCAAAATGTTACATATTCTCAATATTCCTGTATGGTGCAGAAACATGGACATTAGACAAGAAAACAGAACAGAAAATTGAAGCCTTTGAAATGTGGATTTATAGAAGAATAGGTAGAATTGGATGGAAAGAAAAGAAAACAAACGATGAAGTTTTAAAACAACTAAAAATGTAGAAAAGAACTACTAAACACAATTAGAGCAAGACAAATGAAATTGTATGGTCATGTTAAAAGACACAACAGTCTAATAAAAGTAATACTAGAAGGGAAAATACAAGGTAAAAGAGGCAGAGGCAGACCAAGACTACCATGGACGAGTAACATCAAAAGATGGACAAGTCAGCCTATGACAACCTGCACCATCAAAGCAAGAGACAGAGTGGAATGGCGCTCCATGGTAGCCAACCTTCGATGCGGAGAGGGTACTCAATGATGATTATTCAACTCAATGTACATTGATGTTGCTTTCCTACAGTTGTCACGGTTGTTTGATCTAATGTAGCTTAAGGAAGAAGAAAGTCTCGAGAATAACCCAGAGCAAAGATCCTACTATGATTTATAGTTGTTTTTTTTTGGCATCAATTTCAAATTTAAGTAAAATTGAGACTGGCAAGACAAAAGTTCTTTCTCATTTAATATAAGCATGGCCAATTCTGTCCGTCTTTGGTTGAACTGGGTTCGCTTTGGCACACGAAGACTAAAACTTGTAAATAATATAAGAACTATAATATTAAATAATAATTATTATTATCGTTATAGTTAGATCTATAACAGTAATATCAGTTTGAGAACAGACATGCTCATATGCAAGAGGAATACTGATATAATAGCACGTAGATTTAACAGCCAATTACCAAAATAAACATATATTAAAAGATTTAAATGGAGAATACAATAAAAAAAAGAACTAACATGAAACTATAAAATGGTTTCAACACAGGAAAGGTGCCAGGCTAAAAAGAGGCAAATCATGGGTGGACCGAGCAGAAGATGTCATCAAACAGATCTGTGGGCTTACCAATATCAGCGTTGGTGAGGAGTGGATACCGGTGCCTACGTCATTCAAGGGGACTTTCTCGTGTCTTGTCACACTCGACAAGAAAAGTAGGGAACAGAACCCGGTCGTGGTTAATGCTAAGGTCAACGGTCTCATCTGCGATAACACCGATGAGAAAGATGCAGTCATCTATACAGACGGATCTGTAAGACGACACCAAAGAAGTACATGGACATTTACAGCACGCTCGGCAGGCAGAATAGTCTACGAAGACGTCATGTCCACGAGTAGCATGACAAAGGAGGCGATGGCAGTGACCAAGGCATTCAAATGGTTATAGTTACAAGACTAAACCCACGCATGTATACTGAGTGATTCGATGAGCATGATTAAAAAAAAAGTGGAAGCGGGCTCTGTACGCATGCAATGGATAGAGCCGTTGCAGAAATCCAAAATGCGTAAGGTCACCTTTGTCTATGTCCCTGGACATGCGGGAGTACGGGGAAATAAAAGAGCGGACAGGTTGGCTAGCTGTGCTGTCGATGAGGACGGGCAACCAATGGATCGGGCGGACATCATCAATGCCCTCCGAGATGTGGGAAGAGCACAGGACTTCGACAAACACAGATCCACGTCACTTCTTCGGATGATGGAAATGGGAATTAAGATGGGTACAGCCGAAATGAGAAACTTAGTGGCCGTGTAAGAAGGCTTATCAACCAACATAGAACTGGAGGCGTCAGTCGCTGGACACTGCAGGAATTGCTGAGGAGGGGATCTGAGCACCTATGGACATGTTCGGAGTGCAATGATGATGATCCGCAAATAACTCAATAACTCAATATAAAATGGGTGGTAAACTACATTGATTGTGCAGCAAACATATTTGTAAAGATATTATGTGGTCTTGTTAACTTATGATAAATATGTACATTACTGTGGCATTCATGTTGAAACAGTGTTTACTAGGTTCCTGCACGTGTTTTCTTGGACAGAATGTAAGTCAACAAACCATCAGAGATCAGTGATCGATGATGAGAAAATAGTAAAGAAAAAAATCCAATCATGTATGTTGAAGATATTGAAGTCTGAATAGGACCAAGAAGTAATCGTTTGCCAATTGTCAGTTATACATGATTTAAATATGATATTAGTGAAATGATTAATAGAAACAATTCTTGACAATAATGAAAGTATCTCAAATATTATTAACATTTGAGTTATTTTTTTATAATCTTTTTTTAGTATACCAAAATGTATCGTATCGTACACGTGGTATATTTACAACAATTTTCAAATAAAAAATAAAATATTTGTGATATACAACAGGAAGATAGTCATTCATAGAGAAGAAAGGAAGGGTGAGGTGTTAGTCTAAATAAGGGTTAGGAACGTTCCAAAAAAGGATGACGATGATTACAACAGTAGATGATGTGGTAGACTTGAGGCTACTAATTTTTTATAGCAATTGTTTTGTGCATGAACAGAGTGAGTCATGTTTTAGAAGCATTTGATTTGTTTTTAAAAAAAAAATGTAAAGAGCCCCCGTCACGCCAAGTGGCGTATAGGGAATATGGTGTTAGTGACCATACATTTTACAGAACTTCATCATCATGTGCCATACCGGTTGGCGTAGGCGATCATGTCCCTCCACAATCTTCTATCTACAGTGCATTGTATCAGTTCTTTTGTTGACTGTTTTCCATGCCATGACACCAAGCTATCCAGTATTTTCTCTCTTTGTCGTCCGCGATCTCTCTTTCCTTTTATTTTGCCAGTTGTAACCAAGTATTCCAACTTTCCTCTTCTCATGATGTGCCCGAAAAATGATGATTGCTTCTTTCTGATGTTTTTTAAGAGCTCCCTTTTTGTGTTGGCCTCTTTGAGAACTTCCTCATTGGTCTTTTTAGCTGTCGAGGGAACTTTCTACATTCTTCTGAGAAATCCCATCTCTGTGATCTCTAATCGTCTTTTCATTTGTTTGTCTACTGTCCATGATTCGCTTCCATAGGTCAGAATTGGTTCTATATAGCACCGATGAACTCTCTTTCTCATTTCTATTGACATAGATTTGTTGCATAAGATATTTTTCATTTTCTTAAATGCTATTTTGGCCTGAGCTATTATGCTTTTTATTATTGTGGTGCATCTTCCATCTGATGTTATTATTGTGCCCAAGTTTTTGAAACGTTGTACTTGTTTCAGATTTGTCTGGTTTATTTTTATGCTGCATGATGGTGATGATTGTTTCTTCGATATAACCATTACTTCTGTTTTCTTACTATTCAGACTGAGACCTTTCTTGTTGCTTTCTTCTACTATTATGTCTATCATTTCTTGTAGTTCGTTCTCTGTCTCTGCTATAAGACTGTATCATCCGCATATCGCAAATTATTTATGTTGTGACCGTTGACTTCAATTCTTTTTTTGTCTACTATTGATCTTATAATATGTTCGCTGTAAAGTGAAAACAAATTCGGTGACAGAACACAACCTTGTCTGACTCCTTGTTTTATAAATTGCAATTGTCCTGTTTGGCTGTTAATTCGTATAGCTGCTGTTTGTTGCCAGTACATGTTTTTTATGATTCGCAGATCCTTGCCATCAATGTTTAATTTCTCCAGCATATTGATTATTTCCACATGCTTTACATTTGTCAAATGCTTTCGTGTAGTCTATAAAACACATATATAGATCTTTCTTTACCTCTATAGATCTTTCTATCAATGCTCTTAAGATGTATATTGCATTATTGGTGCCCTTTCCTTCCACAAATCCACATTGTTCCTCACTTATTTCTGGTTTTAGTTTGTTTCTTATACGTCTCATGATTATTCTTAGTAATATTTTAGTCATATGGCTCATGAGACTAATAGTGCGATGGTCTTCACAATCGGTGGCGCCTGACTTCTTCGGTATGGCTACAAAGATTAATTTTAGTAGATCTTCGGGTATGTGTCCAGTGTTATATATATATATATATATATATATGTCATTGAGTAATTTTGTTATGACTTGTACTCCCAGCTCTCCTAATGCATTTATCTCTTCGATTGTTATATTGTCAGGAGCTGGAGCTTTGCCTCTTTTCATGTGTTGAATTGCGTCCTCCACTTCACTCTGCATTATTGGTGGTCCTGTGTCTTCATTTGAATTGTTTAATTCTGGTCTTTCATCATCATAGAGTTGACTGATATATTCTGTCCATCTTTCCATTGTCTTCTCCTGTAAGTTAAAGTAAGTAGTAAAGTACCCCCGTCACGCCAAGTGGCGTATAGGGAAATATGGTGTTAGTGACCCTATATTTTACAGACCTTCAGCACATGATTTTTGGGGTAATATGGTCGATATTACGCCCGAGCTGCTTTACTTTCCCAGAAAAAAGTCCGGTACCCATTTAAGGCTGGGTGAACCCGGATGCAGTCGGTTGAGATCGAACCCTACCCCTTGTCCTTTGTAGTCCAGTTCACTAACCACTGAGCTATCGCGGCTCCATATCTTCTCTGTACCAGTATAAAATCAATTTGATTGTGTACTCTTTTGTCTAGGCTTTGCCGTGTCCATAGTCACCTAGGGTGTTGTTTGAACCAGGTGTTACCTATAATCATTTCACGTGTCTTTGCCCAATATATCAATCTATCCCCTCTGTCATTCGTCTCTCCAAGGCCGTGCGCCCCCCCCCTCCCCCAGTCACATTTTGCACTTTAGCTGTTCCTACCTTTGCATTGAAATCCCCTAATATAATAGTTATTTCTTCAGCATATGATTTTCTACAGAACTTCAACATATGATTTTTGGCGTAATGTGGTCGGTATTACGCCGTGCTGCTTTATTTCCCCAGAAAAAAAATCCGGTACCCATTTAAGGCTGGGTGAACCCGGAAGCCGTAGGTTTGGACCGAACCTTACCTCTTGTCCTTCGTTGTCCAGATCACTAACCACTGAGCTATCGCGGCTCCTATGATTTGTTTAGGGCATGTTAAATATATAAAACACATGACTGTATACGCATTCGGATCCACAACGCGCAAAAAAAAAAAACATTAACAGAAAGTAATAGACAACCTAGACACACAACCTAATAAAATTATGTTGTATTTTCCCCCTTATATTTGTCATAGTGGCTTGCCCATATAATTCTATAATTTATTTTACCAATTGCAGTTACATAAAGACGTTTTTATAAAGAGGGGTCAATTATGTTCATGTCCTAATTGTTACTTCATTCTTTTGAGACATTATCTTTGTGGCATATATTATGGTTGTACATGTTTCAGCTTGCCGGCTGAAGAGAATTCTTCCACACAAACTGCACATGAGAAGAGAATAAAGATGCTGAGATCAAACGTACATTCAAAGTAAGCAGGAACAATAGCATCAATGACGAAACTTCACTACATCGCTCATTGAAAACATGAAGAAATATTTATCTCATAATGTATTAAACAATGAAAATATGTCTGGCAATAGCAATATGTTTTGTATAATTAATCTCTTAGAGGGACAGCTTCTTAAGCTAAGTTTATTGGGTTTGCTAAAGTGAACTTGAATTTTGTTTATGCTATAAGACTTCATGAATCAATTAGATGTTTCTAATCAACGAAGAAACGAGCAGCTTTATACAAGCCTCAAGCGAGGAAGCCAACAACAAAAAATGTGTCCTGAAAAGGCTGCTTACTAGGGCAGTCTGATTGCATACACATATTGCCTTATATGAGGGTGAAAGAAAACCAAAGGCTAGAAAAGAAGCCATGAACAAATACTTAATGTGAACGGAAACGCTAGTTATCACGTTTCAATGCAATGCGCCAATAATCGAGCGAGACAGAATCACAGTGAAAGTTACATTGCACTTAACACTGTCCCGAGGCTATCATCAATAATTTGTTGGACATAAATGAATATCTTTAGATAAGTCATGAATGCAGAAACATCGATCTTAAAATCACTTGTCAGTTGACAAATGTTATTTAATAAAACAACCTATATAAGTAGATGCCTTTGTGTGAGAAATGTGTGGTTGATCAAATTGTGGACTGAAGGAATTCACATACTTAGGCAGCACCCTGACATATAATAACATGAAAGCAACAGAAATGTACTCGCGATGTAACAAAGCTTGTCATGTTATTCGACAGATTTCACCACCATTGTCTAACAAAGAAGTAACAATAGAAGCGAAGCGAGCGATTTATAAGATTATATTTGTTCAAACCTTGTGCTATCAGTGCCAGAATTCAAGAACTATTAGAAAAAAAAAACCACCACAGAAATTAAGTGTGTCAGATACATGGCAGGAACCAGCCTGAGAGATAAGCTCATACATGAAGAGTTAGGAAAAAGAATAGGACCGGAAACCAGCAATTGTAGAAAAATACAACATATCAAGTGGTCGGGCTATATGACATAAAAAACTTGATTTAATACATCAAGTTACCAACAAACGATACAAGAACACTAGACCAAGATGTCTACAAGAAAGAAGGTGGATAATAAAGGGAATACTGGAAACATTCGGAGGTCTAACAGCAGAAGAGACCAATAGCTGAGCAGAAAACAGTGAACCATTTTTCCCCTCAACACTGAAAGGCAAATGAAAGAAAGAATGAAAGAAAATCAAATTGTAAATAAAACAACATATCTCTCGGAGAAAGTACTGATTTGTCTATAGGGCCATCCACATTGTATGTGTCAGGGTACAATAGAGCATCGATCTCCTGTTTATTTAGACAGGAAGGTATCCACACAATGCACGAATTCAGCACTGTTAATTATAGTCCATTTGTAGAGGTCATCATATAAGGTCGCAAGTCGTTTGCAGAACGTTGCTCTCACCACAGTTCACTTACAAGTATCTTCTTTTGTCACGTTCAAGATCTCTTTGATATATAAAAACCACCGTCTCATTATTCTGCGCTGTCTCGTCGTCCAGGAACCATGTCTTCCATTATTGCTCTTTCCTGCCCGTATATCTTTAGACGTGGCCACATTATTTTAATTCCTCTATAGTAATGTTGTAAAAGCCAGTCCTTTTCAATGTTAAAAAAATAATAATAATAAGTGTTCTTTTAATATGTGCTCTTTTTTAATAAACAAGGTATCTTAAGGATTTTTCTGTAGCATTTTGTTTCAAATGAATCGATTTTCTTCTGTGCTGTTAACGGCATTGGATTTCCTTGATTTACGATCATATATTGTTATCGAGAGAATGTGAGCTCCAAGTAATCTTAATTTTACTGCCTTGCAGGTATTGTGGCACATATTCTTCATGGCATTTATTTTATAAATATTTTTTTTTATTTGCAAAGGTGCTGAAAATAAAAACAATGTTAAAGGTAATCGCCTACTTTGCAATAAAATACATAATCCTAAAAGCACCCAGATTTTTTCAACTAATAAGATAATATACACAACTAATTATACCTTTAAGATTTTATCTTTTTTTTTCCCCGCCCTCGTCCTTTCATCGGTCATAAGTCAATACCAACAATAGGTTTCTTTGGTTTGTGTGCTTTGCTGTAATCCCTTTAAGTTTCCTTCAACTTAATGTTTCTAAATGATATCACTTCGTATGTCCACTTGGTAATCATTTTTATTCACACCTTATACCCCCAGTGTCACGTATTGACACTCGTGACATGTCAGAAGCGGGTATTAGTCACTGCAGAAACAGAAAAAAAAATGAGGAATGCGACGAAATTAACAAGAACAGATAAAATGAAGATGAAACTTTCAGAAGAAATAACGGCATTGAACCAATAGAGACTTAAAAAAAACAAACAAATAGTTTTCCTACATCGGATGAATGACATATAATTACATATTAGACAAAGACTATGTAAGGGGTAGTAGAAAGAATTAGAACCCGAGGAAGACCCAAAATAATATGGTAGAACAGCATCAAGGTAAATGTGCTGTATATGAGGTTGCTAGAAGAAGAATGTTGTATCTCCCGAATCGACATCCTAATGACTGCAGAGTAAGTATAACAAAAAAATAAGAAATATGTGATATGACAAAATAAGATATATGTAAATGTGTGTAAGAGAGAGAGAGAGAGAGAGAGAGAACGCGAGAGAGAGAGAGAGAGAGAGAGAGAGAGAGAGAGAGAGAGAGCGAGTATCTTCAAAAGCTATTGGAAGGTTGTTCGTAATGAATGGTCGCATTAGACAGTTTTTGACCATCTATGGGCTTGGCGGTAGAGCATCATGTGGAAACTGTAGCTGCTGTGTCACCGATTCATTTATAATGCCTTCAACATGCTATTATTAACCAACAAAAATGTGTCCAAGAGAAGTATTATATCCTTAAACTCCACTCACCAACGTAAGTGATGCTATGATAAACATTCACATTTCACGCACACACACACGCGCGCGCACCACACACATACACACACACACATGTATATTATAACCAGTTTTTCGCATGAAAAAAGGGAAGAAAAATAATGAGACATTTCTACAATGAATGTCATTATGAAAGGTAACATTTTGGAAAGCTTTTAAAGTAAGTGCCACATGCACACTGAAGTAGATCATTACATTATCCCCCTTTTAAATTAAATGATTAAAGTATTCTACAAAACTGAAATATTCACAGTTCACGGTCTGTCAAATAGATTTATCGATTGCAGCACATTAAAAATAAAGGGACAGTGATTATCACCCATAGCTGTTCTGCTACATTCATTCAAAATCAAAGAAGAGAGCCTCTCCTCTCTGCAAACCACAGAAAGTATATAACATTATAATATGATAACCGTTGTGTGTTCTTTTTTAGACTGCTTTGATGAATTGCGTGTTGCACATAGTGATAAGAGACACCGACGATGTATAGGACAGACACAGAAGAGATTCAGAAACATTCACAAGTGTCATGCAGAAAACATTCACAAGTGTCATGCAGGAAACATTCACAAGTGTCATGCAGGAAACATTCACAAGTGTCATGCAGGAAACATTGGACGGGAAGTAGGAAATGGGTAACTTGTAAAGATGAATAATATGGACGAACTCTGGTACCATGCGAAAGATGATCACCTTTAAGTGCTGTGTTCAATTACAGGGAAAATTTAATACATCACTCCCCAACGTTAATAAGAGTCAATTCCTTATCATTTCCTCCAAGTTATTACTACATTAACGGTTTATTATCCTGGATACAAACAAGCTCTCAACTTCCTGTATTTAATACATTTCTAACAACACCCAGGTACAGTGGCAATCACGTGTTAAGTTTAGAATATGAAAACACACACTACACACGCGACACATAAACAACACACACAAATAAACACACACACACTTCAGTAGTGCGTTCTTCAAAAACAAAATATAAAAAAAACTAACAAACTAGAATACAACAGGGAAAATAATTTTGCTCGAAGCACAACCCTTCATTATGGCACGACATTGGCGCTATCTACGACTAATGGCTTTATTATGGTAAGACATTGGCGCTATCTACGACTAATGGCTTTATTATGGTAAGACATTGGCGCTATCTGCGACTAATGGCTTTATTATGGTAAGACATTGGCGCTATCTGCGACTAATGGCTTTATTATGGTAAGACATTGGCGCTATCTACGACTAATGGCTTTATTATGGTAAGACATTGGCGCTATCTGCGACTAATGGCTTTATTATGGTAAGACATTGGCGCTATCTGCGACTAATAATTTATTATAGTACAACATTGACGCTATCTGCTACTAGTGGTTTTATTTTGGTAAGACATTGGCGCTATCTGCAACTAATGGTTTATTATGGTACGACATTGATGTTATCTGCGTCTAATGGCTTTATTATGGTAAGACATTGGCGCTATCTGCGACTATTTGTTTATTGTATTACGACATTGGCGCAATCTGCGATAATTGTTTTATTACGGGACAACATCGGCGCAATCTGTTGTTATTAGTTGTAGAAATTATAATCATTCCTCAAAGTTGTAAAAATGTACGCAGTCGCAGTAATTAATTACAATTGGTCCCTTTTTCTTTGACTAAGAGACATCTTAATAGTTTGTTTTACAAACAGAGCTTACAGTTTCTTTGATACGACAGTACGAATCAAAGCATTTAGCCTGACTTTATTGTAACGAATAACACATCTGACAAATAGTTTGTTTTGACAAACAAGCACTATAAATGTAATCTACAATAATTAAACATAAAAAACCCCATCGCAAATGCAATGTTGACATCAAATAAAGGCATAATCATTGAGGAGAAAAAGATGATTAGAAATAGATTTCTCCCCCCGCCCCCCCCCTCTCGCCCCGCCCCATGGACAAATACAAGCGTGATCGATTTATACCATAAGAAAAAAAACTTCAAAGGCTTGGACAGGAAGTTAATGGGGATAACTCCTGTTTTTACAACTATTGTTCTGTTAAAATTGTAGTCTATAAAAATGACAAGAAGAGAGGAAAATAATAAACACATAAATGACAACGATGTAAATAAAAGCAGACATACAAGCAGAAAGTAAGTCAAACACGCACATATATATATATATATATATATATATATATATATATATATATATATTGACATACAGACAGATAGATAGACAGAAAAAATAGACAGACGGACGGATGGACTGACTGACGGATGGATGGACTGACGGACGGATGGATGGATGTACAGGTAGTAATCTTACGAGCAGACTGATAAACAAGAAATCATAAAATACTAGAGAACAAAAATCAATGAAAATATCTCTCCTTCCGCAAATGATGTATATATTTTATTGAAACCATTTTCTCGCTTGTCTACCCATGCAAAAAGTTCAATTACTTCACATTGTGAGATCTTGCGGAAATATTAACACTGACCTGAGGAAGAAACTCCAAATTGAACCAGCCATCGAATACATAAAGAAACAACAGATAAATTGGTTCGGGCACATAACAAGACAAAAAGAACTAACAATGACTCAAAGAGCCTTAAATAAACGCTACCAAAACGCCAGATTAAGAGGAAGACCGTGAAAGAGATGGATAAAGGGAATACTAGAGTCACTAGGAGGGATAACATCAGAAGAGGCCAACAGAAGAGCAAAGAATCGCAGATTGTTTCTCCCTCGACGCCAACGGCAGCAGAGGAAGGATGGAAGAAGAAGAAGATTGAAAACATGAAGCTTTTCAACTTGACTATTTCAAATTTACCCTTTGGGCTGATTTCAGCTTTGTGCAAATCCTTAGTCGTGTTATTACATTCTTCAAAAGATCACGCCTAGATAAAGTATAACTACAAATAAGAGATATGGGAAGCGTTAAGGAAATAATGAGGGGATTTAGAATGGGGCAGAGAGAGAAAAAGTAGACATGAAAAGATTGACAATGATAGTTTGAAAAAAAAGATGCGCTGTAATGATAAGACACATAAATTAAGATCCTGCTTCTGCTGTCATAATTCATTCAGAGTGAGAGTGAAGATTCTCTTGTGAAGTTGACTGCCTGTTTCGGGGATTGAGTTGCACAATATATGTTCTCGTTCAAAGTTGTGGGTTTGGTCCACATTGACCTCCCATAGTCGGTGTAGTGTTGGCAGTCTTGTAGAATGTGTTTTGCTGTCAGATCTGCTAGAATTATTGGAGATAAATGAAGTGATATTCGAATAAAAAGAAATTGGCAGACGTACACGTAAAGAGAAGCAAATAAACTGAATGATGTTAGTAATAGAATCTTAGATTGAAAGACAAAGAACAAGAATGTGAAAGAAAGAGAGAGAGAGAGAAAGAGAAAGAAAGAAAGAAAGAAAGAAAGAAAGAAAGAAAGAAAGAAAGAAAGAAAGAAAGAAAGGGAGAGATAGAGAGAGACATATATAACATTAACTGCTCCCTTGTGTCCACTTTTGCAGAACCAAAATGATTTTCACTGGTTAAGGCCTACCCTTAAATGTTGAGCTCCATTGACCCGCAGCGCTGAATGGAGCATTCCCTCTTTTCCCTGAAAGTCCATTGGCTGTGACATATACATCCCACTTCTGTATTTCTCATTGATCAGTGAGAACTGACAAAATGACAAGGCTATAAAGAAGTCACACATGATGAAACACGTCCCAATGAGTGCGCGCAGTGTAAAACAAATCAAAGTGTTGCGCAAATCCAAACTAGAGGGTTTAATTATCTGTAATCTTCCAGCACAATCACTAATCCTTTCATACCTTAGCATTATTACCTTGTTACGTCCCTCCTTCCATCCTTACGGCGCGGGCAAGATTAAACTTACCGTATTCTCTGTCATGTATAAAATATGATTAAAGAAGGCTGCGGTTTTAATAATATGCCCATCAGATGAAATGGACTGGTTACCTAAATGTGCCGATAATTCACTCATAAAAGACAATCATTCAGAAGAAAACGAAGAATAAGGAAAAGGGGTGAAGAAAAAGAGAAGAAGAAATCTTTCATCCGCTTACATTTTCATTTACTTCAATATATCCTGAACGATATCCATTTCAATGGAAACATAATGACTTATCAAATTACAAAGCAAAAAAAAAACTCCAGTAGCGGCGTGTTTAGTGCTCCGTTCCCTGCCCTATTCTCTACTTTTGGCCGAGATTTAAAAATAAAAACGAATCTGACATGCTGAATGAATTGCGGATGGTATCGAAAGCAATGAAAGCGTTAATTTACTAATGATATGGCCCAATGCGGACAAGTTTAACACACCACTCATATAGAAGACTATGTGTTACTTGACAATAACTTACATTTACTAATGATATGGCCTAATGCGGCCAAGTTTAACACACCACTCATATAGAAGACTATGTGTTACTTGACAATAACTTACATTTACTAATGATATGGCCCAATGCGGCGAAGTTTAATACACCACTCATATAGAAGACTATGTGTTACTTGACAATAACTTACATTTACTAATGATATGGCCCAATGCGGCCAAGTTTAACACACCACTCATATAGAAGACTATGTGTTACTTGACAATAACTTACATTTACTAATGATATGGCCCAATGCGGCCAAGCTTAACACACCACTCATATAGAAGACTATGTGTTACTTGACAATAACTTACATTTACAAACGAGACAGCAAAATATGTAGTTAGGAATGGCGGAAGTGGGAAATTTAGAAGATTTGTTTTTAACCAAAGAATTACTAGATCCTTCAGATTAATATGTACAATTTTTTTTTAATCATCTGACGGACCATTCGTAAAGAAGCCTCATAAGGCTAGAGAAGCCAATAACACAACAAAAGCTTGAACCTACAAGAAAACTGTTGAGACCTAGAACTCTGAGACATAGCCACTCTATTCGTCTGTGGTTTAGGAACTATCATTATCGACACAGTTAAAAACGTCTTTATTTTTAAGTTAATTTTTATTTTATGAACTTCGCCTTAATAGTTTTCATAATTTGTTGTGTTGATTTCAAAGTTTTTTTTTTTTCATTCAGGTATAAGAGATGCTATACTTGAGCTCCCAAAAAAAAAAAAAAATGGAAACCTATTGACGGATATCAAGACACTAAACACTAAAGATGAGAAGGTTTATAAATTTATTTGCAGAACAAACAAAACCAGTGAATGGCTTCTGGACAAAATTCTATTGTTTCATCATCATCATCATTGAGTGCCGTCTCCGCATCGAAGGTTGGCTACCATGGAGCGACATTCCACTCTGTCTCTTGCTTTGATGGTGCAGGTTGTCATAGGCTGACTTGTCCATCTTTTGATATTACTCGTCCATGTTAGTCTTGGTCTGCCTCTGCCTCTTTTACCTTGTATTTTCCCTTCTAATATTACTTTTATTAGACTGTTGTGTCTTTTAACATGACAAAAAATGTCATTTGTCTTGCTCTAATTGTGTTTAGTAGTTCTTTCTTCATTTTTAGTTGTTTTAAAACTTCCACGTTTGTTTTCTTTTCTTTCCATCCAATTCTACCTATTCTTCTATAAATCCACATTTCAATGGGCTCAATTTTCTGTTCTGTTTTCTGGTCTAATGTCCATGTTTCTGCACCATACAGGTATATTGAGAAGATGTAACATTTTGCTATTCTTAGTTTTAGTTCTGGTGTTATTTGTTTTGTTGTTAGTATATTTTTCATGGCATTAAAATTACTTTTTGCCATTCCTATTATTTTCTTGTTTCATATTTCTAAAATGAATGGTAGACTAGTTTATATTAATTTAATTTATAAACATTTATGCACTAACAGCAGCAACAACAGCGGAAAAGTCTCAGTTGAACCATTTTATAATGAGCTTAATCAGATTCATTCTAACAGCTTCTAGGTGCACTAAAAAAAAGTAAAAACCAGGAAAAGTAAAAAGCCACAATATCTCCTCTCGATGCTGAAATGCAAATGAAGAAAGAAAGAAACGAGGAAGAAGAAGAAGAGAGAGAAACCCTTTAGGACAATCCGGAAAGTAATGATGTATGCTTTGTCAATCAATACGCTGCCAACAAACACACGCATTGATTGCGTGGACTAATTAAAAAGACACCTAAACAAACTCATACACATTTATAGTTCCATCAAAACATCAGAACCCTGGGCGCATCGTGACAGCATTAAAGTACTTTTACTCGGAGTTGTGTCTGTTCCCAATAAAGGTAAAGGTAAATCACGAGACTTTAATCTGCGTCTTAGCACGCGAGTTTTCACCCATATGTGCTCGGCCGACTATCCAGAAGTGTTCGGAGACTTCTGGATAGTGTCGCTTCAAGCATCGAAATACACGATGCGAAGCGGCATTCCTCACCTTCCCAGAGTTTTACACTGGTACCAACCACTAGTACAACTCACACTGCTTCCAGCGGGATTCGAACACGGGTTGTCCGAACGTCGATAGCCCAGTCGGGTAAACTTGTCTCAGTAAGCAATAACAACATAGTCTTTTTGTCAACAATATTGTGCTATTAGTGTCAGATATTGACAATAACAGTAAAGACTAACTAAAAATTATAACAGTTGAAGCAAGGTGCTTTAAAAGATTAACAAGAAGGGACTGAAATTACGAGGATTAAAGATGTTCAAAGAAAAGTTGGTGTAATAAACTTTAGTTACGTCTAAAAACAGCAAAAAAAAATATGTTATTTGATTCGCAACAAGTAAACATCATCTTGTAATGGAAGATCTCCAAACAGTGAGGTAGATTATTCACTCCACTTTCCCCTCAACGCTGGAAGATTTATTAAGTTGTTTAAACTCTTAATTTATTAAAAGAATCTTTGATATTATTTCTTCTTCTTCTTCTTTCCTTCCTCATCTGCCTTTCAGCGTCGAGGGGAGATATAATTTGCGGTCTTTTGCTCTTCTGTTCGCCTCTGCTGCTGTTATGTTTCCTAGTGCTTCTAATATTCCACCGACCCATCTTTTTCGTGGTCGACCCTTAGGGTCTGGTGTTCTCACAACGTTTGTTGAAGGCTCGTTGTGTTGTGTTTTGTTCTTTCTGCCTTGTCACGTGGCCAAACCATTTTATCTGTTGTTTCCTTATATAACATTATATAAAATGGATAACTGACAAAATCTTAGAAAAAAATGGAAGAAAGAAGACAAGCGAAAAACACTGTCAGATACAAGACAATGAAATACGGAGAATGTGCAAAAAGGCAAAGAAGACTGGCTCAACCAAAGATGTCTAGAAGTCGAAACAATGGAAAGTAAACAAAAGTTAAGAAAGATGCACACAGAAATAAAGAGAAAGACTAATAAAGATAAAAAAAGCTGCAGGAAACGGATGTATTACAAACAAAGAGGGAAGAATGCTAACAGACAACAAAGATATAATAGATAGATGGCAAGAATATATAACAGAATTATTTCATGACGAAAGGGACAAAAAGCCAGACATAAAATGTACATACAACTATAAAATCCTGAAATCTGAAGTAGAAAAAGCTATAAAAACAATGAAAAAGGGAAAAGCAGCAGGACCTGACAATATACAAAGAGAGAAGATACAGGCTCTAGAAGAGTTTGGCATCGAAGTGATCACAGACATATGCAATGACATATACCATACATGATACATACCAAACGATCTAAAAACATCAACTTGTATAGCATTGCCTAAAAAGAATGGTGCAGTTGAATGCAGTGATTTTAGAACAATAAGCCTAATGAGCCAGGTAATAAAAATTTTACTAAAAGTTATACAAGGAAGGATTCAGAATAAAATTAATACTGAATTAGATGAGCAACAATTTGGATTCAGGAAAAACAGTGAAAAAAAAACCATATTTAGCATGAGAACATTGATTGAAAAGTACACAGAAGTAAACAAACCAACATATGCCTGCTTTATAGACTACACCAAAGCTTTCGATAGAATACACCATAACCAACTTATAGACTGCCTAAAGGATATAAATCTAGACGACACAGACATACGACTAATATGTAATTTATACTGGGAGCAAACAGCAATAATAAGATATAACAAGAAGAACTCTACACCCATGGACATAAAAAGAGGAGTAAGACAAGGATGCATCTTTTCACCAAGCTTGTTCAATCTATACACTGAGCAAATCTTTAAAAACATCTCAGAGTTACCAGGCCTAAACATTAATGGAAAGATAATCAATAACCTAAGATATGCTGGTGATACTGTTCTACTAGCAGAAAATCCTAAAAACCTACAATTGCTTAATGTGATAACATAACAAGCAAGAAATATGGACTAGAAATGAATATCAGAAAGACTAAAACTATGATCATAAATAAAGAAAATTCTCAAGACATACAATTAAATATCACAGTTGAGGGAATACATCTGGAGACAATCCAAAGCTACAACTACCTGGGACATATTATAACCAATGATGGAAAATGTAAAATTGAAATAAACAAAAGAATAGGTATGGCAAAAAGTAATTTTAATGCCAAGAAAAATATACTAAAAACAAAACAAATATCAACAGGTCTGAAACTAAGAATGGCAAAATGTTACATCTTCTCAATATTCCTGTATGGTGCAGAAACATGACCATTAGACAAGAAAACAGAACAGAAAATTGAAGCCTTTTAAATGTGGATTTATAGAAGAATAGGTAGAATTGGATGGAAAGAAAGGTAACAAATTCTGAAGTATTAAAACAACTGAAAATAAAAAGAGAACTACTAAATACAATTAAGACAAGACAAATAAAATTTTTGGGGCATGTTAAAAGACACAACAGCCTACTGAAATTAATATTGGAAGGAAAAATACAAGGTAAAAGAGGCAGAGGCAGACCAAGACTAACATGGACGAGTAACATCAAAAGATGGACAAGTCACTCTATGACAGCCTGCACCATCAAAGCAAGAGACAGAGTAGAATGGCGATCCATGGTAGCCAACCTTCGTTGCGGAGAGGGCACTCAATGATGATGATGATGATTCCTTATATATTCTATGGCGGGGGCTATTCCTAGCTTTTTCTCAGTTCTTCATTTCTGATCTTATCTCTCGGAATGTTTCCTGTCATTCGTCTAACACATTTCATCTCTGTAGAGGTTATTTTCTTATTGTTCTTGCATCTAGGGTCCAGGTCTGGCATTGGTAGCACAACGTTGGGATGAAGATTGTATTGTAGAGTGCTCGTTTGATATTCTTTAATTTAATGATAGAAAACTCTTTATACAGAGCTCTGCAAAAGGTGAAAATCTGATTACCAGATGTCCTCCATCATGCAAGTGTTTTGGCCTTCTAATCAGAAACCGATTATTTCAGTCACAAGATTATACAAGTTAAATGAATGGGTGTCGAGACACTAATTATTGTCATCATTATGTGCAATATCGGTTGATGTAAGGCAAAGGCGATTACGTCCCTCCACAATTCTCTATCAACAGTGCATGGTATTCTTTTGTTAACTGTTTACCATGCAACAACATCAAGCTATTATATTTTCTTTTAGCCTTTCTCGATCTTTCTTTCCTTTTTTGCCTTCTATTTTGCCAGGTGTAACTCAAGATTCCAAATCCCCTTCCAACGGTGTACGTCAAAAATGTAGATTGCTTTATTCGGATATTTTGTGGAAGCTCTTTTTTGTTTTGGCATCGTTAGTTTTTTTTTTTTTTTTACCGTCCAGGCTGCTCAACATTCTTCTAATAGATTCCCTTTCTAAGGCCACTAATTGTCGTTTCATTTGTTTTCTAACTGTCCTTGATTCACCTCCATAGTCCAGAATTGATTCTATATAGAACGGGTGAACTCTCTCACTTCTTTTAACTATCTATCATAGAAATAATGAATTGATTCTGCTCAATCTTATCTTGTGCTAAATCTTAATAGTAGATTCAATCATAAGTTTCGTGTAGGAGGATACAGCTGTAACCATTTTATGCTAGTCTAGAGGAGCAAGTGGTGGGGTGTAGCGTACACTCCTACAAGGTACAGTGACAGAATCAAAAAGAAGGAACTACAAAATACTGACGTTTCGGCCTACATGTAACCTTCTCCAGAGAACAAGAACAACACAAACGGACAACGGAATAAAGATAACATCTATAATATACGGGACAGGTATATCAAGGAAATAAAAAGAGGGATCAGAGATGAAATTATAACACGAAAGGGAGATGTGCTACATAAAGGAGGATAACAAATGAAAATATGTAAAAATTAGTCAGCTAAAACATTTTAAAAAAATTAAACCGAGACTTAAATGAGGCATGATCCAGAAGCTTCTAGCGAGTAGATAGATGTATGTGCGTCAAATGTGGATGTGATGAGACGTGAGAGGCTGGGGAGGGGGACCAGTAACGTAATTAGACGAGTAGTCTAATATGAGGTGTGAAGTGTGAAAAGCGGTCAAGAATGAGACGCGTAACAGCCGAAGTAGAGAAGTGTTTACTATGGAGGGAAAATATGAGCAAACAAAGCCAAACATGACTCGAGCAACAAGGGGATAAATGCGGCTTAATAAAGGGTTATGGAGGACTGACGTTAACGAAGAGTGTGATATACAAGGAGGGATAGTGCAGCAGTGTGTCTAACAGAAGTAGTATAATAGCAGCTGTATGGAAATGGAAATGGAAAAAAAGAAGAAAAATAGATAATAATATAGAACTGGAATATAAAGTGAAGGAGGAGAATCTGGCAGAATACATATTGATAATGATTATAAATATAAGTAGAGAACAGGCATATAACAATAGCGCTGCTGTTATTATAAATATAAGTTGGTTAAAAAAAAGATTATGACTTCCGTAGAAGGGTTCAAAAGTACTTACAGATATGTAATATGGACCCTGAATAGGTACTGGTTTCTTCCTCTCATCCTCTCACATCTCATCACATCCACATAGAACTCACAAACATTTACTCGTTGGAAGCTTTTGGATCGTTCCTCATTTAAGTCTCGGTTTAATTTTAAAATATGTTTTAGCTTACACATTTTTTTACATATTATCAATTGTTATCTAAGCCAGGGGCTAGCTCCGAAGGATAATTAATGCAGCTGGAAGAGAGAACAAATGCCGGCAACTTGGAAAGAAACCATTATGGTGCCCATCCTCAAACATTGGAAAAGACCCGCCGGATCCAAATCGCCACAGACCAATTAGCTTACAGAGCTGTCTGGGCAAACTCATGCAAAGACTGGTCAACAGAAGACTCATGTGACATTTGGAGACAAAACAATAAATCACACCACAACAAAGTGGTTTCCGTCAGCACAACTAAAGACCTGATTACCTACATCGCACATGAAATAGAAGATGCCCTACAAGAAAAGAAACACACACTGCCAGTGTGGGTCGACATGGAGAAATCTTTTGATAGGGTATGGAGAGGAGAATTAAAGAACAAGCTTCTCAGACTTGGCACCCACGGCCGTTTATTAAATTAGATATCTCAATACCTACAGGACAGAACGGCTAGAGTACAAGTATATGGACAACTAAGTAAGAAAGCCAGAATCAAACAAGGTGTTCCACATGGTGAAGTCCTATCCCCAACACTATTTTTAATGTTCATAAATGACATCGTAATGGACATTCCACCCAGAATCCACTCAGTAATGTACGCAGACGACCTGGCGATATGGGCACGTGAAGAATATATGTCAGTGGCTAGCTCCAGAATGCAAGATGCCCTAGGAAAACCTGAAAAAAATGGATAAACACCTGGCTACTACCGATTAACGAAAAAACAAACTACATGCACAATTTTCAGCCTATCAAGAAACACACTCTCTGCAAAATTGAAGACAAAAGACCGTACACTTCATATTGACTAAAACCCAACATATCTTGACGTCACCTGGATCACATAATGACATGGATAAATCAGATAAACAAAGCAAACAAAGGAGCCAGAAAACGAACAGATATTATGAAGAAATTAGCAGGAACGGACTGGGGAGCAGAAATCAATATCTTGAAACGACTATACGTAGGAAGAGTAAGACCAGTCCTAGAGTATGGAATCACAGCCTGGGCTACAGCTTCCAAATCACAGCTTAGCAAAATTAACAGAACACAAAACCAAGCTGCCCGCATCATCACTGGTGCAATGAAATCTACACTTATCGTGACTCTAAAAACAGTAACAGGTTTACAACCTTTAGAAGACCAATGGAAAACTAAAGTAATGCAACAAGTGGAGAAATATAAAAGGCTCCCTAACCACCCCATGCACCAAAGAATAACTGGTTTTGGAAAAGTAAGACTAAAGAGGAGCAACTTCGTTGCAATCTCCAAAGAACAGACAACTAGTGATCCAGTACTGTCCCAAACAATGCCGAAACCATAAGCCCATCTGATATGACTCCTTATCGGAAACACAGAACACCATAACTTATGAAAGACATAATATGAATCATGAAAAAAGGCACACAAACAGACACAGAGAGAAAGCACATAGCAGAAAAACACATAAACAACAACTACCCACAGGACTCCTGGTCACGCATATACACAGATGGCTCTGCTACAAACGCCACTAGAAATGGAAGAGGAGGTGTGTTCTTGAGGCTGAATAACCAGGAAGAGATCACCAAGTCAATAGCTACTGTGAAATTCTAAAACAACTATAAAGCAGAAACTGAAGCCCTCAAAGATGCTGAAAAACTGGCTATCCAACACAAAAATAACATGCAAAAGAAATTGGTGATACTGACTAATGCACTGTCATTACTAACAGTTCTAAAAACCCACAGGAACAGTGAGCTAGATGACTTGAGAACAACCCTAGACCAACTGTGCAATAACTTCCAGAGAGTGGTCATCTAGTGGATACCATCACACTGTAATATACACGGAGACGAATGCGCAGACAAATTAGACAATTAGGAGGGGGGGGGGAGATTACCACAAGAGAACCATCTGGTCTGCTACGAAGAAGCCAAATCCACCATCAAAGGTCAGTACCATGAAAAATGGAAACAAGAACATCCAAAGTATAATGAGAGGGACTGGAATATAAAGTTGGGTTATAACCTCCAACTATCAAAACGCGATCAAGTCATCATACTTCGTCTAAACACTGGCCACAACAGAATGAGAAACATCAAGCTCAAAATAGGAACTACCAGCCAATGCCACTGTACCCTGGATAACATAACAACAAAACATGTTCTACAGAGTTGCCCCCAGTACACAGACCTGAGAAGGACAATGTGACCCACACCCACCTCCCTGGAAGAGAAACTATACGGAGCAACCGAATCACTGAAACAGACAGCTGCTTTCATAAGTCCGGAACCCTAGTCTGAATGAGCCATGGTTGTAGAAGAAGAATTGTTATCCTGCTATGTGTATTACATCTCCCTTTTGTTTTATCATTTCATTTCTGATCCCTATTTTCATATCGCCTTTTTTTACCTGTCCCGCATGTGGTAGGTGAAGTAGAGTTTATCTTTATTCCGTTGTTCGTTTGTGTTGTTCTTGTTCTCTGAAAGAAGGCCTCATGTTGGCCGAAACGTCGGTATTTTGTTGTGTTCCTTCTTTGTGATGTTGTCACCTTGTAGATGTGTACGTTATGAAACTACAATTACACTACTGGCTTATTGCTACCAGCTTCACAGCAGAAATGCAATTATGTGCCTCTTCCCAACGATGCTTGTCTATAGTCCGTTCACAAATGTATGCACAAACTCAACATTCATTTTCTCGGAAACTATTTAGAATAATGTCGTCATTTTTTTTACTGAGCCTCCGCACCCCCCCCCCCCTCGCACGCCCCACCCCCTTTCTCCCCCTTTTCCCTACAGTGTCAAGAAGCTAAAGGGCCACAGCACTCCATCAACCGGATTTTTTTCTGATAATCCGGTTGTCTCCTGCTGCAAGCTCCATCGAGATTCATCTATCAATAAACATCAACATTCTTGAGTTAATTATTTTAATAAGAATATCCATGTCAGCATAGAGTGGCAACGTTTTTCCTACCAGCTTTATAAATAAAAGAAACTCCGGTAACTTTATTATGAGGGTTCAGGTTTTTAGTCCACAAATTCAGCGCGTTAAAATATGTCGTTGAGTTCATACAGTGCGAGTTTACAGATGAACTATTCCAGCACTTTATTTTGACCAATTCCACTGTTATCTCTGCACCTCTTAATAAATGTATGTGCGTGCGTGCGTGCGTGTGCGTGTGTGCGTGCGTGTGTGTGTGAATTCAACGTTACCAATATTCTATATTTTAACAAATATGAAAGTATCATAACATCTCTGTTGTGTATGAAAGAAGAAAGAAAAGAACTGTCACTATCACGCCATTTGGTGACATTTAGAGAACATGCAGTAAGTGATCATAATTTTTAAATCGAACTCCAGAACATTAATTTTGGGTAAGGTGTTCGGTGTTATGCCGGTATTCTTATATATATATATATATATATATATATATATATATATATATATATATATATATATATATCGTATGGCCTTTGCCGTCTTGACAGACGGTAGGTAGCAAGCAATCATGATAAGTCAGTAGTTTGGTAAAGTATTAGTATCTCATGCTGGGTGCTGCTTTACTGAACATCTCTTGTGGCTGAATTTGCCAATCCTGGACAGACAGATCCACCCGCAGAACAAGCAAGGTGTATTTGAGGGACGTGGCTTTGTCTCTTTTCTCTTGTGCCTTTTGTCTTCTGATTTTGACATCATCGCTGTCTCGAAAGTTGCTGTGCCATTTCTTATGTTTGCTCTCCATGTGCTACGATCCGCAGCCACATTTTCCCAGTTCCTTTCACTTTTTGAAAATTCCCTCAAGAAAACCCTGCAAACATCCTTATATCTCAGCACTGATCTGACCTAACGAGGATGGAACTGACATTTCAGCCTGCTTGCTATGCCTGGGCCAATAATATGGAAATAATGCTTTGCCCAAAACGCAGTACCCCCCTCTCCTTTCCTCTTTGATGCGTTCCAAAGAAGGGACTAGGTCCTTACGTTCGGAAACAAAGTTGAGTTGCAGGGGATGCCAGAAGATGGATAATATGCCACCAACACACACACACGCACACACACACACACATATATAAACTAAACACACATTGATGCAGTTTTATTTTATCGTGAATTGGCATGGTCGTTATGAAACACTCACACACGCACACATTAGAGATTCATGTGAAAGATTCAAATCTCTGAAACTCGAATCTTCACACTTTTTTTTCGTCATTCAAATCGTTCGAATCCTTATAAAGAAAAACTGTTAAAACTTAGGAAATATAAATTGTAACTCAACTAATGATCAATAGAAGCTTTCATAGAAGAAATTAATGGTTGTTGAAATTTCGGTGGCACCCGGATCTGACAGTCCTGGCCTGAGTGCCAAATTGTTTTCATCATGTTATCCAGCATAATATTCCGTAACTTTCTAGCAATCAGGTTGCTGTGAAGAGTATTTATTAAAAAAATATTGAAATAATTACATTATCACTATACAGCATGGACCTCCTCTAGTTAAATTCACTTTCTTCAGCGCTTGTCAAGCGAATCTATTAGAAACGTCGGAACAGTTGTGCAGCGACTCATGCACCGCTGACTAAACCTCTTGTTGTCCTGGATCCTCTTTCCAATTAGCACATTCTTCAGTGGACCGAAGTCGTAGAAATCCTACCGCGCTAGGTTCGATGAGTGGAAAGGGTTCAGGTTGCGCTAAAGCCACAGCTTCTCAATAGTGGACACTGTTGCCTCCACGACGATGTTACGCTACATAATGCAAGAGTAATAATCAATAATGTTTCTGGTGAATAGCTGGCTTCAGATTCTCCCTCAGGAGGTTCGAGTAGCTGGCACTGGTCATATAGGTGAAGATATAGAGGGAAATACAAATATAACGGACAGTTTAAAAGTATGGATGTATATAAAGCTCACAGTAGCATTGATTTTAAATAAATGCAGAAAAAGAGAGCGAGAGAGAGAGAGAGAGAGAAAGTTTGTGGAGAGACTGGATCATCTACGTCAGCACTACGTGATGATATGTTGCTTCTACCGTGGGCTCTCTCTCTCTCTTCTGCTTTTGTGTTAGAGTGTACTCTATTAACTAACTTGATCTCTGGAGTTACCGACAAGGCAGCATGGCGGTTGTAGGTAGGAGACAAATAATAATAATAAGTCAATGTTATTATAGAGGTAAACGTCTGAGGCGATAAATCAGCGAATCATTTCACGGGAAGAGGTATGTTTACAATACTCCATAACAAACACATATTCAACAACAGAAAAAAAAATAGATGGTCGGAAGCAGGATCAAACTCGTGCTCCTCGGCACAGAGCCCTGCCACAAGAACCAAATACTTGAGCACACGGCCAACTCAGCCACCTAAAAGTGTAGCTATCATTGGCGATGTCTTTCAGGCATGTGTATTCACGACTATAGCCAGTTGTAAATGCTAATGTCTGCTGCATACTATCATCATCATCATCATCAAGTACCGGGCCTGCTGGCGTAGGTGATCATGGCTCTCCACAACTTTCGATCTCGGCAGCTATTTATCATTTCTGTTGTTGACCTTCTGCCAAGCCATTCTCTTAAGCTGTCTGTTATTTTTTCTCTTTGCTTCCCTCTATCTCTTCGCCCCTCATTTTTTCCAGTTGTTACAATATATTCCAGTTGTTCTCTTCTCATTACATGGCCGAATGATGATGATTGTTTCTTCCTAATATTGGAAATAGCTCTCTTTTTGCTTTGACCTCTCTCAGAACATCTTCATTACTCTTCTTAGCTGTCCATGGTACTCTCAACATTCTTCTGTAAAACCACATTTCTACAGACTCCAGTGATTTTCTTGTCTGTTGTCCTATTGTCCATGATTCGCGTCCATATGTTAAGACTGGCTCTACGTAACATTTAAGAACTCTTTTTCTTGTTTCTATTGTCAAAAATGGATTGCATAGTATCTTCCTCATTTTTTGGAAAGCTGCTTTTGCCTGAGCCATTCTGCATCTCACCTCTTTTGTACATCTTCCGTCTGAAGTTAACAAAGTTCCCAAATATTTAAATTCATTTACCTGTTTTAATATTGTTCCACTTGTCTTTATTTTGCACTGAGGTGATGTCTTTTTCTTTGTTGTTACCATTACCTCAGTCTTTTTGCTATTAAGGCTGAGTCCTTTATTTTTTCTTTCTTTCACTATAATGTCCAACATTTCTTGTAACTCATTTTCACTCTCAGCGATTAAGACTGTATCATCAGCATACCTTAGATTAATTATATTATGACCTCCAATTGTTATTCCAGGCATGCCCCTAATGGATCTTAAAATAATCTCACTATAAATATTAAACAAATCTGGGGACAGCACACAACCTTGTCTAACACCCTGCATACAGTAGCAGCTAAAAAATACCTGATTTACTTTTATCAACAAAGACCATATTGGCAACCTATATTTTCAGATGTTAACATCCTTCGACCACGAATTGGTTACTTTCAGTTCTCAGATAATGAGAAACATTCCTTCATTTCCAGCGAAAGTTACACATCGAAGCAATCTCTGACCTTACAGTAGCAGAGATCGAATGGATAGTTTAAGTGAGGACGGACAATCAACGTAGGTTGTCTATTATTCAGACAAGGTAATTAAAAGAACACTTGGCTGCTGGCAATCGAACAAAAGCAAATAAAAATAGTGATGCCACGGAAAATTTAAAAACAGCAACATTCATAATAAATCAAAGAAAAAAATTGATTTTTAGACAACTTTCTGAATTTTTTTTAGGGAACCTCGACATTGCAACTTTGGAGTTTATAATCTGTACTTAGAATTTCCTGATGTGTGATCACTTTATCTCATTTCTTTGGTATGCTGGAGGTTACCTACGGGACTGGAGAATATATGCCGCATGTCGAGTGCAGCCGTATGAAGTGCCCCGGAGAGATATTTAACTTAAAGAGAAACATATTGTTGTTTACCCGAGCGTGACTCGAACCCGCGTTCGCCTTATTTAGAGAACGACTGGTTTTCACCGGTCGACCATCATCTCTCCTTGATGATTAATATAAACATACATATATACATATCTTTTTTAGTTTATGAGTCTATAGTTGGGCACTCTCTATTATTTGCTGTAAGTATATAATTTTTTTTTGTCGTCATCTAAAACAGGATGTCCAAATAAAATTTTGACTCGGGAGTCTTGTTTTGTCCAATCTGGCAATGAACTTTCAGCGTTTGCTCCTTATATAACTTGACACGTTGTATTTATTGTTTCCTTCACTTATAGTTTTATTTGGTGCACATTCTCTCCGAATTATATTTAAAAGTTTGAGGCATTTATTTTAGAAAACAATTCGTTTTTTTTTTCTGGAGCTTGAGTGAATTTCCAGCTCTCGTATCCATATACTAGGACTGGTAGCACCCAATAGTTCAACAGTCTGATTTTCTGGTGTTTAAGAAGTATTATTTTATCTCTAAATACCAGTAAATTTATTAACTGCACTTGTTGTCAACGCGATGTGAGTTATAATTTCAGCTGTTGTGTTTCCATCTCGTGCTATTTTGATTCCTAGGTAGATATAATAGGTAACTTTTTGTAAATGTTCTTTATTGAGATCTATGTCATTCATGTTGTCTTATGAGTTTTGCATTTTCCATGTTCAATTGACCTGCAACGTGACAGAATCGATCTATTTTATATTGGGCAACTGAATGGGTTGATTAATCTGCAAAACGGAGGTTTTTAAAAGTTTTAATGTTTCCCATTTAATGACACTATTTTTTTTAATGTCACATATTCACTTCTAAGATAAGTGCCCTTATTATTATTACTACTTACATTTTTCTTTATGTATGCTCGGGCTGATATTATAATTGATTTATTTGTTCTGTCTTGTATTATGTTTTACAATATCTGATTGTTGATAGCTGAGTGGTTAGTGAACTGGACTACAAAGGACAAGGTCGGGTTCGATCCTTATCGACGGTTTTCGGGTTCACCCAGCCTTAAATTGGTACCGGATTTTTTCTGGGAAAGTAAAGCAGCACGGGCATACTACTGACCACATCACCCCAAAAATCATGTGCCGAAGATCTGTAAAAATTATGGTCACTAACACCATATTCCCTATATGTCACTTGGTGTGACGGGGTTCTTTACTTACTTACTTTTATATCTGATTTTAAAAAACTTCTGCCTAATAATGTATTATATTCCTATTTATTTGTTCCGTCTGATATTATATCTTATTTCTTTGTTCTGTCTTACATTATATTCCATTTATTTTTTTCCGTCTGATACTATACCATATTTATTTGTCTGTCTCGTGTTATATCCCATTTATTTCTGTCCATGTGTGTTACCTGTATATACAAAGTCCTGTCTCAGCCGTCAAGCTTAATCGTCTTTGTTGCCATCTGAACTGAATCTTCTTTTAAACAAACGTGTTTTCTCACTTTATTATTCCTATTGTCAACTTTGTTTCATACATTTTGTTTATCAGTCTGTCGGCTTAATATTTGCCGTGGTTTACTTGAGGGACTAGGACAGCGTATTTACACAAATTCTTGAAAGTCTAATTCCTCACAATGTTCTACACATTCCTAGCAGAATCATCAGTTTTAGATCGATTGCAAGCCTGGCACATAATAGTCCACTTGTACCTAAAATGCATCCGAGCATAGCAGTGACCGCATCATGGACTTTAACTCTAGTGCTGGAGACAATTAACCTGCATGCTTCGCTTATCCCGTCGATTTTATTTCAACAAAAACTATTTATTTTAACTGAAAGTTTCATTCTGCGAAATGTAAAACAAACGTGTAACCATTAGACTACATCTGTGCTCATATATTATTGACATTTAAACGTTTCCATGTAACCAATGGCACGAGTAATTGTGTAGCAGTATTATCATCTAACAGCACCTTCCACCAGAGGCGGTGAACCCGAACAGTTGTTGCATTTCGTTCTTTTACGTCAGAAGTAAATAATTGATCAGATGGACAATGCATGCAACTTGTTACAAGTTTTTCGTTAGTTTAATTCTCGATCGGGAATTGACCATCAGAAATGCATACAAAGTAACCAAATTAAAAAAATATAAAGACACATATCTGCAGGATGCCGTATTTTTGTACCCTTCTAAAATATTTTCTAATTTAAAAAAAAGAACGGTTAAGGATGTTATTCTAACTCTGCTCGCATTTCATCCATTCTCAATGTTTCAATATTTAGCCCTAGAGCGGATGTGTATAGCCGATAACCCATGAGCAGTTTTTATATTTCCTTCTTCTTCTTTCCTTCCTCATTTATCTTTCAGTGTCGAGGGGAGATATAATTTGCGGTCTTTTGCTCTTCTGTTCGGCTCTGCTGCTATTATGCTTCCTAGTGCTTCTAATATTCTATCGATCCATCTTTTTCGTGGTCGACCCTTGGGTCTGGTATTCTCGCAACGTTTATTGAGGACTCGCTGTGTTGTATTTTGATTACTCTGCATTGTCACGTGACCAAACAATTATATATTTCATTTGTTGTTTATATATATATATATATATATATATATATATATATATATATATATTCTAAGGCGAGGGCTATATTTAATATTTCTTTGTTTTTTTAAATTATCTCAGTTTCAGTATCCAAATTCCGATAGTCATTATTGTGCAGTAATGAGAATAACTACTAATCGACGAACGAAATTTGTTCTCATGCTAGTAATAAAATATTCCTCAATTTGAAACTATAAATAGCACTAAATAATTTATTTTACTCAGAATTTAATAATAATAATGTGTGAGAGCGCGCGCACACACACCCATACACATACACACAAATGGTTCCCTTCGATTTCTAATAGCGTTTATAAGAATATGGTAACAGTGTCCACATTTTAAAATGGCCACCGACATATTTATATATTAGGTATGACGCCCAGCAGCCATACTTTCCAAGAGAAAATCTCTTGTACCCATTTTCTTAAGCTGGTGTAGCTAAAAAATCATGTTGGTCCTGAAAAAGCCAAATTTGGAAGTTTTTTTTTCGGACCCTCATGATGGATAGACGAGCGGATTTGCCACTCGGGAAGATCTATCTGTCTGTCTGTCTGTCTCTTCCTACCTACATGCTTCCTACCTACATGCTTCCTACCTACATGCTTCCTACCTACATGCTTCCTACCTACATGCTTCCTACCTACATGCTTCCTACCTACATGCTTCCTACCTACATGCTTCCTACCTACATGCTTCCTACCTACATGCTTCCTACCTACATGCTTCCTACCTACCTGCTTCTAACCTACCTGCTTCCTACCTACATGCTTCCTACCTACCTGCTTCCTACCTACATGCTTCCTACCTACATGCTTCCTACCTACCTGCTTCCTACCTACCTGCTTCCTACTTACCTGCTTCCTACCTACCTGCTTCTAACCTACCTACCTACCTGTCGGCCTGCTTGCCTGTCTGTCTGATTGTCTATCTCTATGCACGTACTAAACGTTAGTTATTGCAAACGGTGGCAGATATTCTGTTGAAATGACTTCAGGAAATAGCTTCCGTCTATAGAATAAGCCTTTCTCACCATAACTCCAGTTAAAGTCATGAACTGCACCTCAGTCTGACGCGGTCGAAAAGTATATTTTAACAAGTTTAACTCCGGCTCATGTTGAGCGTATATTAACTTACGGGCTTTGCCTGTTTCGATCACACAGTGGAATAAAGTGAGCATATATAAAATTCATCCATATAGTCTTTTTCGGCGTTCGTTCGTAAAATGACCTTTGTTGTGTATCGTAATTTGCAGCAAGATATTTGCACTTCATTTTTAGCCCAACACACCTGCCTTCCTCACAGCAATCTTTGGGACAGGGTTTGCTTTCCTACTTTCTTCCCCACTCACTCTACCAAACTGCGAAATTAGATTCTGGGGCTATTATTAGCATGTAAAATACAGTATTTGATAACTAAAATTCGTTAACCTTAATGTAGCATCAGTTATGGGTCTACAACTTTGTAACATAATGCATGTGTTCGCATGCCATAAACAAATCTAGTGCCCATTTAAGGCTGGGTGAACTTGGAAGCCGTCGATCAGGATCGAAGGGAACATCTTGTCCTTAGTAGTCCAGTTTACTAACCACTGAATCATCCCAGCTCCCTAGTTTCATATAGTAAGTAAAGCTAAAGAGCCCCGTCACGCCAACTGGCGTATAGGATATATAGTGTTAGTGACTCAGTTTTACAAACCACTGAATCATCCCAGCTCCCTAGTTTCATATAGTAAGTAAAGCTAAAGAGCCCCGTCACGCCAACTGGCGTATAGGATATATAGTGTTAGTGACTCAGTTTTACAAACCACTGAATCATCCCAGCTCCCTAGTTTCATATAGTAAGTAAAGCTAAAGAGCCCCGTCACGCCAACTGGCGTATAGGATATATAGTGTTAGTGACTCAGTTTTACAAACCACTGAATCATCCCAGCTCCCTAGTTTCATATAGTAAGTAAAGCTAAAGAGCCCCGTCACGCAGGACATATAGTGTTAGTGACTCAGTTTTACAAACCACTGAATCATCCCAGCTCCCTAGTTTCATATAGTAGGTAAAGCTAAAGAGCCCCGTCACGCCAACTGGCGTATAGGATATATAGTGTTAGTGACTCGGTTTTACAAACCACTGAATCATCGCAGCTCCCTAGTTTCATATAGTAAGTAAAGCTAAAGAGCCCCGTCACGCCAACTGGCGTATAGGACATATAGTGTTAGTGACTCGGTTTTACAAACCACTGAATCATCGCAGCTCCCTAGTTTCATATAGTAAGTAAAGCTAAAGAGCCCCGTCACGCCAACTGGCGTATAGGACATATAGTGTTAGTGACTCAGTTTTACCAACCTTCAACATAGGATTTTTTTTTAAGGTGGGAAGGGGGCGGGGGGCGGGGGGGGGGGTGTGTTCCGTATAGCGCCCGTGCCGCTTTACTTTCCCACACAAAAAAAAAATCCTGTACCCATTTAAGGCTGGGTGAACCCGGAAACAGTCGATCAGGATCGAACCCGACGTTGTCCTTTGTAGTCCAGTTCACTAACCACTAATGCTAATTATTCTGTTATGCCTTTATTCCTAATTTGTCTCTATATCACGACAGCCGTTTTACTCAAATATCTTATTTTCGTGATGGTTAAAATCCACTTCTGGTAGATAAGAGCGGCTATCTTCTATGGCATAAAGAACAACTTTAATTTGTACAAGAGTAAATCCAACTGTCGTAGCAAGAACACACAAGTGTGCAGGAACATAGTTCTAATTTAAAAGCCATTACAGACTTTTTGAAATCTAAAAATAGAACATAAAAAAAACACAACATTTTATGCTATCAATCACCACCAAATGGTCACACAAGTTTTTAGACTAAATTAACAATCATAAAATATGTGCAAATGAGTATACCAGACTAAATTAACAATCATAAAAAATGTGCAAATGAGTATACCAGACTAAATTAACAAACATAAAAAAATGTGCAAATGAGTATATAAGACTAAATTAACAATCATAAAAAATGTGCAAATGAGTATATCAGACTAAATTAACAATCATAAAAAAATGTGCAAATGAGTATATAAGACTAAATTAACAATCATAAAAAATGTCTAAATGAGTATATCAGACTAAATTAACAATCATAAAAAAATGTCTAAATGAGTATATCAGACTAAATTAATAATCATAAAAAATGTGCAAATGAGTATATCAGACTAACTTAATAATCATTACAAATGTGCACACAAGTAAATAAAAAAATCATAATGAGCATGAAATAATGTGGACAGAAGTAGATCATAAAAAAAACTTAATTATTTTTTTAAAATATGTGCAGAAGTAGATCAGACAAACAAAATATCGTCAAAAAATGTGTACAAAGGTAGATCACCAAAAACATCTGTACAAAAATAGATTAGACATAATTAATAATCATTATAAACATGTGCCCACAAGTATAATGGACTTAATTTCACAATCAACTACCAAAAACATATGCACAACAGTAGATTATATTAACCTAACACTCATATATTTCATTAATTTTCCTTGCGGGCCGAAGATAGGGCGAAAGTCAAAGTTCTCCACGATCCACGATTTACTACTGATAGTTCTTGTAGTTCTTGTGATAGTCTTGTAGTTCTTGTAATAGTCTTGTAGTTCTTGTGATAGTCTTGTTGTTCTTGTGATAGTCTTGTATTTCTTGTGATAGTCTTGTATTTCTTGTGATAGTCATGTATTTCTTGTGATAGTCGTGTATTTCTTGTGATAGTCTTGTAGTTCTTGTGATAGTCATGTATTTCTTGTGATAGTCTTGTAGTTCTTGTGATAGTCTTGTAGTTCTTGTGATAGTCTTGTAGTTCTTGTGATAGTCTTGTAGTTCTTGTGATATTCTTGTAGTTCATGGTTGTTTCTTAGTCCCACGGTTGAGCCTTCCCTAGTAATTGTTGTGCGTGGCGATTCTCTTGCTCTTGGTCTGTCTTGTTTTTCAGGATGGTTCCTACATCTCTGAACCCTTTATCCATTCCTTCTCATCACATGATCGATGTGTTTCCAAAGCCTTCTTCTTATAAAGCTCGACACATATTCTTGTTTTGATCTTTCTCTTATCTGTTCATATGAAATGTACTCTTCCCAGTTTATGTTTGAGATCTTACGAAGACATTTGTTTTCAAAGGCATTTAATTACCCATATGAAGTCTTGGTGGATTTCTAACCTTCACATCCATATGTTAGCACTGGTATCACACAGCAGCTGAACAGTCTCAGTTTTGTTCGTTTACTGAGAACTTTCGATCTCCAGATGTTTGTCAGTTTGTTGAAAGCATTTGATGCTAGTGCTATGACTATCCAAAAGACCGCAAATGATATCTCCCCTCGACGCTGAAAGGCAGATGAGGAAGGAAAGAAGAAGAAGAAGACTATGACTATCATGATTTCTGATGTTATGTTTCCATTACTGAATCTGAACTGGCTAGGTAGGTAAAATTTCTAACTTTTTGTAAAGTATAACTGTTAATTATTATATCAGAGGTTGGTAATATATAAAACTTTCGTTTTGGTCGTATTTATTTGGAGGCCAATTTGACCAGAAATAGTGTACTATCTTTTGTACTCACTTATAAAATGTACATAAAAAGAAGATTTCGCTAATTTAGCAATCATTTAAAACAGGTACGAAAAATTAAGCTAATTATTAACAATCACTAAAAATATGGACAAAAGTTTATAAGAAAAACTTAACAATTAGAAAAAAAACTATTTACAAAAATAAATGAGTCTATTTTAACATTCATCTGAAAAGAACAACGCACAAAAAATAATTTTTTTTGCAAAAAAAAAATCAAAGAAGCACATGCAGGGGTTTGGTTAACTCTCTTTCAATGTAAATACAAAGGTGTTTAATAATGCATTCAGTTAGACTGGTCATTACATTAGTTACCAAGATACATAAGACTTGATCAGATTGTCTACTAACTGCATAAAAATGTGTACACAAATATCCTGTCTATATATTTCTCCATAAGCGCATACACATGTAGATCATAAGACTACACTGGTAACATACAAGAGTTGGACAGTCTGAGTTTGTTGTTTGTAAAATACTATTTTATCTCTAATTATTGTTAAGTCTGTGTACGACACTTGACTCCAACGCGATGTGAGTTATAATTTCAGTTGTGTTCCTATCTTGTGCCATTTTGATTTATAGGTTGATATAGTGGGAAACTTTTAGTAAGTGTTTTTTTTTCAGTTTATCTTATTTCTGATGTCTCACGAGTTTTGTATTTTCAGTGTTTATCTGGAGGCATTTTTGTACTGAAATATGACAAAATTTATCTTGTAAATCCGAGCGCATTCATGGCCAGTTCATGTGCTAATCTGAAGTCTTTATCTGTCGATGTGTGATGTCTGCATATCCAAAGACCAATCTCGCTCGTCAAATTTGATCGTCTATGTTGCCATCTCAAAGGAACCTTCTTCAGAAGAAATTCTTAAAAGTCAAAAACCTCTCTAAGACCTACACTTTCCTAGCAGACTCATAATGCTTTGACAAGCCTGACATATCTATCTGCCTATCTTTCGTTCGCCTGAAGTACTGTCAATATCTGCAATGTCGTTTCCTGTATGAATTTTAATATTTTGTGATAGCCTGACATACAAAATTATCATCTTGAACGAGACCTAAAAACTGCAGTGTAGCAGTGACTGCATCATAGACTTGAACTCGAGACAGATTAACCCGTTATTACCGTATTCAATGCTACTTCCTTGTATATTTTAGAAGCTTTTTTTTTTATAAACCGTTTTGACTTGGCCAAAATTATTGTAAAAATTTGTTTTCGACAGATTACATGAAACGATATTTATTCTGTTTTCTGCTTTCAGCGTTGACATCAATACAACAATTAATTTACCGCACCCACCAACTTTCCCATACACTTCCCGATTAACGAACTTTCTAGATTTAACCTAAATAAAATATAAAAAAAAAAAAAATAAAAACCGCAACGGCAGCTTAACATGCTCAGCAAAATGTATGTCAAGACTTTGCTCAGGACTGGCCGTCGTATCGGACAGAAAAAATTGAACCGGAAACGATCACTACAAAAGCAATTAAAATCGCTAGTGCCAGCTTCCTGGAAGAAGGGTAACTGATGTGGTGGTATTATGACGTGCACTGAGGATAGGACAAGAATAAGGAAATACGATCACGATGTCCATCGATTAATATGAATTATTGGAAGAGTCTAATAATATAAGTAGAAAAAGGGTAACGCAAAACAATATAACTATGTCATACATTTGTACAAGGGCATCAGTTGCTACTGCTGTTTGAATATATTTGTTTTGAAACGACATTTTAAAAATTGAAAAGGAAAATTACAAGAATATTTAGAAGAGATCTGCATCAAACTAAGGGAAGGAAATGTAGTTTATGAAGTCCAATTTCGCTGTATGAAATGCTATAGCGAAAAATTATGTGAAATTTGTGTGTGGAGGTGTGGATAGGATATTGTGATCACAAAGAATAAAATCAGTATCAATAATAATAAGAGGATATCATGAAATAATTAAATTAATAATAATAGGAAACTCTTTATACAGACCTTCGCAGCAAGAGACAATCATCAGAGGAACACCTCCCGTCGAGCAAGTGTTTCGGCCCTTTAGATTCTTTAGACACTCTATGAGAGGTGGGTCCGCCTGGGTAGTCATGACTCCCAGGCGTCGACCTCCAGCTGCATTAACTCTAAAGCTTACAATATATATTCGGCACAAAATAACTACGCTTACTCTAGCAAAATGTCTGTTGGAATCGACGGTCTAAAATAGTTTTGTATACGTACATGTCTTAGCTTTAACCCAGCACATAGATGTCTTCTTCGTGTTGGCAGCAGTCTAAAAGTGGCTTGTAATTGCAAACGTCCTATTATAGACTCGAGTACAAGCTGCTTTTGGCACGGTGTTAATTTGGCGGGAAGTAGAATATCAGAACTGGTAATAGGTGATAAAGATAGGTCGGGCTGGAAACTTTGTTCCTTTGAACTGTCGATATTGCAAACGTCGAGTGTGATTTACCAACGGTCGATGATGTAATTTCTTATCGCTTATCGTCCGCACCTTGGATATTCCAAGAATAAACTGTCCATATGCTGTTGATTTACGTGGTAGTCAGGAGTGGTCGATGTATAAATTAGTCGCTTAATCGTTTGAACATCAGATTATTTTGAGATTGTTGATATGTCTTGGTTTCGCCAGAGCCATTTGAAGCTTTTTCGATTGTCTCAGCAATAACCATCATTGCTCTTGTTCGCATTCCCTCCTTAACTTGATATGTCGTAGAGGGATGAGGTCCTGTGTCCTCTGACAGTAACTTTCACAGCGAACACTCCACCTGGAAACCCTGCTGTCTCAGCTCGGTGGTGAGACCTTTGTATTTGGCTAGTTTATATATATACTGTTCCTCATCCTGGATTACAGTGGCACTGTGAGCTCAATTAAGATGACACTGGTCATATCTGATTGTTGAGGTGCAGTGTCCGGACGCATTTTAGATCGCTTGATGTACTCTGGGTACTTCCCTTGCCCTGGGAGGTCAACAACCATCTCCCAGCCATTCGTTATGTCCAGGATCCTTGAGTTTTGCTTGGGTGTGGGAGAGGGGATGGAAAAAGGGGGGGGGGGGGGGGGTAGCGGCATGTCAAGCTTTAAAAATGGTGTTTGTTTTAGCTGATCGAACTTTAGTGTTGGCCTTCATCCGCTCCCTGTCCCCGATAGCAGCCAGCTCATGCAGCGCCTTGTTGTGTCGTCACGTGTGCCGCCCTTGGCCAAGAGCTGTCTTGCATGAGGAAAAGAACATGATTCATCCTGTCTTCCATTGCAAAGATGACATCGATTATCAACTTTCTTTATCCACTTCTCTGAGGTTGCAGGCTGATGGTAGAAAGTCGCACATAGGTCTGATTATGTAGCTGAGCCGCAGCGGTGCTATATGCCTCATGTCATTCCATGTTAGCGTCCTCTGCAAGGTCTCATCCCATGTGGTCCATTGGCCTTGCAGCGCTTATTGTGCTGCCTTTTGCAGACGTTTGTTCTCCTCGACGTCTCTTATCTTGTGGACTACCATGTTTCCACGTTGTCTGTTGCATGCTTTTGACCACCATTGGATGTCACCGTGACAAAACCCACGCCGGTTGGTCTGCGTGTAGCCCATCACTTCCTTCATTTGGAGACTTTCACGCGCTTCGTTTTCTGCTGCACACGCCTGCCATTTTCGACCAGTCAAGAAAGGCGGAATCCCGATTATTGTACGTGTGATGTAGAATCATTCAATTTGTTATGCTATTTTGATGTACTTTACAAATGAGTCGTTAGATTCCAGTCTTCCTAATTATAGAACGTATGACTTTTTAAAAAACAAAAGACAATTAATTATAAGAGTTCATCTGGTCCAATACAACAATCTATCACTTTACAAAATAGGAGGACATCAATTAGAACACCTGCAAATATTTTTTTGTCTCCCTTGACAAATGAAGCACCACGATCTGCATTGTTGTTGATATCAGTGTACTAATGGCAGGCATTATGCCGGCAGATGACGAAGTGTGTGGACACCGAAGACTCTAGTCGCTCACAAAATTAGTTCGTCCTTGCAGATCATTCCTACATGCTCGACGATGTAGTTAAAATTGACGCATTCTCAGACTTCTTATAATCGTGTCGATACCCAATTTGTACTCGCTGAAGACTTTCAAGATATCATCATGTGCATATCTATGATATTTTCCACAGGTGCAGTTGAAGCAATTTTATTAACTCATTTATTGCCACGAACTCTGGCATGTTCCAGACTTGAGAATCGGCTCAGGCTAGAAACATCGTTTTTGGAATTTTCTAGCATTGTGAGGACAACACTGACTGACCCAATGGATGGAATGCTAAAAAGAGCAAATAAAAATGGTCCAAAAAGAAACAACGATATTTGAAATATTCTTCATAGCTGTTATGTATGTATTAATAGTGATATTTTTCGACAAATTAGAGAAACAAATCTATCCGTCTATCTCTCTCTGACAAACACTTTTGACCGTCTCTGTGTCTGACTATATATCCACCTCTCTTTTGTATTTATGTATGGATGTAGGTGTTACTTATATGTGTCCATGTTTGTATGTATATCAAAGTGACCATGTTGGTTTTCTTCCTTCAATGAGACTACACTTGTTTCTAATTCCTATTAGCAGCTATTTTGTCTTTTGTTGCCAATTAGAACCGCTGAGTTGCTATGACTTTCGCTTTCTCCTAGAAAATTTTTAAATATTAAATTCCACTATGTTTTGCTTTTGCTTATCACTGCCATGTTGAATTATTTACAATACGAAAACGAATTTTGATTCGAAAAAGTGTTTTCCTCTTATTCTGTTTTCCACCTTTATTTCTCTATAAATATATCATTTGTGAGCTCCCCTTGTAGCCTAGTGCTAATTTCTCAGATCGTCTATTCATGCGTAATCAATACCGTTGGATATTTGTCCCTCTTATTGTTGGCGTGTAATTAGTAAAAAGTAAAGTACCCCCGTCACGCCAAGTGGCGTATAGGGAAATATGGTGTTAGTGACCCTATATTTTACAGACCTTCAGCACATGATTTTTGGTGTAATGTGGTCGGTATTACGCCCGTGCTGCTTTACTTTCCCAGAAAAAATCCGGTACCCATTTAAGGCTGGGTGAACCCGGAAGCCGTCGGTTGGGATCGAACCCTACCCCTTGTCCGTTGTAGTTCAGTTTCCTCATTACATAGCCAAACAATAATGATTGTTTCTTCCTAATTTTGGAAATTATCTCTCTTTTTGCTTTAGCCTCTCTCAGAACGTTTTTGTTACTCTTCTTAGTCTTCCATGGTATTCTCAACATTCTTCTGTAAAACCACATTTCTACAGCCGCAAGTGATTTTTGTGTCTGTTGTCTCATTGTCCATGATTCACATTCATATGTTAAGACTGGCTATACATAACATTAAAAAACTATTTTTCTTGTTTCTATGGATTGGAGAACAGAAAGGGGGAACTACTCGTGCCAGACTTTGTTAAAAGTCATGTTATTGATACATTTTTCAACAAAGACATCGGCACTATACCCAGAGACAATTAGTGAGAATTAACAACGACGGAATTAACAACCTGCTGAGAAGCTGCTTGATTTCACATTAACTAGAACAGCCTCACTTGAACAGGGCCACTAGTATACGACTATAGTCACCAATAAATACAAAGGTTTTAATTAGAGATCAATGATGCAATAAAATACGAAATTAAACAAATGGGTTTGGATTAATGATCGGTAACATAGGACTTCCAAAGGTAAATTATTACTATAAATATAGTAATGAATGCTAGCACATTTTTTTTTTTAACAACGTCTTGTAAAATATAAATTTATTTTCTGCGAAAACATTATCACTTTAAACAACAATGTCATTGTCAACATTTAAATTCTTCATGAAGCGTGTGTTTTAGATAAATCTTTGCCTTGATTTGTTGAAAATGTTTGACTTCTGTTTTCTCCATGATTTCTTATAGCAAACCCCGTGTTTAGCTTTCCATTTGACCTCTTATGAAATCGTGCAGTTTCTCTTGTACCCTTACCTAATGCACACAGTGTGACAAAATGTTGATGAAAATGTTTACTTCAGCTGAACAATTAATGTCAAACATAGAATACCCCGTACCATTGCTCAACAACGTTTAGACAGCGAAACAAATTAACGAATTAAATCATCTTTTTTTTATTGTTCAGATGTATGTGTCGCTTTTTATATAAATGTCTTTGCAAAATAAAATAACAATTTCTGCGTAATTTTTATTTGTTATCACTTCTCTGTTTGTTGTTGTATAGTGGTTATGTTATGTTTATAAACATTATATATATATATATATATATATATATATGTATATATATATATTGTCCTTTCGAGCCCAAGACGGCACATAGGACAGAGCCACAATCGCAAATACAGAACAGAAACCTTGCGTGCCAAAATAGAACACATTGCAGAGATCACTGCTATATATATATATATATATATATATATATATATATATATATATATATATATATATATATATATATAATGGAATTTTAATGCCATGAAAAATATACTAACATCAAAACAAATAACACTAGGGCTAAAACTAAGAATAGCAAAATGTTACATCTTCTCAATATTCCTGTATGGTGCAGAAACATGGCCATTAGATAAGAAAACAGAACAGAAAATTGAAGCCTTTGAAATGTGGATTTATAGAAGTATAGGTAGAATTGGATGGAAAGAAAAGAAACAAACGACGAAGTCTTAAAACAAAATAAAGACGAAAAAAGAACTACTAAACACAGTTAGAACAAGACAAATGACATTTTTAGGGCATGTTAAAAGACACAACAGCCTAATAAAAGTAATATTGGAAGGGAAAATACAAGGTAAAAGATGCAGAGGAGACCAAGACTAACATGGACGAGTAACATCAAAAGATGGATAAGTCAGCTTATGACAATCTGCACCATCAAAGAGTTGAATGGCGCTCCATGGTAGCCAACCTTCGATGCGGAGACGGCACTCATTGATGATGATGATATATAATTGATGTATGTATGTATATATAAGGGAACAGGCAAATAATTGCAATGCTGCGGTAAAGCTGGTAGCAAGGAGCCAATACCTTGGAGTGTTTAGTACACCCCACCATTGGCTCCTATGTACATATAAGGTTAGCCATTAGCAGAACAAGTTATTGTTCCACTTTCGTTACATTTCTAGTTATATAATTGGTATATTCTATACAAGTAAATGAAAAGTGTTTTGATGATATTTGAAAGACATCAAAGGCTAAGGAAAGCAAACCTGAATAAAATGCTGGCTGAAATCGGATGCACTGGGCCACTGGCGCAGAACACAGTGCAACGTTTTAACAAGTAATCAATCAGACTGGATCTAACAGTCTATTTATGATAGAAACTACCGCTGACCGGAAAGGCTTCAAGAAACAGCTGAATATAATACACTGGAATGCGGAGGGCATATACCACAAAAACAAGCTCTAACAATCAGACTAGCAGAGGAGGAGATAGACATTGCCTGCATCCAGGAAACTCATCTTACTCCTCAGTACAGATTTATGATCAGGGGCTACTAAACATTTAGACAAGACAGGGAAGATCACAAGGGTGGAATTCTTATACTTATAAAAAATTCCATCCCAGCAAAACTGATAGATGTAGTCACAAATGGAGAGGCAGAGATCATTGGTACAGACCTATACATTAACTACGCTAGTATAAGGATATTTAATATATACTGTCCAAATGACAAATTACTGAAGCTGGAGTCAATGGAAATAACACCATCAAAGTGTCTGGTAGTAGGAGACTTTAACTGCCACTCTGAAAGATGGGTATATAAGGAGTCCAATGTTCGAGGTGAAGAAGTGGAAGAATGGGAAATAGACAACAACCTATTCCTCATAAACTCTAGGGAGGACACCCCCCCTCCCCCACCCCCAACCTTCTACTCAAGAAGATGGAAAACAACTTCCACTCCCGACCTAGCATTTGTAACTGGAGACATATCTATCAAAATAACCAGAAAAGTGCTGAGCCAACTTGGAGATAGTGACCATAGACCAGTCAAACTTTCAGTGCCTCTTGCTCACAAACAAGAGTTGCAAATACCTCTTCCCCGCCTGAACTAAAAGAGAGCAGATTGGGCAAAGTTTGCAAGGCTCACTGATGCATATACTGCGCCTATACCCACGAAAAGAAGGTCAATAATATGATAGAGCGGTTAACAAATGGAATCCTGAGAGCTGCTAAAGAATCCATTCCTAGAGGTGCAAGAAGAAACTACAAGCCATACTGGAGCAAGGAAATACAGAGACTAGAAGAGGAACTGGACTCTGCCAGAGAACTAGCTGAAACATCACACAGCACAGAGAGCAACATTGCCTACAAAGCAGCCTCGGCCAAATACAGACGTGAGGCCATAATATCAGCAAGAAAGAGCTGGATAGGCAAAACATAAAGCCTTAATCTAGACAAAATGGTCATAAACTATGGAAAGTTGTGAAAGATCTGAGCGACGAAAACAACTGCCGACCTCCAATATCATTAGTACACAATCAGAACATCCTCACAGGCAAAAGGGTAGCAAATCTACTGATAGAGACGTACAAAAACATTAGTAGAATAAACATTGCAATAGACAAACAGAAAGCTGCAAGACGGGAAAACCAAGATGCAAAACACATGCCTTTAGCACAAGAAGAGCATCAGACGACCATCTTTACCCCAATTTAATTAGATGTTGCCCTCAAAGGATTGAATCTCAAAAGTTCCTCTGGTAAAGATGGAATCTCCAACGAAATGCTCCTAAATCTGGGACAGAAAGCCAAGAGCCAGCTTCTAAGGATAATAAATGCTAGCTGGAAGAGAGGTTATGTGCCGGCAATCAGGAAAGAAGGTATTATGGTGCCCATACTCAAGCGTGGAAAAGACCCACTAGACCCAAGTTGCTATGGACCAATTAGCCTACTGAGCTGCCTGAGTAAACTGAGAAAGGCTGGTTAACAGAAGACTTATGTGGCATTTGGAGACAAAACAACAAATCGTACCACAACAAAGTGGCTTCCGTCAGCACAGATCAACTGAAGACCTGATCACCTACATTGCACAGGAAATAGAGGATGCTCTACAAGAAAAGAAACACACACTGGCAGTGTGGGTCGACATGGAGAAGGCTTTTGATAGGGTATGGTGAGAGGGTTTAAAGAACAACTTTTTAGACTTGGCATCCAGGGTCGTTTATTCAATTGGGTCTCTCAATACCTTCAGGATAGAACGGCCAGAGTACAAGTTCAAGGTCAACTAAGTAAGAAGGTCTCTATCGAACAAGGTGTCCCACAAGGCGGAGTCTTGTCCCCAACACTCTTTTTAATTTTCATAAATGACATCGTAATGGACATTCTACCCAGAATACACTCAGCAATATACGCAGATGATCTGGCGTTATGGGCTCGCGAGGAAAGTATGTCGGTGGCTGGACACAGAATGCAAGATGCCCTAGGTGAACTTGAAAAATGGACGAACACCTGGTTCTTACCAATCAACGAAAAAAAAAAAAACTACATATACAATTTTCAGCCTATCAAGAAACACACTCTCTGCAAACTTGAAGATAAAAGACCATACACTCCCAACTATTGACCAAAACCCAACATATCTTGGCGTCACCATGAATCGCAGGATAACTTGGAAAAATCAGATAGACAGAGCAAGGAAAAAAGCCAGAAAACGAACAAATATTATGAAGAAATTGACAGGAACGGGCTGGGGGGGGGGGGGGGAGGCAGACAGCAATATTTTGTAAAGACTATACGTAGGAAGAGTCAGACCAGTTCTAGAGTATGGAGTCACAGCCTGGGCTATGACTTCCAAATCACACCTTAGAAAATTAACAGAACACAGAACCAAGCTGCCCGTATCATCACTGGTGCTATGAAATCTACACCTATCAAGACTCTAGAAACAGTAACAGGTTTACAACCCTTAGATGACAGACGGGTCACTAAAGTATTGCAACAAGCGGAGAAATATAGACGGCTCCTTAGCCACCCCATGCAGCAAAGAATAACTGGTTCCGGAATTGTACGACTAAAGAGGAGCAACTTCGCTGCAATTGCCAATGAACTAACTACTGGAGACCCAGTACTTTCCCAAACAATATCGAAACCCTTGGGCCCATCTGATATGTCTCCTCTTGGAAAGCATAAAATACCAGAACTTAAAGAAAATATAACAGGAATCATTAAAAAAGGCACCCAATCAGACACAGAAAGAAAACACGTAGCAGAAAAACACATACACGATACCTACCCACAGGACTCTTGGTCCCACATATACACAGATGGCTCTGCTACAAATGCCACCAGAAATGGAGGGGGAGGTGTGTTCTTGACGCTGAATAATCAGGACGAGACCACCAAGTCAATAGCTACTGGAAAATTCTTAAAAAACTTTAAAGCAGAAACTGAGGCCATCAGAGATACTGCAACACTGGCTACTCAACACAAAAAATAACATGCACAGTACATTGGTGATTCTGACTGATGCACTGTCAGTATTATCAGCTCTAAAAAGCCCCAAGAACAATAAACTAGATGACTTGAGAACAACCCTGGACCAACTATGCAATAACTTCCAGAGAGTAGTCATTCAGTGGATACCATCACACTGTAATATACACGGGAGCGAACGCGCAGACAAATTAGCTAAAGAGGGAGGGGAGATTAAACAAGAGAACAATCCGCTCAGTTATGATGAAGCCAAATCCATCCTCAAAGGTCAGTTCCATGAAAAATGGAAACGAGAACACACAAAGCATAACGAGAAAGACGGATACCACCAACTATCAAGGAGGGATCAAGTCATCATACTTCGCCTTCGCATTGGCCACAATAGAATGAAAAATCACATGTTCACCAAATTCAAAATAGGTACAACCAGCCTATGCCACTGTACACTGGACAATATGACTCCAAAACATGTTCTACAGGATTGTCCTCAGTACACAGACCTGAGAAGAGCAATGTGGTCCACGTCCACCTCCCTGGAAGAAAAACTATATGGGGCAATCGACTCGCTTAAACAGATAGCTGACTTCATCTCGAATCCAACTCTGATTGAGTCTTGATCGCAGAGAGAGAGAGAGAGAGAGGGAGAGAGAGGGAGAGAGAGAGAGAGAGAGAGAGAGAGAGACATCATCTAATAAGTACTCATTCACCAGAACAAACACAATTATAAAAAAATAATAATTAAAGTATAACAAACATGACAAATTCAAAATATAATATCATGGGATATCATATCATATCATATCATGATATTATCACAAGATAAGTGTACAAACGTCCTTCTTGTTGTTAGTTCTAAAAAAAATGTCCACATATGTGTCCAGTAACATTTCATTTCCATTCTATTTTCTTTTAAGCTTTACCTCTTTATTTCTTCATTGTCAAAGTATTTCTTGGTTTAAAAAACAAAGGTTGTACATTTCTCATAATCAAAGTTAATTAAAAATAATTTAAGCATTTTATCAGGTATTATTTTAGTTATATTTCTCAAAATAAAATGGGCAAACGTTTCAAAACTATTACCTAACAAATACTGCATTTTTTTAAAACAACCCATAATAAAAACCTGTTAAATAGAATGTTGGTAGCCCGATATTTATATTGTTAGTTCTATTTAACATATTACCAATGACGTGAGCTAGCTCTAAAGATATCCGTGATCTTCCAAATCTGTCAGCAGTGCTGTGTTATAAGTCACTAGATAATTTACTATAAAGTGAGGCTGTATGTCTTAAAATATGACTAGTAACGTACCTGTTCAAATGCATGTCTTCTTGCTTAATTTGCATCCAGTTTCTGTGATTTGGAAGAAACCAGAACTGCACTGTGCATGAGAGAGGATAGGGAACGTAAACTATAGTTTTTTTTTTTTTTAAACTGATACTAATCGCAGAGGCGTTGAGGCTCAGGATGTATTAATATCTTTGTTAAAAATGTGTTTGTGTATCCCATAGAAAAGTTCTGTGCACTCAGAAGACAAAATGGCGGGAAATAAGTGCAGTGAACTCTGCCTTTAGTACTGTATTTTTAACCAGTCACTACCTTATTTCTCGACCACATTACCCCAAAAATCATGTGCTGAAGGTCTGTAAAATGTATGGTCACTAACACCATATTCCCTATACGCTACTTGGAGTGACGGGGCGTTTACTTTTACTTTATTTCTAGAGCTGATGTGACAGCTCTCTCAGCTGTTTCTAGTTTCCATACCTGTTTGGCGAACAAACTCACAGATACGCTATCAATGATAATGTCAGACTACACGACATTGAGGTGAAGGACAGAAATGATAATCTACTGGGTCGATAACCAAACAATAAATCACTAAAATGTTATTTTACAACGAAGCCGTGTCTCTTTTATGTACGAAATCTTCGTATAGTATATAGATGCATGCCTCAAAACTACGTAATCCCTTCTGGTCTTTTTTCTCATGTGAACTATTTTTGGTTAAATACAGTATATGTAAAAGTATTACAATTATGCTACAGATCATCAAAGATATCGTAATCATTAATCAGAAACAACAGTGAATGTGCAACATTTTTCATGATTTTATTAGGAATAATTGCATTTTTTTTTCACTTACTCCTGCGATATTCTCTACATATATTGAATTTTGCAAAGCTAGAATTACTAAATGTACACAGTGAACGTCTTTAGAATGACCTAAGGTACTGTATGATATTGCAGTTCTGAGATAGCAGATGTGCACGTGACTTAATGGTATATAAATATGCAATTATCCTAACAGGCTTGATAACGAGTGTGCTCTATCCATGAATTGCTGAAACTATCAGCGTGTACAACTGTCGTTATCTGCAGAGAAAAGACGTGGAACCTCTTGGAACGCAGAATTTCAATGATTCAAATATATAATTTGGGAGCTTTCCTTTAAACTGACAGGTACAGTTGCACTTATCTATATAAATTGTTCTAATTGGATTTGTGTTTGGCAAGTTTTGCATTTGTTCGAATGTAGGTTGTTGAGGTAAGTTTACGAAGATGGCCCGACAATTTCACGAAAACATTGTCACTTGGAATGAGTGGTGTTGTTTCTTCACTAAACTATAAATATATAGAATCTGAATTTGTGAAATAAAGAATACAAATTCTGGCTAACGTGATGTTTAAATGTCTGCGTTTTGGTACAAACTTTATTTGAATATGTAGATTGCAAAATGCAACAGAATGATCAGATATTCATTTGGACTATGACCTCTTTTGTCATGGAAAGCTCAAACGTGCGAAGTTTAAACCTATGCATGAGGTAAGCATGAGCAAACTGAATTCCCTTTAACCTGATGCCCATCAAAAACTAATTAAACAAACAAACGATAAGTACATCCTGGAGTGTTCATTATAGTGTCTGGGCACGAAATATACCAGCTCTCACGTAGTTAGAAGCTTCACTGCGCATGGCAATAATGAGGTAACCCTATTCAAAGAATGAGTCAATATTTACTTCGGCTTAATTACACGTCAACAATAAGAGGGAGAATTATCCAACGGTATTGATTACGTATGAATAGACGAACTGAGAAATTAGCACTAGGCTACAAGGGGAGCTCACAAATGATTTATTTAAAGAGATATAAAGGTGGAAAACAGAATAAGAGGAAAACACTTTTTCTAACACGTTTTTCGAATCAAAATTTGTTTTCGTATAGTAAAACAAACATAAGAAAGAAGAACGGACATACAAAATATTGCACAAAGAGGTCCAAAACAAGTGCAGTGAAGCAAAGGAAGGATGGTTAAAACAGAAATGTGAAGAAATGGAAAAACAACAAAAGAAAGACTCAAAATTTATGCACAATCAGTTAAATGAATTAACAGGAAGAAAAGAAGTCAAAGTTTCAGGATGTGTGAAATCAAAGGAAGGAAATATAATAATGGGACAGGAGAAGACAATGGAAAGATGGACATAATATATCAGTCAACTCTATGATGATGAAAGACCAGAATTAAACAATTCAAATGAAGACACAGGACCACCAATAATTCAGAGTGAAGTGGAGGACGCAATTCAACACATGAAAAGAGGCAAAGCTCCAGGTCCTGACAATATAACAATTGAAGAGATAAATGCATTAGGAGAGCTGGGAGTACAAGTCATAACAAAATTACTCAATGACATATATAACACTGGACAAATACCCGAAGAACTACTAAAATCTATCTTTGTAGCCATACCGAAGAAGTCAGGAGCCACTGATTGTGAAGACCATCGCACAATTAGTCTCATGAGCCATATGACTAAAATATTACTAAGAATAATAATGAGACGTGTAAGGAACAAAATAAAACCAGAAATAAGTGAGGAACAATGTAGATTTGTGGAAGGAAAGGGCACCAATAATGCAATATACATCTTAAGAACATTGATAGAAAGATCTATATATGTGCTTTATAGACTACACGAAAGCATTTGACAAAGTAAAGCATGTGGAAATAATCAATATGCTGGAGAAATTAAACATTAATGGCAAGGATCTGCGAATCATAAAAAACATGTACTGGCAACAAACAACAGCTATACGAATTAACAACCAAACAGGACAATTCCAATATATAAAGCAAGGAGTCAGACAAGGATGTGTTCTGTCACCGGATTTGTTTTCACTTTACAGCGAATATATTATGAGATCAATAGTAGACAAAAAAGGAATTGAAGTCAACGGTCACAACATAAATAATTTGCGATATGCGGATGACACAGTCTTAATAGCAGAGACAGAGAATGAACTACAAGAAATGATAGACATAATAGTAAAAGAAAGCAACAAGAAAGGTCTCAGTCTGAATAGTAAGAAAACAGAAGTAATGGTTATATCAAAGAAACAATCACCACCATCATGCAGCATAAAAATAAACGAGACAAATCTGAAACAAGTGCAACGTTTCAAATACTTGGGCACAATAATAACATCAGATGGGAGATGCACCACAGCAATAAAAAGCAGAATAGCTCAGGCCAAAATAGCATTTAAGAAAATGAAAAATATCTTATGAAACAAATTTATGTCAATAGAAATGAGAAAGAGAGTTCATCAATGCTATATAGAACCAATTCTGACCTATGGAGGCGAATCATGGACAGTAGATAAACAAATGAAAAGACGATTAGAGGCCACAGAGATGGGATTTCTCAGAAGAATGTTGAAAGTTCCCTGGACAGCTAAAAAGACCAATGAGGAAGTTCTCAAAGAGACCAACACAAAAAGGGAGCTCTTAAAAAACATCAGAAAGAAGCAATCAACATTTTTCGGGCACATCATGAGAAGAGGAAAGTTGGAATACTTGGTTACAACTGGCAAGGTAAAAGGAAAGAGAGATCGCGGGCGACAAAGAGAGAAAATACTGGATAGCTTGGTGTCATGGCATGGAAAACAATCAACAACAGAACTGATACGATGCACTGTAGATAGAAGATTGTAGAGGGACATGATCACCTACGCCAACCGGTATGGCACATGATGATGATGATGATGATAGTAAAACATTCAACATGGCAGTGGTAAGAAAAAGTAAAATATAATTGAATTTAATAGCAGTTTTCTGGAATATAAAAAAAAATGTCATAAACTCATCAGTTATACTTGGCGACAAAGAACAAAATAGCTTCTAACAGGAATTAGAGACAAGTGTAGTCTCATTGAAGGAAGAAAAGCAACAGTTATTTTGATATACTTACAAACATGGTCACACATAAGTAACATCTGCATACAATCATACATACAAACATAAATACATGCACACAGATATATATATATATATATATATATATATATATATACATATACATATATACATACACACATACATGCATACACACATAAAGTCATACAGACATGTGTCATGAAAATAGAAACAGAAAACAAGCAATTATAGCTAAATATTCTTTTCATTTTTCTTTGCAATTTTTTAACCATCATTTTAAATCAAACATTAAAACAGCAGCAGCAGTTGATGCCCTTTTACAAATGTATTACAGTTATATTGTTTCGCGTTAACCTCTTTCTTGTCTCTTTATTAGACTCTTCCAATAATTCATATTAATCGATAGACATCGTGATCGCATCTAATTTTCTTGTCTCTCAGTGCACGTCATAATACCACCACTTCACTTACCCTTCTTCCAGGAAGCTGGTACTAGCGATTTTAATTGCTTTTGTTGTCCTCGTTTCCGGTTCCATTTGTTCTGTCGATATGACGGCCAGTCCTGAGCAAAGTCTTCACATACATTTTGCGAGAATGTTTGGCTGCAGTTGCGGTTGTTTTTGTTTTTTTTTCAGTTAGATTAAATCAAGAACGTTCGTAAAACTGGAAGTGTATGGGAAAGGGATGGGTGCAGTAAATTAATTGTTGTATGAATGTCAATGCTGAAAGCATCGATTGTGTCACTATACAGGACAAATAAGCCTTGAGATGAACATGGAAAATACAAAACTCATGGGACATCACGAATAAAATTAGCTGAAAAAGAACACTTACAAAGCTTGTCAAATCATCAGACAACTATCACCACTATTGTCCAAAAAGGAAATAACACTGGAGATAAAACGAGTAGTCTGCAATACAATTTTCATCCCAACGTTGTTTTTCCAATGCCAGATCGGGACTCTAAACTTAAGAACAATAAGAGAAATAATCACTGCCGAGATAAAATATGTTAGTTTAGTTTAGTAGGGACACAAATAGAAGTTTTGGACTACAAGGAGAGGTGGAATAACTTTGTAGAATGTAGGACACAGGAAATTGTTGTCAATCGACAGTTAATTCAATGACATCTCATGGAAGTCGTGTGTCGGTTTTGGTCAGCTATGGTTTGAAACAAGTATCTTTGTTTGAGATGGAAGACCATTATAGGAAATCATGGTTTAGGAAAAATAAATGACAGAGGAGAAATATTAATGCAATATTGTGAAGAAAACTGGCTGATTATATGTAACACCTACCTTGAGCAAGAGAAAATGAAATTATACACATGGAAAAGCCCTGGGGATAAGAAGAGGAATCGAATAGACTACATAATGATAAAAGACAGATTCCGTAACAGCGTCAAGAAAGCCAAAACCTACCCAGGAGCAGATATTAATTCAGACCACAATCCTGTAATTATTAAAATGAAAATCAAACTAAAGAGAAACAAACAAAAGACTAATTCATTAATACCAATAGATATTACAGCTTTAAATCAGGAAGATGTTAAAGAAACTTATACAGTACAAGTAAAGAACACATATCAGAAGCTGCTAGAAGAAGGGATTGAGCAGTACAGAAGAGAAAATCCTGAAGAAAAAGTTACAACCAAATGGCAATGCATAAAGAACAGCATACAAGAAACCTGCGACACCTTACCCAAAAAGGAAAACAAAAAAAAATGGATAACTGCCACCATCTTATAAAAAATGGAAGAGAGAAGACAAGCAAAGAACACTGCCAGATACGAGGAAATTGATAATGAAATACGCAAAATGTGCAAAAATGCAAAAGAAGACTGGCTCAACCAAAGATGTCTAGAAGTCGAAACTATGGAAATTAAACGAGATTTAAGAGGGATGCTCAAAGAAATAAAGAGAATGACTAATTAAAGACAAAAAAAGATGCAAAGAGGGAAGAATGCTAACAGACAACAAAGATATAATCGATAGATGGCAGGAATATATAACAGAATTATTTCATGATGAAAAGTGTGCCAGGTCAAAATTCCATCGATTTAATTAATAATATCTTAGAGCCTTAATAATATTTAGAGGAGAATTCTAGACTTCCATAAACATACCAGATAGACGAACAAATGAGAATGTTAGCACAGTGAAATTGACAAGCAACACTGTAGCAAATAAAAAATTATAATATAAAAATGGTTATTAACGAGTCAGTAAATCTAAATAAAATCACAAGTTAATAGTAAAATGTTGCTAGGATCATCATCACTGCACATCGAACGAATCCATAGGTGCTCCGGTATCCCCCTAGAGATAGAATCCTGGTCCACGTGCACGAGCTCCGTAGCACGGCCTGGGATCCACAGTGTGGGTAGGTTTCTGCTGACAATGTTGCCCGGGCTGCATCCATATTTACGGCCTACTCTTGCCGATTTTAACTGCCAAAGGTTCTTTAACGTGCGCGTGTGCACACGGGTCCTCCTGTTTATTGTCGTTATCCGAGAGGGCTAGACATCGGATCTCACTACCCAAGAGATCACGGAATGGTAACGTCATATGGTAACCACGGATTCAATTTTTGCTAAAAAATCACCTCTTCTGATGGGCTTTGAACCCAGGTCTGTCCTAATGCCGACGTGGTACCTCTAGACTAGCCAGTGCTGGGATCCCAGGATAGGTAGGTGTCATCTAAGGACACTTGAGTAGTGCAAACTAATATGTGTTGTAGGTGAGAGACCGAACAGTTCTATTGTACGCAGGGCGAGACGTGGGGATAACAACTTGTGTGCGGGTAATAGGGAGGACGCACTGGAGGCAGATTGGAGATCTGATTCAGGGTAAAGACGAAGTCTAAATAAATTCAGGGAATAGGCAAATAATTGCAATGCTGCGGTAAAGCTGGTAGCAAGGAGCCAGTGGTGGGGAGTATTTAACACTCCCCACCACTGGCTCCTAAATAAATTCAACTTAAATGGGCTTGATGGATGAAGTCATTGTCCTGGTCGCATGAACGCCGCCGGCAGAAACATAAAGAAACACAATCCGGAAAGGCCTGGTGGGTGGGGGTGAAAAGAAACATCGAGGAAGTAGGAATGGGCGTCGGTGGGTTTGTAAAAATACAGAGATGTAGAAGTCAGAGGATTGGAGCGAATCAGCAATTTCCAAAAGGGTAACCGAGGAGGTAGAGAGAGAGAGAGAGAGAGAGAGTACGAGATATAATGGAGGGGGTGAAATAAATCCACAAAGTCCAGGAACTGGGTAAATTTTTGTTCCAAGAAATCTAACACGCTGAAAACCGTCATCGATATACCTCTGATACATTATAGAAAGATGAGGAAGGAAGAAAAGATGTTGTGTCCCAAGTAATCCATGCTTTTCTTGCCTTTAACCCCCAGTCCAGTATCCATCCCAATAGATTGGTCAAAGAATTGACCATCGAGTTCAACACAGTTAAGGGTTAAGTCCAATTCAGCAAGGCGGAGAAGGGCGGAAGAGGAGATCGAGGGATCACTCGTCTATTTAGGGTAGAACTGAAGAGAGATGAGGCCGTACTAATGAGAGATAAAGGTGTGGATGGAGCAAACATCCAGAACAATGAGGTGGTGTGTCCTACCGTGAGGAGGAGAGAAAGTGGAAAATATGTTAAGGGAGTGGTTGGTGTCCTTAAAGTATGAGGTGAGGCCCTTGACGATAGGTTGTAGGATGCTGTCAAGGCAGTCCGAGAGGTGTACAGTCGAGCAAGAGCTCTGAAACTAAGTCTGCCAGGGGACCAGGTTTATGAATTTTAGACTTCATACAGAAGGAGGGCTTAACTAAGGCAGTCATGAAGGATGAGATTGGGTGCATTAAAAGGGGAGAAGTTTGCTTGTAATCAGGTTTAAAATAGAAGGCTGGATTATCTTATTGTTCTGCACAGTCGTATCATTCGGACAAGATCTATAAAGCTAGAGAGTTGTGAGTGACCATCTATGGATTCTAGATCTTTTTCGCCAAACTATATCGCCTACCTTATCTGCAGGCTTGATAAAAGTATCATCTCGTAGACTGAGATTAGTACAAACCCAAGATTCAGCGGAAGTGAGATTGGAGCGATGCACACTCTGATGACACAAACATTTGATCTCCTGGGAGATGATGAAATATATTTGTTCAACAGAGAAGTCCCAGGGCGGGAGGTCCAGTTAGATTTGAAATTCCTGGGTGCTGGAGAAATGATAAGAGGGTGGACAGTAAAGGTGGAAATGGAGCTTAAGATGTAATTTATGGAAATAATAGTGTAAGTCTTGGAGGATCTGGTAGCGGTCGCTGCATTGACGTAGACAACTTGCCATGTTTGATGAGGACAGATTTTTCATCCTTAGAGAGGCGTAAGAAGAGGGTATAAAGACCACAAAATTCGAGTTCGGGATACCGTAAGAAAGGAAGGGGGCAGGGACGATGAGCCGCAATTTTCTCTTACGATGGATAGTGAGGAAGTGGTAGAGACATTTGTTAAAGAAATGGACAATCTGCCGAATCAAAAGATATGAAGCAGGGTTTCAAAAAGTAATAGGTCGGAACTCAGAGAGAAGAGAAGACAGGCGGGTGATCAAGTGGGAGAACAAGTGCCGCTGGCTGGTGATGATGGCTTGAAATCGTAGGTCGCAGAAACGGAACTCAGAGATAAGAGAAGACAGGCGGGTGATCAAAAGGGAGGGAGAACAAGTGCCGCTGGCTGGTGATGATGGCTTGAAATCGTAGGTCGCAGAAACGGAACTCAGAGATAAGAGAAGACAGGCGGGTGATCAAGTGGGAGAACAAGCACCGCTGGCTGGTGATGATGGCTTGAAATCGTAGGTCGCAGAAACGGAACTCATAGAGAAGAGAAAACAGGCGGGTGATCAAGTGGGAGAACAAGCACCGCTGGCTGGTGATGATGGCTTGAATTCGTAGGTCGCAGAAACGGGGCTCAATCCGCTCAAAGTGTTTCACATCGCTAGAGCACACACGTCAGATCTACTGCAGGAACTTCGAGACTGGACCTGTAGTCGGAGACAGTGCGAAAGAAGTTGAGAAGGAATTTTAATCTGGTTTTTTTTTTTTTTTTAAAGAAGTGAGAAAGGCCAGTTAAGAAACAAAAAAATTCGGATGGGAGAAGGTTGAAAGTATCCGAGATAAAGTTATAGTGTCTAATGAAGTTGGAGAACCGTGAAGGTGTAGACATAGTGGGAGTAAACGTGAATAGGGTGAAAGTTGAATGAAAAACAAGCAAAGGGCGGTCACGATGGGATAGAAAGAACGAGAGAAAGGAATTAAAAATAAGAGAAAACTTGAGAAAATAGGAACGAAAGAAGACGAGGGACAAACAAAAGTGATATGGAATAAACATTAGGTAGCATCATTATGATAATGTGAAGATAGGCACAGCGAGACAGCTCTAAAGTTGGATATAACACGAACAAAATAAACAGAATTTTTTGTAAGAACTTCACTAAAAAGAGGAGGGAACAAAAACGACACGTTCTATCTTTGGGAAGAACTGATGAGTTGGAGTAGCTGTGGGGAGACCTGATGAGTTGTGAGTAGCTGTATGGAGACCTGATGAGCTGTGAGTAGCTGTATGGAGACCTGATGAGTTGTGAGTAGCTGTTGAGAGACCTTATGAGTTGTGAGTAGCTGTGGCGAGACCTGATGAGTTGTAACTAGCTGTGGGGAGACCTGATGAGTTGTGAGTAGCTGTGTGGAGACCTGATGAGTTGTGAGTAGCTGTGGGGAGACCTGATGAGTTGTGAGTAGCTGTGGAGAGACCTGATTAGTTGTGACTAGCTGTGGGGAGACCTGGTAAGTTGTGAGTAGTTGTAGAGAGACCTGATGAGTTGTGAGTAGCTGTGGGGAGACCTGATGAGTTGTGAGTAGCTGTGAAGAGACCTGATGAGTTGTGAGTAGTTGTGGGGAGATCTGATGAGACCTGATAAGTTGTAAGTAGCTGTGGAGGGACCTGATGAGCTGTGAGTAGCTGTAGGGAGACCAGATGAGTTGTGAGTAGCTGAGAAGAGAGATCTGATGAGCTGTAAGTAGCGGTAGAAAGACAAGATCAGTTGTTAGTAGCTGTGGGGAGATTTGATCAGCTGTGAGTAGCTTTGACAAGACCTGGTCAGCTATGAGTAATTAATTACTTTCGTTGTGTTCACTGTGTAGTTCTGTTGCCATATATAATCATGTAGAAGTGTCTACTTTGTGACCAAGATGATGACTTTCACCTACCGGCCACCTTATGTTGGACTTCTTTCACCCTCATCTTTACCCTGAATCTGCCCTCCAACGTGTTCTCCCTATTACTCGCACTCAAGCTCTTACCCCTATGACTCATTCTAACAGAATTGTTCTCTCCCTCACCTACCATCCTCACAATCTGGCAGCACTTCTGGTTTTGAAACAACACCTATACTCTGATCCCACCACTCGCATTCTATTCTCTGACCTCCCTCTGGTGGCTTTTAAGCATGACAGAAACCTGCAGGACATTTTATTTGGAACCACCTTTGCAACCCATGCCAGGGTCTGAAGGGCATGTCCCATTGCGACAGCTCATGAAGTACGTGCTCATTTGTACTACAAACGCATCAAGTCCTTTTCCCATATAGCTCATTTGAGATAGAGATTCGAGAAAGCCTCACTTGCGTATCTGGGAATCTTATATACACTATTATCTGTCAGCACTGTCTTCAAACGTATATTGGCAAAACGGGCAGACGTTTATGAGTTGGGTCAGTGGACACCAGTACAATATTGAACATGGTTCCTTCACCTTGGAGAACCAACCGATAGCCTGCTTTGGCAATCTCTATCCAAGGAGGCCAATCTCTTTTCTTTAATTACTGACCTCCTCTTCTATTCTTGTATTTCCTGCCTTTCTTCCTTCTTGCCACCCCTACTTCCTCTTTTTCAGGGAACACTTACTTTGGCTCTTTTTTTTTGGCTAATTGAACATTTATCATGTGACCAACAGGCACTTTTATCCTGTCATTCCTCCACATAGCCCTTTTCAGATAGATAAGTATTTGCCTTGTGTGTGTTATTGTATTTATAAATGTTATAATGTACCTGATGAAGGTTCTGCTGAAACATCGTAGTTTGTCTCATCTCTCCCTAGGTTCAGCTGCTTAATACCATTTTATATTTTAAAAATTTTATAATTAACTAGTCTGTGGCCTCGAATAACAAACAGGTAACAGTTTTACCATCTTAGTCTCAAAGTAAAGTGTAAAGTAAAATGCCCCCGTCACACCAAGTGGCGTATAGGGAATATGGTGTTAGTGACCATACATTTTACAGACCTTCGGCACATGATTTTTGGAGTAATGTGGTGAGTATTACGTCCATGCTGCTTTACTTTCCCAGAAAAAATCTGGTACCCATTAAAGGCTGGGTGAACCTGGAAGTCATCGGTTGGGATCGAACCCTACCTCTTGTCCTTTGTAGTCCAGTTCACTAACCAGTGAGCTATCGCAGCTTCCCTTAGTCTCAAAGCAGACCCTTTATCATAGAAAACAAATGTTATATTTCTTTAAATTATATTTCAGATCCTTATGTATGAAAGTTGAAATTATAAAACACATGGGATGTATATTTATTCAGACGTTACGGTAATAAATTTTTCTAGCTAGAGTTGTGGAGGTCTTTTGCTAACGATCTTATCGCTGCTTCTTCCTTTCTAGGTGTCTATTACAAGATTTGTCTTCCTTTGTCAGTGCAAGTTGTACAAATAGTAGCACTCAATTTCACACCATTCCAATTCAAATGGAAAAAAATACCTGCAGCTACAATAACAGTAATTATCTTTTCCAAAACAGCATAAAATAACATGTAAATATAATGAATAATCAACAACAAAAATAAGACCACACATATTGCAAAAGGAATGTATTTAAACAAATCAAATAATAAAACAACTTTCTGTATATTTGACAAGAGACATATTCTACTAATAAACATCTTGATAGAAACGTTTGCCAACATTGTTCTATGTCCACTTTGTTCTTTACATTGTTCTCCTTAATAATGTTGCCTTAATCCATTTACCAGAATTCATGGCAACAGGGAGAGAGAAGCAAAGTGTAAATATGTTAATAGGGGACACAAAACAGGTATCAGAGTTCAGGTATCTAGAGACAACATTCTCTGAAGATGGCAAAATTGATAAAGAACTTAACATTGGACACAGTAAGGCAAACCAAATGTTGGGACAGCTAACCCCTCCCTAAAACACAAGACAGTGTCGATCAGCACAATTAAACATATTATACAAGACACATTTATCTCCACTTTATGTTACCAGTGCAAAACAATTCAAACATGGTCATTCACAAGTCAGAAAGGAAAGTTATCATCACAAAAAAAGATACATTTGAGAAATCCAAAAGCTGAGTCACCAGAAGAAACAAAATATGAAATGAGGTTGTAAGAGAAAGAGCTGACACCGAATCAAAGTGAATAACATACAAAGACAACAAATAAAACACAAATATAGAAAATACAGAATGAAGCTATGCACATTATCTTGGGGTGTACGAGGGACACTCCCTTTATAGCAATAAGGTATCTTCTTGACTTACCAAGCATGGATCAAGATCTTGAGGGGATGAGCATACCTGAAGATAAGTACAGATAAAGAGCATCCATTGCACCACAAGCTCAACACAGGGAAAGGTGTCAGGCTAAAAAGAGGCAAATCATGGGTGGGCTGAGCAGAAGTTGTCATCAAACAGGTCTGTGGGCATACCAATATCAATGCTGGTGAGGCGTGGTTACCGGTGCCAACATTATTCAGAGGGACATTCACATGTATTGTCACACTTGACAGGAAATGTAGGGAACAAACTCAGTCATGGTCAAAACAGAGGTCAATGGTCTCATCTGGGATAACACTGATGAGAAAGATACAGTCATCTATACAGACAGACCTGTAATATGACACCAAAGGAGTGCATGAGCATTTACAGCATCCTTACAGCGCGTAGAATAGTCAAGAAAGACAGTGGTGCATACGTCATGACCACATGTAGCATGACGATGGAGATGATTACTGTGACCAGGGCATTCTTCTGGTTAGAGTCACAAGACTATTCACATGCCTGTATACTAAGTGATTCAATGATCATGATAAAAAAAGTGGAGGTGGGCTATGTATGCATGCAATGGGTAGAGTCACTGCAGAGGTTAAAATACGTAAGGTCACCTTTGTCTACATCCCAGGACATGCAGGAATATGGGGAAATGAAAGAACAGACATGTTGACTAGCTGCGCAATCACTGAGGACAGTCAACCAATGAATCAGGCGGACATCATCAATGCCCTCCGAGATGTGGGAATGGCACAGGACTTCAATAACCATGAGTCCATGTCACTCCTTCGGATGAAAGAGATGGGAGTTAAGATGGGGACAGCCAGAAACAAGAAACTTAGTGGGCGTTTAAGAAGATTTATCAACCAACAAAGAAATGGAGTCGTCAGTCGCTGGACACTGCAAGACTTGCTGAGAAGGAGATCTGAGCACCTATGGACATGTTCAGAGTGCAATGAAGATGACCCGCAAATAACAATAACAACAAATAAAATGGTAGTCCATCTGCAGAAATGTATAGTTTTGCAATACCAAGGAAAAACAGAGGAGAATGACATAGAGCTTGAGGCAGACACAAACTGCATTGAAGTGATAACATCAGAGAAACTCTACAACAACATCAAGTGTCAATAACTGAGACTGCTAGAACAGCAAGAACCAGAATTGTTCATCTCTCTTCACACCCTAAGTGGTAAATGAGGAAGACAAGAAAAAGAAGAAGGACATGGAGTCTTACATTTTAGAATGTACAGTAACTTGTCTATTTACAAAAAACAAAAAAAATAGAAAAATTCCAGCAGTATCACAAATTCGTTATTATTTCACCAATTTCCACAACAAAGTTTGATTAAAATAATAAAATACAGTAATTAACACAAAATGAAAGGATGTTTGAAAGACGAAGGTAGTCAATAATTTTAAGCAGATTCAAAAAAGTAACCACTGAAAAAAGTATTAGGTAAAATGGCACAATGATGGAGCTTAGTTGTTATATATATCTCCAAAATACCAAAAGTGCAAAACATCTATAGAATTTTGTGTTAAATATCCCTGACATCAGTGTAATTAGTTTTTCATCTGTGTATAGCATCTGATTAGTTACAAGTATAAAATATATGTTTTATATTACACCATTTTTGGGGCCTGCTGGAAGGGATGGGGAATGGGAGGGAGGCATTTATTCAGAGGTTGGGAACAAACATTTCCAGTGCCGCCATAACACGGTATTCAGGTTAAGGTTTTGATGTCACTCCCATGGTAGGAAAAAAAACCAATTCTACCAGGAAAAGAACCGATGTGCACTTGATCAGCAAATGACTGGTTTTGTACATTTTTGTTCTCAAGGAGAGACTGGAATGAAAGACTACATTTCCAGTGCTGCAACCAACATGGTGTGCAGGTTAGTGCTGACATTAAACAATCCACTCACCTCTCATTCTCCCTGATTAAAAAAACCCATAATCCTCTAAGGAGTTGAATCAACATCTACTTAATCAGCAATTGATGGATATAACCTGACTCAGCCATTTTACTTCTTCCATATACACAAAATGTGTAAAGTATCTATAACTTTAATAGTTTTCACACCATCTCAAAAGTTAGCAACTCTTATTCTCATCCTCTTCACAACCAAGAAGTAATATTTACTAGTTTATTAATAAGCTATCAACATTAATTAATTAGCACACATGCCATTTATTTTCTGGGCACATATTTAGCTTTTAACCCTTTTGCTACTAAGACCTCAGTGAAAACCTTGCTTCAAATTTGTATGCATTTTTGCTCTATTAAAGCCAACACAGTGCTAAATACTTTTTTGTTGGCACAGGAAAGGTTCTGATGTTCAGTGTGCTGACTGTTTTTTATCACCCAAAAATATATAAATGTTGTAACTAATAATTTAATTTACGTTACCCTGCACTTAGCAATATCTATTTGGTTGATAATAACAATCTATCTATCTATCTTTTGACCTTTCGAGCCGTAGCCAGCCCATAGGGCATAGACCAAGATACCCCTTCTCTTATCTGAACTTTTGTTCTAGCAGTTTTCAATTGATAACGTTTCCGGTTGTATCCAAGATGGAGGAATTATTTTTCTCTGGCTTGGTATAGAACCGTTGATCAGAGTTTTAACAAGCCGCTATCGTAAAAACTATTTTGTTAATGAAACATAGATAATAACAATGCTTCACAAATATTTTGCAAGTAATCAAATAGAAAGAAAGTAAATTAATTTTGTTGTCAATAATTTGTGTGTATGAAATACTTCAAAACAAGGAGTAGCACACAATGCAACATCGCAGTCTTTACACATGTATCTCGACACTCTTAGTTTTTTGTTTTTTAACATATGACACATTTTGTCAATGGGTCCTTCTTCTTCACTGTTGCTGACTATTGTTCATGGAAAGTGTCTTTGCATTAGTTGCTGTGGCATATCTTGTTCACTTTGCATTAGTTGCTGTGGCATATCTTGTTCACTTTGCATTAGTTGCTGTGGCATATCTTGTTCACTTTGCATTAGTTGCTGTGGCATATCTTCTTCACTTTGCAATATTTTTTCAAAATTTCTTGTATTAGAGCAGCAAAACAGCAATAGAAATTTTTTTTTTTTTTTTGTAACTGCTTTGTACAAAGTTAGTGTGCATTATTAAAAAGGAGAAATCTAATACATGAAAAACACTTTTTTATACCACTTGACAGTTTTTCTTACTGACACAATGAAACAGAGAAGCATTTTAAGTTGATTGACAGTGTCCATATATTTATTGTAGGAAACAATGGAATTGGTTTTTTTTTAACTTTGTCTCCAGTTTTCCAGTCTGTTTCTACAAGTTCTGATGTGTGGTATGTTTTCAGCATCCAAACTTCTTGCTTATCACACTATTTCATATCCAACAAATTGCTTCCACATTTATAGCAATCATCTCCTTTGTTTACTTTGTGCTCCGTTTTGGGCATAATTGTTCTGTTTTTTCCTATGCATTTGTAGCATGATCATGCAGCCACAGGAATAATGTGGGTTCTACTGTACCAGTTATCTACAAAAAGTGTGTGACCTTTCTGGAGATATGGTGTCAACAAAGTTATTTCAATATCAGCTGCCTTCCCTAAACTTGACACATTAATGTCACTATTGACTCCAGTACAGACTATGAAATCTCAAATGTAACCACTTTTGCAGTTCACACAAAACAAAGTTTTCACAGCAAATCTGTTTAACTTTGATGGAATTTATTATTTAAATGATAATCTTCCTTTGAAAAGTTGGAGTGACACATTTTGATATAGTGACAATGCATTTTTAAAAGAAATAAATAGTCTTCCAATCACACTTCTAATTTTTTATAAGTGGATCAACACCGGTGCTGTTGAAGACAACAAAATTAGTTCAAATTTCTGCCATGATGGTTCATCATCATCACATCAATTCTGATGATAATGGATACACAAATAACATTTTCCTACTTACACCCATTTTTCCAATTGGTGCTGAAGGTTAGAAATCCTCAAATAATCTTGTTTGTTAGCAAAACTACACATTTCAAGTTTTTCTTCACTATTGCTCTTCGAAATAAACTCCATTGATTCTTTGTCAATATGATTTTGCTTTCCAGTCACAATAAAAAAAAAAACAATTTTCTTTACATAATACCAAAATACAAAACAAGCAAGGTGGTCAAAATTTGAGTGTGCTCTGCACCTGTTTCCTTAGGCACAGCAAATACACTATGCAAATTTTCTATCATCATCAAGTACCGGGCCTGCTGGCGTAGGTGATCATGTCTCTCCACAACTTTCGATCTCGACAGTTATTTATCATTTGTGTTGTTGACCTTCTGCCAAGCCATTTTCTTAAGCTGTCTAGTATTTTTTCTCTTTGCTTCCCTCTATCTCTTCATCCCTCAATTTTTCCAGTTGTTACAATATATTCCAGTTGTTCTCTTCTCATTACATGGCCATAAAAGGATGATTGTTTCTTCCTAATATTGGAAATTAGCTCTCTTTTTGCTTTGACCTCTTTCAGAACATTTTAATTACTCTTCTTAGCTGTTCATAGTATTCTCAACATTCTTCTGTAAAACCACATTTCTACAGACTCCAGTGATTTTCTTGTCTGTTGTCCTATTGTCCATGATTCACATTCATATGTTAAGACTGGCTCTCCATAACATTTAAGAAAATTTTCTATACTTCTTCAATTAAAAAGCTACAAAGGGCTTAGTAAAACCTAAATGTGTGAAAAGGGCTAACACAATCTAAAAAATAACTATAGCTCTCCCACCATGTTGGAAAGGAAACAGCAATTCAATATGAAACTACATAACACATCAATAGCACCAGTGGCTACAAACGGCTATATGTGTCCAGAGCATCAAGGGTAAAAATGTGTAAACACATCGTTAGCAGTGAAAAGGTTAAATTAAGTTACCAAAAATATATCTCGCCTTTGAATCAGATGTATTCATCATAACTTGCATAGTTTGGAATAAGTCTTATTCAAACAGTTTTGTTTTTACATTATTATTGACTAAAATAATGAAAAACACTTCACATTTGTTGCTCTGTAATTTATATACACATTGTTCATGGATTATGTTTACAACTTCAATCTGAGAGAAGAAAAAAAAAGCTTCTTTTGTATAAATGGGTAAAAGTAGTAGAATATAAAATATGCTGTAAAGGTATGAAGTATATTGGTCATGCAGTCTTTTAAAGAAGTAAATTTTAAGGTGAGCTTGTCACTGGTGCTCTTACTTATTGGCATACCTTTCCTAGGCTCTGCAAGCTCGATACACTTTTTTCAGCTGGGTTCCTAGGAAGCATGTCTTAAACACATACTCATGTACTGAAAATTCAGTGATTCTAGAGAATAAATAATTTTACATCTTCAACTTTTCAATTTACACACTTCATATGTCTTGTTATGAATCCAGTGGCCTGTGAGCTGATGCCCTTCGGTCAAACACTTCATATACATGTCCTGCTGTAAAATTGTATTTCACAGTGAATGTGTGAGGTGATTTCCATAGTATAACCAGTGTACCAAATTTGATAACTGTCATTGTTTATAAAACAATAAATCAGTGTTAGTTGTATAGGTCAGTGCTGAACTAGCTAAAATACCAACAACAAATTACAGACAACATAAAATAACAGGTTATAAGTATTACAATAATTGATCTCAAAGATTTATAATTCATTATGCCTAAAATGGAACAGAAAAAACTCTTGTCATGACTGTGAGAATGTAAGAAAAATAAATTAATAAACAAAATGAAGATTATCAGCAAATATAATTTTGTTTGTGTGTTGGTCACTTAATGTTCAGAATAAAATAAAAAGTGTTATTACTGACAAAACCTAAATTAAAACAGATTGCTGACTCTACATGTGCATGAAAGAGACAGCAAAAACTTCAAAGTCCTAGCAGGACAGTAATTCTCTAACTATAAATTAAATTGTTGTTTTGGGCACAATTATTTGACTTGAAATTGTGAACCACCTACACTATCATCTACTTCAAACTTCTGCACAAATATGTCTCTAACTACAAATACAATTTATTGAAGCATAAATCAAATAAAAAATAAAATGTTTCACTACACATGAAAATAAAGTTAATGGGCCATTCTAATATTCAGGCATAACAGTTTTAAAATGTCAAGAAAGTAGTACTTGAGTTAAATAAAAGTCAATAGTTTCTCAAGACTGAAAATACCAATGAAGTTTTGCTATAATATATAGTTGTTAAAATAACAACAAAGTTATCTGTGGTGTCAAATATAAAGCTGAAAGTAGCTCAAAAATTAATTTTAGTCTAAAATGACAATAAAAAATTCAGTGTGTCATGATAATGTAAACAAAAATAATATACAATACTTCATGAATGTTTCTTAATGATGATTAAATATAATGTAAAATAAATTGGTGGAATTAACAATAACAATTGTCAATTAGAGTTAACTTGACAAAATGACAGTGAAAGTGTCATTTAGTGCTAAAAATTCACTCTGATGGGTTAAAGTGTCATCTAGTACTAAATTTTCAGTCTGAAAAAAGAAGTCTCATATAGTAAATGTTATTGAGTTGAGTTAACAATAATATCTGAGATGAAATGAACAAAAATCAATAACAACAATATTATTAACATAAATTTCATATCCTTCAGAAAAAGTTCAATGAAAAAATATGACAAAATATTATTCTAGTAAAATGTTCAGTAAAATAAGAAATCTACTACAAATTAATTTCATTTGCCCAGCAACTTTGGGGATCTTTTGAGCACTCCTAATGATGTCTTCACAACTTGCTTTCATCTTTCACGATTAAGGGTTGCTTTATGGGATACATAAATGATTAACTCCATGCTTTTAGGCCCATGGGGAATATTATTTTTTAATAGCCAATAGCATAGTTTTTTTATTAAATGAATGATGTGATTGGCATCATGCTAGGCTACCATACTTGCTCAGAGAAAAAACGCTGGTACCTATTTTCTAAGGTTGTGTGAATATTGATGCCATGTCATTAAAGAAACAAATAAGTATTCATATGAGAATTTTACCCATACCCTTCTGGTCAGTGGTGAGTGATAACCAGTAATAATAACATAAATAATGATAACATTCATTGCATTCATATTAGAATCAGAAAAACAAACAACATTATTGTCACAGCAGTATGATACCGACCACATTATTCATAAATGTATCAATAGTCATTGAAAATTATGGGCACTAACACCATTTTTCTGCTAAAATGCTACTAGGCACAACATGGATCCTTACTTACTCTACTGTGGCAACACTGTCTGTTTTTATTGGTATTAAATAAGTTAATTTACCCTTATTTCATTTAATTTTTCATTCTACAAGTTCTTAAGGCACAATTAAATGGATATACAATATATGTAAAATATAAGATCTCCCATAAGATGTTATCTATCTATCTATCTATCTATTGACCTTTCGAGCCGTAGCCGGCCCATAGGGCGTAGACCAAGATACTCCTTCTCCTATCTGAATTTTTGTTCTAGCATTTTTCTTTTAAAGATATTTTATCAAATCTCGCCATTTGTCTCTGTTCTGTGTAAGCTGCTCTATCTCATTGAGGGAGCCGAATCCTGCTGCTCTTGCCTCTCTCATCAATGTTCTTCTCAGTGTCTCCCTGGGTCTTCCTCTTTTTCTCTTACCTGTTGTTTCCCACATGAGGGCTTGCTTTGCTATTCGGTTATTATCTCTTCTCATCACATGTCCAACATATGACCATCGTCTTTTCTTTATTACTGAGGATATTTGTGGTTGATTGGCGATTTCTCTAATTTCCTCATTTGTTTTGAATTCGTTCCATGCTATACCAAGTATTTTCCTTAGACATTTATTTTCGAATGCAATCAACTTTGTTTCTATATCTCTTGTTGTTTTCCAGCTTTCACACGCATACGTAAGGATTGATAGTATATTTGATTTGAATAGTCTAAGTTTTGTGTTCGCGCTGATGAGTTTTGATTTCCACAACTTTTCAAGGCTTCTGAAAGACATTGCTGCTTTAGCTATTCTGATTCTAATTTCTTTACTTGTATCCCCTTCTCGATCAATGTGACTTCCAAGATAGATAAAGTGATCAATCTCTTCTGCTGGTTTGTTTTCCATGTATATTTTGTCATCTGTTGGAATTAAACTTTTCATGACTTTAGTCTTTTCATGATTGATCTCAAGCCCAATTTTGCTGGCTATTGATGATAGTTCATTTGTGTTTTCCCGCATCGTTTTTATCTGACTGTTAATGGGCACTATGTCATCAGCAAAGTCGAGGTCCTCCAAATGGTCTCCTTGTATCCATTCGATGCCTTTGTTACCAGTGCAGCATTTCTTCATTATGAAGTCCATAACAATTCCAAATAACAAGGGCGATAAAATACATCCCTGTTTAACCCCAGTTTCTATTGGGAAACATTCGCTCATTCCTTCCTCTGTTCGAACTGCACATGTGTAACCATCATACATGTCTTTGATAATATTTATGATTTTTGATGGTAAGCCATATTGCTTCAGAATTTTCCACAAAGAATCTCTATGAATACTATCAAATGCTTTTTTGAAGTCGATGAAGTTAAGTACAAAAGGTTTTTGCTTTTCAATGTGTTCCTCCAATATAAGTCGTAGAGTGAAAATGTGGTCAAGCCAGCTTCTCCCTTTTCTAAACCCAGCCTGTTCTTCACGCATTACTGTATCTATTGAATTCTTTATTCTATTTAGGATGATTTTGCAGAATAACTTTGAGGCAACTGACAAAAGTGTCACGCCTATCCAGTTGTTACAATCTCTCAGATTGCCCTTTTTTGGAATCTTAACAATGATTCATTTTTTCCATTTAAAAGGCGTCTTCTCTGTTTTCCAAATGATGTTGAACATTTTTTGGAGATGTATTAGATTATGGCTATCAATTGCCTTGAGGATCTCAGCTGTTAACTTATCCTCTCTCTTATTATTGGTCATAAGCTTTAAGGTGGTTTCTATTTCGCTCAAGGTGAAGTCATCTAAATTTACATCTAATTCTGCTGCTGGTATTTCAGCTTCAAAATCTATTAAACTGTGGGGTAGTGGACGGTTAAGAATTTCTTTGAAGTGTTCCACCCAACGGGCTTTTATGTCTGCGCTTGTTGTTAGCATTAATCCAGATTTGTCTAGAATTGGTATTCCACTGGATGTATAGGTGTTTGTCAGCATCTTTTGTACAGTATAAAGAGTTCTGCTGTCTCCTGTAATTGCAGCTGTCTCTGCTTTCTCTGCCAAATTGTCTATATAAGCTCTTGTATCTCTTCTTGCTGAACTTTTCACTTTGTTGTCTAATTCTTTGTATGTTGCTTTTGCCAGAACCTTTCCAAGATCTGTCTTTACATTAGTCATGGCTCTCTTCGCGTCTCTTCTTTCTTTGATGTATTTCCATGTGGTGTCTGAGATCCAAGCTCGTTTTTCTATTTTCTTCAGTCCGGCACTTGCTTCTGCTGCTGTCATTAGTATTTTATTATTAATAGATCTCCTACCTGTTCAAAGCCAGCGCATTTCGCTTAATCCTAAAATATCTAGATCGTATCTATCCATCTCGCTCGCGACCTGTGCATGTTTCGTCGGTGCGGCCATTATACACACATTCCAGAATCCTATTTTCGTTGTTGTTTTGAGGCAGAAAAAACTATCACTACTATCTACTGCTAATCTACACATTCTGTATCAGGTCTACGTTTTGTTAACAACATCGTTTTTACGATAGCGGCTTGTTAAACCTCTGATCAACGGTTCTATACCAAGCCGGAGAAAAATAATTCCTCCATTTTGGAAACAACCGGAAACGATTTGATTAGATTGACGATACGACTTGATAGATATGACTTGATAAGATGTTATACTTTTTCATAAATATATATGTTTCATCTTCACTTAGTTGTTATATTATGCTCCTTTTCTTTTTATTATGTGACAATGGGCGAATTACAAAAGATCTAAGAGCATTGTACTTTTCTATCATTGCCATCCAAGATATGTAGCAAAAATTGAAGAATGACCATCTGTTAATCTTGCAAGTATTTACAAGAGCTATAACACAAGTTGCAGGTTTTATTTTCAGTTTCTCGCTCTTACACATGAAGCTATACATGGTAATGAAAATGGGTTTGATCGTTTGTCACTTTTCATTCTTTGAGTTATCAGTTTATACAATAGAGGATTACAGATTTGTTATTTGTAACGCTAAGAATACATACTGGGCGAAGATTACCATGAGTGTAACACAAATTAATAAATAATGTTGTCAGATAAAACATTGTTATAATCACAACCAAAATGAACATTTGTCTGGTAGTGTGCTTAATACAATAACTCAACATTTTATTTTGCTCTTGTATTCACAACTGGTAAATAGCTTTACTGCGGTTAAACAAAACATGAAGTAAATCGTGTAAAAAAAAACGCATTGAACAAGCAGCTTTATCATGTAAAATAGGTTCAAACAGATACACAACTTGTACATAGGAGCATGTAATTTGTTTCCTGGAACATGATTCATGGGAAGTTAAATAGAAGGAAAAAGTATAACAGCATGAAATATGAATGTGGTGGTTAACACTAAATTAATGGACATTCTAAATTATCTTCTAGTTCTAACAATATTCAGTAGTAACCAAAATATGTTAACACTTGACAAGTATTGTTCATTAGGCACTATATTTGATAACATGATATTTAAACAAGAGAACATGGGTTTATATGAGTATTACTGCCACTGTTATAATTAACATGTTGCATTTAGCATATACTATTTAATAAAAATACTAATGTTGTAATTACACTATTGTGTTTAAGATATAATGATGATGATAGGAAACTATTTGTTCACAGCTTTGCAGCAGGAGTTAATCTGATAATCAGAAGAAAAACCCCATCAGGCAAACATTTTACCCTTTTAGCTCAAATACTCTAGAGGAGGCAGACCTGCCTAAGTCATGACTTCCAGGCATTGCGTTTGAGCTTGAAAGTTCATAAAATGTTCAGTGTGTAAAGACACTATTCTCCATGAAACTTCTGATCGAATCTACTATCCAGCAGAAGTAGTCAAAAATATGTGTCACAACCTTACCCTACCAGAAACCATCCTTTTTCTAGTGTTGAAAGTAAAGAAAGACTTGTCATTCTCCACATTCACTTAAATACCCTACTTTGGCCACACATTTGCCAGATAGAAACAAATATTAGATCTGTTTACCATAGTATAACTCCAAACATTGAGATACTTCAGCTATTGATATTAGTTGATAAGAGTAGAATGGGATCTCCTAATTTCCTTTGAATTGTCTAGGTTAGTCCTACAGATATTAGAAATGTATCATCCTGAGATGTTGGATTTTGTAATCCGTTTTAATGTAATCGCCTTGGCTTTGACTGAGACAACAGATTTCAACTTTTATGAGTGTTGACCCCTCCAGACTGTACTAGCATTCCATTATTTTGTAATAACACACTATTATTGTAAATAACACACCATTATTATAAATAACACACCATTATTATAAATAACACACCATTATTGTAATATCCCAAATATTAATGTAACATTAACACACCGTTAATATAAATAATAGAACTATTGGTGCATTAGATTAAATATTGCATAATTCAAAGCTGCACAAAAGAGCGTTTTTAACTGATTAATTTTCCTTAATCAGACAAAGATTTGCTGATCACTGAAGAAAGATAAACTGCTCCAAGATTTGCTAATATTTTCTTCAGTACATTTTCCCATTATCTGGGGAGGAGAATAAAGGCTTCATGCTCCTGTGTAGCTGCTAAACATTGTAAGCTGGTCAGTGTGTTTACTTCACTCCCCCTCCCTCCCTATTAAAAAAAAATACTTTAATCCACAACTTTGGAAATGACAGGTCTAATCAACTCTGCCATCCAATAGCTGTAGAGCATATAAGGCAACTAAAATTAACAAATACAAATATTTTTTATTTCATTGAAAAACTGTTGCATTAACCTGCAAATGTTACATTTTTTTGTTTGTTACAGAAATAGAAAATAATTAATTAATGATTACTTCTCACAATTAATACAGAAACAAAAATAAATCATTGTCAAGATGGAAGAATTGTCAAACAGACAATTTGTGTCCAGTTATACTGCAGGAAAGTTTTGGGAAAAGAAAGAATGAGAATAAAAAAGAGGTTATGAGATTAACCAAGAGAAAATACCATTTTGTGGTTACAATTTAAGTACCATAATGTTGCTTCTTCTTGTACACTTGTGATATCTGCTTCAGACAGTTGATTTCCAACATAATGACTGGCAACAAACATTGGATCCAAGAAAGTGTGGCTTGCATAAATTCATTATACCACAATTCTCATGTATCACTGTGATTTAGTTAGCTGGTTAGAAAGAGAACATTGAGATAATAATTTAAAGTATCAAAAGAAACCTACAATAATAAGATGTTAATCTTTAATAAAATAAACAAAAATTATGTATTAAAAATAGTGGCTAGTTAGCGAGTTAGCTCCTCTCTGGCGAAAAGTGGCACATAGGGCAGAAATCATAAAACTAACTCTCCATATCTGATATTCACTGCAGGGTCTTGCTTCATTTTTATCCCCTAATTGCGTCTTGAGGATGGCGGAGTGACTGTGCCGATGTATATTTTGATTCAGTGGAACATAAATATTTCTATTCTATATGGATTATGTGTTAAGTTTCCAATTCCAGAGAATGATATAATGTGATCTAAAATATCATTAAGCAGGATAGACATATAGAATTTTGTTTTTCAAAAGTGTAAAATAACAGTTTGTGTGTGAAAACAACAAAAATGTAGAGAAACAACACGATTAGAAAACGGGTCATGGACAACAATGATCACAGTGCACGGGCAAGCACTGGTAACATAAACAACAGCCCTTACTCTGCGACAGAACTAGCACAGCGGCAGAGGACAATGTAACATAAACACAACAGTACTCAGAGCCAAAATAATGGAGAAACAATCGCGATCATACACCTTGTACGGAGTGAGTCACCACCTGTAGAGATATGCAAGAGCCTCTATGAAAATAGTCGTACTACAGTAAGATCTTCAGCAGGCTACTCTAAACATTTCACCATTAACTCCAGAGTAAGACAAGGCTGCATGCTTTCCCCTTTACTTTTCGTCACATATATATATATGGACAATATATGCAAATTAGCATGCCCAATCAAAGGAAGTATACCAACAAGGATGATAAGCAATAACACAAAAGAGAACGAATACCAGAAAACAGCAGAAGAGAGGAAGAAATAAATGAAACACTATTTGCAGACAACCAAGTTCTGATACATGAAACAACTGAGGACCCGCAAGAACATATCAACAGGCTAAACAACACTTGTAAACAATACAACATGAAGATCAACATAAACAAAACCGAAGTAATGGCAATAGCGAGAAAGAAAGAAAAACTAAACATCATAATAGATAATATGACTTTGAAGCAAGTAGAAAATTTTAAATATCTGGGTAGCACGTTAATACAAGACAATAACCAAAAGACAGAGATAGATATAAGGTGTAACAAAGCATGTCAAGTTATAGGCCAAGTATCAACACTATTGAAAAACAAAGCAATAACTACGGAAGCAAAAAGGGCAATATACAAATCAATTTTTCTACCAACTCTGTGCTATAAGTGCCAGAATTGGACGCTGGACTCTAGAACAATAAGAAAGATAATGACCACAGAAATGAAATGTGTCAGAAGAATGACAGGAAACAGCTTAAGGGACAGAGTAAGAAACACCAACCTGAGGAAGAAACTCAAAATTGAACCAGCCATTGAATACATAAAGATAAATGCATTATATAAATTGTATTTTGAAGAACTTTGGATTATTTTGTGTAAAATCTCAAGAAGAATAGATAGTGACACTTCTAGTCAAGGGAAAAATAGAGGTAAGTGAAATACAATATTTTAAATTAAAAATTATCTGCCTTTGCACATTTTATACTATTTATAACATATTATTTCCTTCAGATATCATAAATATATTGCTATTTTCATTTTCTGCAACCATTTTCTTTTCCAGTGATGTATAACATGTACCACATTTAATTATATTATGAAACTGTAAAACAAAAAAAGGCATGTGATGGAATTTTTCAAAACTAAAAATTATTCTTGTTCAAACCTAAAGGAAAACAAAATCAAGTCAGGATAGAGCTAATGTCATTGGTTATGTCAGTAAAATCCATGAGTTTTAAAATTAATAAAGAATAGTGGATGCATATAAATAAATAGGACAGTAACAACAGTAGGACATTATCGTATTAATGTTAGAATGTCACTGTAGAGCTCAAGACTGATTGGTATATGTTTCCTTTTCATTCCTGGACACTGGGGCATGACAAGAAATAAATGGAATGATGGCTTGGCTGGAACGGCTGCTGTGGATGATGGACATGCAATGGACAGGGCAGACATTCTGAATGCACTCAGGAAAGTAGTATAAGTTATTGATTCAGTCAATGATAATAAATCTACAACCATGTCCTGACAGCATGAACATAAGGTCAAAACTGGAAATGCCATACAGGAGAACTATGAGGGGAGACACAGAAGAATAACAAATCAACATAGAACTGGAGTTGGTAGTCTCCACACACTAAGGGACATACTGGAGAGGAGATCTGAGCACTTATGGATGATTCCAATATGCAATGAGGATGATCCGTCAATTAAACTAAACAAAACAAAACTCAACCATTAATGTTTCAAAAGGGGATACAGAGATGCATATACAAGAAGTGTAGACAAACTAATATTAAAACAAAATATTTACAAGTTATTGTTTAAATGTGGTAAGAAGAGACAATAAGAGAATCTCAAAGCAAACCTTCAAATGGAAACCAGAGTGTAAAAGAAAAAGAGGCTGACCTAGAGAAACACTAAAAAGAATACTGAGGCTAGAGGCAGCAACTGTAGGCATCAGCTCCCTCGCCAAGTTTGAGTGGCTCACCCAGAACAAAGCCATGTGGCGTGATACAATGTGTGCACTGTGCATTGTCTGACACTTGATAGCAAGATTGTCGGACACAAGAATCTAGAATTTCTACCTTCGGTACCGTCTTCGGCTTAAAAGGACAATAGAAAGATATTGTTTAAATTAGATGTAGTGGTTTTAATTTTTTTTTTTATGTTGTTCCAAGTAACAGACATAGACAAAAGAATATATCAGAAAAAAGAGAAAGAATCAGATACTAACTACTCAAAATTATTTTTATTAGCACAAAATTCAACAGAACTATTTCTAAACAGTTTTTCCAATACTTTTTGTGATGTTAAATAAGTGAAACATAATATCTTGTTCCAGTTTTAAGAATAAGCATAAATAATATAGAAGAAATTATACAAATTCCTAAGAATAAAGAAACATTAATCCTTAATTATGAAACCTATCTGTAACTCTCCCAGTTACAATACCATAATAAAAATTACTATCACTTAAATGTATCATTAGGTGCTCTAAAAATAGTCATTTCTCTAAACTCTTGACATATAGTCTCATGTGTTCACACTAGGCAAAACACATTGACTTGAAATTCCTGGCTCCAGCTGATTTATGACCTGAGTTTCACTTCATTGACTGGACATGTTACAATGTCTTTTGTACAATTGCCATATGTCTGTCAGTATGTTCGGCAACCACATAGCGTTATTCGCTATGTTTCCCAAGTCACAAAGGGTTGTTTGATGTCTGCCAATGAACAAGGAAATTTCCCTGGTCACCAAAAAAAAATAAAAAAAAAAAAAATAAAAAAAAATAAAAAATCGACCGGTTACTTGAAAATTCTATCTAACTATCTATTGCCCTTTCGAGCCGTAGCTGGCCTATAGGGCGTAGACCAAGATACTCCTTCTCTTATCTAAATTTTTTGCAAATTTCGCCATTTGTCTCTGTTCTGTGCAAGCAGCTCTATCTCATTGAGGGAGCCGATTCCTGCTTTTCTTGCCTCTCTCATCAATGTTCTTCTCAGTGTCTCTCTGGGTCTTCCTCTTACCTGTTGTTTCCCACATGAGGGCTTACTTTGCTATTCGGTTATTATCTCTTCTCATCACATGTCCAACATATGACCATCGACTTTTCTTTATTACTGAAGATATTAGTGGTTGATTGGCGATTTATCCCATACTGTAAAAAAAATAAGCAGAAAACCTTCACAAACATAGACAAGTCAAAGAGAGAAAAAGTAAATCCGCCATCCAGGAAAGATTAGGGCGCTCTGTCTAAGAGACGTATGACGCAAGCTGGAGAAAGCCATAAGAAGTCCGGGTTGCCGAATCACCCTTTATCTACCAGGAAATCCTCCAGAATTGGCACCTGGAATGTATGTACCCTAAACGAACAGGGAAAAGCTGCTCAGGCAGCAGCAGAAATGACAAACTACAAGATAGATATTCTGGGAATGTGTGAAACAAGATGGCTAGGAACGGAAAGAATAAAATTAAATACAGGAGAGATGATTTTATCATCAGGACACCAGGAACCTGGAGCACAACATAGTGAAGGGGTAGTTATAATGCTATCAAGAAATGCACAGAAGACACTAATAGAATGGGAAGCAGTAGGACCAAGACTAATGAGAGCAACATTTAAAACAACCAAAAACAAAATAAAATTACACATTATCCAATGCTATGCACCAACCAACAATAAGGATGATTTAGTTAAAGATGATTTCTATAACAGCTACAATGTCAGATGGATGCAAGGCGAGCCAAGGATATTATAATCTTAATGGGAGACCTAAATGCTAAAGTAGGATCAGACAACAGAGGCTTCAAAGGATTATGGGAAAACATGGACTTGGAGATATAAACGAGAATGGAGAGATATTTGTGAATTTCTGCGCCCTTAATCAAGTGAGCCTAGGAGGAACAATATTCCAATATAAAAGAATACACAAAGCTACATGGGTGTCACCAGATCATAGAATGGAAAATCAAATTGATCACATATGTATTAATAATAAGTTTAGGTCATCTTACAGGATGTAAAAGTATATAGAGGGGCAGATGTAGCTTCTGATCATCATCTTCTGATAGCCAAACTTAAAATTAAATTAAAAAGGTATACTGCCGTGAATAAGGGTAGAAAGTATTTCAATGTAGGGTTTCTTAAAGAACAAAGAATTAAAGATAAATTTGCAGTCACAATATCAAACAAATACCAAATCCTCCAACAACTAGAAAATACAATAAATATAGAAGATCATTGGAAACAGGTAAAAAATATATGGAAAGAGACATGCGAAGAAACACTTGGGAAAAGAGAACGCCAGAATAAGGCATGGATGACAGCAGAGACCCTGGATAAAATTAAAGAAAGAAAGAACAAGAAAGCAGACATAAACAAAAGCAAAACGAGAAGTAATAAAGCCAAGACACAGGAAGCTTACACAGAGGTGAACAAAGAAGTGAGAAGATGCATTAAAAGGGATAAGAGGAAAAATATAGATGAACTAGCTAAAGAGGCAGAAGAAGCAACAAATAAAGGGAATATGAATTTTAATGTACAACAGCACAAAGAAATTAAGTGGAAAATTCAAACAGATCAATGCCTTTATTAAAGATAAGAAAGGAAATCTGCTTAGTAATGTAAGGGAACAAATGGAGAGATGGAAAGAGCATTTTGAAGAACTTTTGGACAAACTCCAGCTCAAATAATCCTCCAGATATACTACCAGCAGAAGAGTTACATGTTAACTGTGGAAAAAAAAAGTAAAGAAGAAATAATGAAAGCCATCAAACTATTAAAAAATGGTAAAGCCACAGGACCAGATGAAATTCCTCCGGAAGCCATCAAAGCAGATATTAACACCTCTACCAAGATGTTACATAATCAATCTACTAGATAAAATTTGGGAGAGGGAAGAAATACCTAAAGACTGGAAAGAAGGTTATATGATCAAACTACCAAAGACAGGAAGTTTACAGGAGTGCACAAATTAAAGGGGAATTATGCTACTATCAGTGCCAGGAAAAATATTAAGCAGAATCATTCTCGAGAGACTAAAAGAGGCCATAGAGAAACATTTGAGAGATGAACAAGCAGGTTTTAGGAAGAACAGATCATGTGCTGATCAAATAACTACTCTATGTATAATAGTTGAACAAAGTTTAGAACTAAAATCCCCACTTTATATTGGATTCATAGATTACTAAAAGGCATTTGATAGTTTAGACAGAAGAATGCTTTGGAAGTTGCTGAGTCATTATGGAATCCCCATAAAGTTTATTAACCTGATAAAAACAATGTATGAAGGAACAAAATGTAGTGTGGTGCATGAAGGACAGCTTACAGAAGCATTTGAAATAAGAACAGGAGTAAGACAGGGATGCCTTCTGACTCCATTTCTCTTTCTACTGGCCATAGATTCTATCTATCTATCTATTGACCTTTCGAGCCGTAACCGGCCCATAGGGCGTAGACCAAGATACACCTTCACCTATATGAATTTTTGTTCTAGCAGTTTTCTTTTAAAGATATTTTATCAAATCTCGCCATCTGTCTCTGTTCTGTGCAAGCAGTTCTATCTCATTGAGGGAGCCGATTCCTGCTGCTCTTGCCTCTCTCATCAATGTTCTTCTCAGTGTCTCCATAGATTGGATTATGAAAATAACTCAAAACAACAGAAATGGGATCCAGTGGTCACTGACCAAACAACTTGATGATTTAGACTTTGCTGATGACATAGCTCTCCTATCACACAGCCATCAACAGATGCAGGATAAAATTAGCATACTTGATGAACGATCACAACAGCTAGGACTGAAGATTAATAGAGATAAGACCAACATTATGAGAATTAATACAGTTAGCAATAACCAAATAAAACTAGGAGAAATACCTCTACTAGACGTACAATCTTACATATATCTGGGCAGTAATATAGATAAAGAGGGAGGAACAGAAAATGTTACCAAAATAAGGATATCAAAAGCAAGAGGAGCTTTCATTGCACTGGGAAACATATGGAAATCCAAAGAAATTAGGTTAAATACAAAAATAAAAATTTTCAACTCAAAATGTTAAGGCGGTCCTATTATATGGCTGTGAAACATGGAGAACAACTAAAATGACAATCATGAAGATACAGACTTTCATTAATGGATGCTTACGCAGAATAAAAGGATGGAAATGGCAGGACAAAATCACTAACATAGAATTATGGAAATGTACCAGTCAAATACCAGTGGATAAAGAGATACAGCAAAGACGATGGCGCTGGATAGGACACACACCACGGAAGCCAATTGAGAGTATTACACAACAGGCCCTTTTTTGGAATCCCCAGGGGAAAAGACAAAGAGGAAGACCAAGATATTCTTGGAGAAGACAGACAGAAGTAGAGATGAAGATGATGGGGAAGACATGGAATGATCTTAAAAGAATGGCAAAAAACAGAATGACTTGGAAAATGTTTGTTGAAGACCTATGCTCCACTGGGAGCTAAAAAGGTAGAAGAAGATTGGCGATTTCTCTAATTTCCTCGTTTGTTTTGAATTCATTCCACGATATACCAAGTATTTTCCTTAGACATTTATTTTCGAATGAAAATTGGTGAGGGTTTTTTTTCGCATTAAATGATGTATCTCACGATCTCAGAAAAAAAATACTCCAACAACAATGGAAACAAATTAAAAACTCAGGCTCAGCGGTCACTGGAAGTGGTAATTAGAAAAGTAAAAGGGTTGGGGATAAAGTTTGAACATGGAAAAATGTCTCATTTTTAGGAATTTGTGTTTTGATGCTGCAAATTTTACTACGGTATCGTAATTTAGGGTTAACTGCATATGCAGTAGTAACAAGGTGTTTCATGTAGAAGGTTACTAACCTTGTCTGATACAGCTTTTGGTAGTTGTTTCACAAAGTCTTTGGCTAAAGAGTCACTCTTCTTCCTGCCAACAATGATCTCAGCAATAGTAATAGGCCTCAGTTTGTGCGTGAAGCACTGTTCAATTAATTCCCAGTTTTCCTGGGATGATTTTAACTTGTTAAAGTTGCGCTCAAATTCTGTCTCAATTATTCTGGAGTTGGAAAAAGCTGATGCTTGGTGAAGAATGGTCTGATGAATACAGTAGAACTTCTTTGAGCTGGCTACAAATTTCTTATCACTGCTATTAAGATTCACTTCAGTCAGTGAAGAAAATGGAGTATGACGTGTGAGATTACTTTCAAAATAACTGTCCTCACTTTGATTATCAGTGTCTCTCCTTTCATGATGGATATTAAGATTATCATTAAATTTAATGGAATACAAGTTGTTTTCTATGTTGACACCATTCAATCTAACAGCTGTTTCTTGTCCTGTTTGAGAAGAATCTTCATACTCTATGCTTTTTTCACTGAACTGAATATATCTATCATTTCTTCCTTTATTGTTGTCAGTGCTCACAGCATAACCAGCACCTGAAAATTTCAAAAGAAAAAAAAAGAGAAAAGTGTACATTTTCTTTTTACAGTTAGAAAAATCCCTTTATTTCTGTACACCCTCAACTTCTCTTACATAACCAATCAAATTCCTGAATTTTGTTAATAGGGGATTCAACTTCAAATTTCACAAAGTTTTACACTAGGAAATATAACAGCGGTAGAAGCCAATACATGTACAATCTTACATATATCTGAGCAGTAATATAGACAAAGAGGGAGGAACAGAAAATGATACATTTGGGCACTGGGAAACATATGGAAGTCCAAAGAAATTAGCTTGAATGCTAAAATAAAAATTTTCAACTCCAATGTTAAGTCAGTCTTATTATATGGCTGTGAAACATGGAGAACAACTAAAATGACAATCATGAAGATACAGACTTTCATTAATGGATGCTTACACAGAATAAAAGGATGGAAATGGCAGGACAAAATCACTAACATAGAATTATGGAAATATACCAGTAAAATACCAGTGGATAAAGAGATACAGCGAAGACAATGGCGCTGGATAGGACACACACTACGGAAGCCAACTGAGAGTATTACACAACAGGCCCTTTTTTGGAATCCCCAAGGAAAAAGACAAAGAGGAAGACCAATGAATTCTTGGAGAAGACAAATAGAAGCAGAGATGAAGATGATGGGGAAGACATGGAATGATCTTAAAAGAATGACAAGAAACAGAACGGCTTGGAAAGTGTTTGTTGAAGACCTACGCTCCACAGTGAGCTGAAAGGTAGAAGAGAGGCCAATACAAGAACAAAAGACCGTAACTCATATCTCCCCTAGCCGCTGAAAGGCAAATAAGGAAAGAAAGAAGAAGGAGAGCAAATTTCACCTGAATTTTCATTCATTCTCTCACAGTGAGGTTTGTGGATAAAGTAAAATGTTTCTTCATTACATAACATAAAGAGATTTTCACAAATGTATGCATAAATAGGGGAAACAAATAATGAACACTTTTAACTAAATAAAAGGACTACTTTTAAGATTTATGAGATGTAATGAATCAGTACCTATGGAATTTCTCTCTACTGTGTAGTTGCACCTCTCTTGTGCATACAGAGGGAATGGTAAAGTTCAATTTTGACAAAATACCCCTATCATAAATAGAGTATGTATGACAGAAGTTAGTAAAATGGATGTTGATTGTTCCATCCTTTCTGGCAGCATGTTTTTTTTTTACCTTGTTAACTCAGCATTCCCAACTGAAGCATGCATCATAAAATGATGTTATAGTGCCATAACCTGTGGTCCTGAACAAGGATTTCTCATGAAATTACACCATTTTTGAAGCTTCTTAGAGATATATGAGTGAGTTTTTAAGTATTTCTTTTGTCTGTTAATTGATCACTAGATTTTGTTGAGCTCACACAGCTTTGTTAGTAATTTTGGGAAGTATTCACCAGAAAAACATAACACATCCTGCCCATTTCACTTTTGTCCTTTGTTGGAAACAGGCTCATGCTGAAGTGGTTCAGTTTTCTGCTATATACTATATACTTTGGGGAAGATATGAGTACCTATGGACTTGTCTGATGTGCACTGACTGAGGATGACCTGTCAACTAAACTAAACCAAACATCTTTTTCTTACACCAGCACTGGGTTTATAGATTCTGTTATTGCCTTTTAAGTCCATGTTTATTAATATAGATACAATGTTGCCTATATGGGAGAAGCTGATGCCTGATAGGTCACTTGTTCTTAAATTTAATGTCTGGGTCTTGTTACTACATTCTAGAAGCAGAGTGAAATATGACTTAAATTTTATACAGCTCATATATGAATATATAGTTAATATGTTTGCAGTAAAAGTAACAAGATTACTTCTTACCACCTTGTAATGCTGCATTGTTGAAAGATGAATGGTTCACAGGTGTTACACTTTTTACAGGAGAGCGGTTACCACTATGAAAATGTACTTCAACCTCTGCTTGTACAGTATGAACATCTTCTATAGTGCTGTTGCTGCTGGAGCTGCTACTAATATCTTGGTGCCCATTGATGTCTGAAACTCCCTGGCTGTAAATGATGACATGTGGGTAGGGGTTCTGTTCACCTGAGGTGGTAAAGGGAATTGGTGTGGGACTGGGAGCTGAAAAAATATGTTTTAGAGCAATTACAACAATAGATAGATATTTCAAAGATATTAACTAAACAAATAAAAAAAAGCAAATAAAAGATGAAGTCACAGTTTCTTTCGGTCAATTTATTGAGTGAGTTGAATCAACATCTATTTGTCCTGGCCTGCCACAAGGCTCACCATTGTCACCAGTTCTATTCAATGTGTACACATTAACGATCACGGAACAACAGCTGGATGAGAGGGAAAGAACTATTACTTTTGCTGATGACATTCTGGTATATCGACAGGGAAGAGACTGCAAAACAAACTCGATCGCATCTCTTCCTGGTGTGGAGTATAAGGTGCCTTGGTTAATCCTAATAAAGAATAAGTTGCATGGTTCTCCGTTAACAATCATATCATTAACACGGAAACACTGGTGGTATGAATGGGATCTAATGAGGTGATCAAGGACAGGTGATGATTTACCTAGGAGTTAAGTTTGATTGCAGCTTGTGTTTTAGGGACCCCGTTGACCATTTGATAAGAAAATCCCACAAAGAATTAGCTGTCTTGAAGGTCATGGCAGCCACCACCATCGAGCAGAGTTTACTTACTCTTTTGTTCCAGGGACTAGTCCTCGCACCAATGAGTATGCCCTACCAATTCTTACTGTCAGTACAACGCAAATTGAGAGGCTGGAGAAAATACAGAATGAAGCTATGTGCATTATCTTGGAGTGTACAGAGTGGACAGGTTAGCTAGCTACTCTGTCATTGATGACAGTTTATGGATTGGGCAGACATCGTCAATGACCTCCGAGATGTGAAAAGTGCACAGGACTTCGAAAACCATGAGTCCATGTAACTCTTTTGGATGAATGAGATAGGAGTTAATATAGGCACAGCTAGAAATGAGAAACTTAGTGGGCATATAAGAAGACTTATCAATCAACACAGAACTGGAGTCATCAGTTGCTGGACACTGCAGGACTTGCTGAGGATGGGATCTGAGCACCTATGGACATGTTCGGAGTGCAATGATGATGGCCTGCAAATAACTCATTTAATATTTTTTCAGCAGAGTTGATGTCACTGAACTTATGGCAGTAACAATGGTGCTCAGTATCTTTTAGAAGTTAAACTTAACATGTCTCATGACTGTTCCAGCTTGCTGGTTTTATACCCTCCCATAAAACTCTCTGTCACTATTTACTACACTTGTCAGCATATGCAGCACTGCTTGACATTACCAACATGTTTTAATATCAAGAAAGAACAAAAATAAAAAAAATGCATGCACAGACGCACACACATATAAAACAAACATTAGGAAGAAATAATAGTTTTCAGGACACGTTTACATATATGCAAACAGCTGATATAAACTATGAAATTTCTTCCTTTTATTTATACATTCTTGAAGATTTGTTGTAAATTCTTTTTGAGCAGGTGTTCGAATTGATAACTCATTGTGCTTCAATGCATAAAAACACGTGTTTCAATCCTGGTAGAAATACGGGGGGTGAAATTATAAACTCAGACCTGAACACTTCATGATGACTGCTCAGGACAAGAGACCTTTATTTTTCAGTCCTCTAAGTTCCCTTGGCAGATCCCAGTAATGAGATAAATACCATAAAGACAGTTTTTTTTAGTTGTCAATTTTGATTGGGTCTGTTCCCTGTTGAAGTCATGTTAGAGTTGAATCATTGATTTGCTTAGTCTTTTTTTAAAAATCTGCAATGCAGAAATATTCCATTTAAAAAATATTTTTTGGAACCTAGAGACTACAAATTAGGATCAAACCAAACCTCTTGTCATCAGTAGTTTCAAAATAATTAAAAAAAAAACTACAAACATACCTCGGTATTCAGAGTCCACTTCTACAATAAACTGCTGATCAAGAAGTATCTGAGAAATGATAACTGCTGATTCACTAGTTACATGCTCAGAAGGAAAAGACATGTCTGAAAGAAATAAAAAAAGGATATTTTATTTAATACTTATATTAACTCTACAAGCTACAGAAATGAGATGTTATAGGAAAATGCTTGGCGCATGCTATATAGCTCATATTGCAAATGAAAAGTTCAAAATGAATCAGCCAGCACATAAATCCCTACAAAAACTTCCTGAACACGTGAAAAAAATGTAAACTAAGGTTTGTTAAGTCTTATCAAAACCATGATGCAGGAAAAGATGAATGCTGCAGCCATCAAGGCTGTCCCAAGAAACTGAGAGACAGGAAGGAAAAATGTTGAGAAAGAAAGGAAGAAACATTAATGAAATAAATTATTGCTTTACTTGTCCATTTATATAAATGAAGAAAGAAAAACAAATAATCCTCAGATGTCAATCAGAGATATGAGAGTTGATAGCACTCAGTGACTAACAGCTGAATGTTTGGTGTTAAGATTAGCAAAGTGAGGAAAGAAGTGAGGGATGATCTAAGATAATATAACAATTTTGTTTACCAAAAATAAGCTATGATTATGGTCAATAGCCAGATGGCAATGGAATAAAAAAAGTTGTCAATGGCAGAAGAGAGAAAAAAGTGTGGTCATATACAAACAAATTATCATTTTACAGCACTATAAATAAGTGGTTCAAAATGAAGACAGAGGTCAAATTACCTAGCCTGTTTAAATCAATTGTCTTTAAATCCTATATTTGTATTAGAAATGTACTTTTCTCATATTATTAAAGTAGCACATTCAGTTATACTCAAATGACAAGTCATTTGTTCAACTCTTGATCGACAATTAAAGTGCAGAATAATTTATTACTTCTTAATCAGAGTGAATGAAGTGAAAAGAAAATATAATTTAGTCAAACAGGCTTTTCTATATTGTAATTATTATTATACATACTTCAATAAATCATCATCTTGTGTGATTTCCTCAATGGGGGGTAAGCTACCAAAGTGCTCCATTTTACCCTTTCTAAGTCTATAACTGCTTAATTACATGTAATTTTCACTCAAAAATGACTTTCAGCAGGATATTGTGTTTCTTTAAGTGTCGTAAAAATGTCATTTATCTGGTTCAAATTGTGTTAAATAGTTATTTCTTTGGCCACCTGGTCAGAATGAATCCTCACCAATCACCATCAAGGGGTGTAATTCTCAAGAATGCATGGAAAAAGACCAAGGGGAAGACCCATAAGAAGATGGATAGATGCAGTGACAGAGACATGTAACAACAAAGGAAAATCACTAATTCAGACAGTTCGAGCAGGTCAAGAATGACAAATGAACTAACCATGACACCTTTTAGGTATCAGTGAAAAGAGAAAAGAAGAAGAAGTAGTTAGTTATTTCTTAATTTTTATTTTTAATTATTCCACAACTTCTTTATTTGTTTTCTTCTCTGTCCACCCATTTTCTATACATCCATATTTTTAAGAGCTTCAATTTTCTTCTTTGTTTTCTTATTAAGTGTCTTATCTTTCCATCAAACAGGAATAATGAGATATATACTTTACTGTTATTATTCTCAGTGTTAGTTATGGTTTTATGTGTTTTATCTTTCATGTTAAATGCTTTTCTTAAATGTTTTTTTTCCATCACTAGTTATGACAAGACCAAGATAGCTATATTTTTGAACTATCTTCAGGTTCTATCCATCTACCTTGATATTCACCTGTAGGTTTTGTGAGTTATCTCTATTTATTATCAAAGTTTCAGTTGTCTTCAAGAAATGTGGTTTTTAAAAGATTTGTAATTCTATCTTGAATCATACTGTAATAAATTTCATAACTTGTTTTCATTTACTCTCTTATAACCCATCTTTCATTTCCAGAAAACAGGGAACAATCAGATGATAATGAAGTAAACATGTACACAATTCTGGCAGAGATAGGATACACATGGTACCACAAGGCATAAAATATACCAATATGTACTCAACAAAGTTGGATCTTTATTTCCATTATTTGTCATTTAAGAAAATGATGTATTTAACTTCACTTTAAAAAAATTACTGAAGTTTGTCAGTTTACTTTTTCTCACAAAGATAGTATAAGACCTGTTCCAGACACTCTCTACGCATATAATGAGTGTCTGAAGCCAAAGAACTCATCATACAAATAGCATATACAACCAACAGCTTCTTACAAATAATTAAAAAGCTATTCAATCAATTAAAAAAATTGAGCACAGAAACAACAAAGCTTTGTGCATTTGACTCAAAGTATGGGGGTTCACTCCACGATAGAAATATTCCATTCAATCGAGATAGAAAAAAATTGTCTCTGACTCCTGGTTACAAAAGTAACGATACAAGGAGAACTGTTAATTAGACAAAATAGCTGATATTCACATTAAAAAAAATTAATAACAGCACTGTTTTCTGTGTGTGGAAGTTTTTACAGGAAAATTAAAATCTTGCCTGCAGGTAATGCATCCTTGTTCTTGATAATCCAGCGCACCAGCTCAGCTCCACTAAAAGATTTGCGTAAAGACTGCAGCTCTCGATGGATCCGGTGAATGATGGCTGGTGGATTTCGTGTTGCATTTTCCTCCAATGTCAAGTGATCTCCCTCATAATACTGAAAGAGAATGGAAAACAAAATGAAACTACACAGAAAAGAAAATAGTCAATACTTTCAAAGACCATAGATGCATATCCATTTATTTAACTTCTTAGTTATAATAGTTTTTTTTTTACTTGGCCACAAACTAACACAGCAGTCAGTGGAGGACTATATGCATTATAGCATCTTCTGGTCAACAACAAAGATCCTCCATTTTACATGGTTCAGTGTCCCAAGTCTGTCCCAAATATATACCTCTGTTTTCCACCATCTTATCTATGGTCTGTCTATTGCTAACTTTCCCTTACAAATCCATTGCATGAAAGCCCAAAGGTTGTTTCTGGATGTTATGACCTATAAAGTTCCAGTGTCTTTTCTTATCTCTGTTGCGTATTTCCTCTTGGTCAGGTCTTGGCTCATTATTATATTTGGTTCAAATATTTGGAGAATTTTCCTCAAGAAAAAAGTATAAAATGATGATAACTTTGATGTTTTCTTCTCTTTTGTCCTCTAACATTCAGATCCATATAACAGAAATGAAAGCATTCAACTTTCAAAGATAGTTATTTTGCTTTTGAATTTATTTGAAAGGATCTTCATACACTGTTTAGTTAGAATTTTCCAATAATTTATTTTTTCTTTTATAAATGAAAGCACATCCACTTGATCATTGTTAATCCACATGATACCATATGTTTCATCACAATATCTTTGCTAATTTTACATTAAAAAATAAGAATAGTAAGGAAATGCATTTCCATATTATATGATCATTGAAAATTATGAGATCATGGAAGTAAGTATATTTGTTTCAAAGTTAAGTCTTAGAACATGAATTAAAATATCAATGTTTTACTTGCTCATTTTATGTAAACAATGTTAAACCATGACTCTTTGTGTAATTTGGTACAAATAATTAATTAATTCATATTTTTTAAATGCCAAACTGAACATAAATTTAAGAAAAAACTTCCAAAAATCGATTCAATAATTTTGTAGTTTTGAAATTATTTATATTTGTAATAACTACTACTCAAATTTCCCCACCAACAATCCGGTAATCGTTTATCCTAAGATCTATCAAGCATCAAATGATTAACAAAATAATATGAACACTAGCATTTTATTGCTAACATTAGAAAAAAACAGTAAGTATCTGGCTCAGAGAGTCAGGGATGGTAAAAACAGCAACGATGATTATTTATTTCCTTGCATTCAGATATTGAGGCTTAACAATGTGCAGAAGCAAAATTTGTATCAATACAGCTATTATATTCTATTCTATTCTATTCTATTCTATTCTATTCTATTCTATTCTATTCTATTCTGTTCTATTCTATTCTATTCATGGATTAGCTTTGGTGCAGTCGGGGCCATCCTCATATCCACTCCACTGCCCATCCCAGCATTTCTAAAAGCATATGCAGACTGACTGGTCATGTAAGGTGTTGATTGTAGATAAATCTGCTTTTCCCAGGATGAACTCTTTTCCCACCCATCCCCTTTCTCTTCTCTTAAGGAATGAAGAACAAACTTGGCAATGTCCTCTTTGTCCAGAGTCAATACAGCATTATATTTCACGAGACTACTTTTATATTTATCTATCCTTTTTACATTTTCTTCAAATTATTTCTAAATTAAAATGAATTACCTAAACAAGTTTGCTATATTCCTCATCATCATCATCATGTGCCATACCGGTCGGCATAGATGATCATGTCTTTCCACAAACTTCTATCCATAGTTTTATTTATCAATTCTGTTGTTGACTGTTTTCCATGCCATGATACCAAGCTCTCTAGTGTCTTCTCTCTTTGTCATCCGTGATCACTCTCTTTCAATGTATTTTGCCAAGTGTAACCAAGTATTCCTACTTTCCTCTTCACATGATGTGCCCGAAAAATGTTCATTGTTTCTTTATGTTTTTTTTTTCTGAGAGTCTCCCTTTTTGTATTGGCCTCTTTGAGAATATCCTCATTGGTATTTTTTTTTAGCTGTCCAAGAAAATTTCAACATTCTTCTGAGAAATCCCATCTCTTTGGCCTCCAATTGTCTTTTCATTTGTTTGTCTACTGTTCACGATTTGCTTCCATATGTCAGAATTGGTTCTATAAAGCACCAATGAACTCTCTTTCTCACTTCTATTGACATATACTTGATGCATAAGACTTTTTTCATTTTCTGAAATGCTATTCTGGCATGAGCTTTTCTGCTTTTTATTTCAGTGGTGCATCTTCCATCTGATGTTATTATTGTGCCCAAGTATTTGATGCATTGCACTTGTTTCTGATTTGTCCTGTTTATTTTTATGCTACATGATGGTGATGATTGTTTCTTCTATATCACCATTACTTCTGTTTTCTTACTATTCAGACTGAGACCTTTCTTGTTGCTTTCTTTTACTATTATGTTATTAATTTCTTGTAGTTCATTCTCAATAGATCTCCTACCTGTTCCAGGCCAGCGCATTTCGCTTAATCCTAAAATATCTAGATCGTATCTGTCCATCTCGCTCGCGACCTGTGCATGATCGATCACTTTATCTATCTTGGAAGTCACATTGATCGAGAAGGGGATACGAGCAAAGAAATTAGAATCAGACTGGCTAAAGCAGCAATGTCTTTCAGAAGCCTTGAAAAGTTGTGGAAATCAAAACTCATTAGCACAAACACAAAACTTAGGCTATTCAAATCAAATGTACTATCAACCCTTACGTATGCGTGTGAAAGCTGGAAAACAACAAGAGATATAGAAACAAAGTTGAACGCATTCGAAAATAAATGTCTAAGGAAAATACTTGGTATAGAATGGAACGAATTCAAAACAAACGAGGAAATTAGAGAAATCGCCAATCAACCACTAATATCCTCAGTAATAAAGAAAAGACGATGGTCATACGTTGGACATGTGATGAGAAGAGATAATAATCGAATAGCAAAGCAAGCCCTCATATGGGAAACAACAGGTAAAAGAAAAAGAGGAAGACCCAGGGAGACACTGAGAAGAACATTGATGAGAGAGGCAAGAGCAGCAGGAATCGGCTCCCTCAATGAGATAGAACTGCTTGCACAGAACAGAGACAGATGGCGAGATTTGATAAAATATCTTTAAAAGAAAAATGCTAGAACAAAAATTCAGATAGGAGAAGGAGTATCTTGGTCTACGCCCTATGGGCCAAGTTCTTCATAATCAGTGGTGCCTGACTTCTTCGATATGGCTACAAAGATAGATTTTAGTATATCTTCGGGTATGTGTCCACTGTTAAACATGTCATTGAGTAGTTTTGTTATGATTTGTACTCTCAGCTCTCCTAATGCATCTATCTATTCAATTGTTATATTGTCGTGACCTGGAGCTTTGCCTCTTTTCATGTGATAAATTGCTTCCTCCACCTTACTCTGCATTATTGGTAGTCCTGTGTCTTTGTTTGAATTGTTTAGCTCTGGTCTTTCATCATCATAAAGTTGACTGATATATTCTGTCCATCTTTCCATTATATTCTTCTGTCCCATTATTATATTTCCTTCCTTTGATTTCACACATCCTGAAACTTTGACTTATTTTCTTACTGTTAATTCATTTAACATTGTGCATACATTTTTTATTTTTTATTTTTCCATTTCCTCACATTTCTGCTTTAACCATCCTTCCTTTGCTTCTCTGCATTTGTTTTGGATCTCTTTGTGCAATATTTTGTATGTTCATTTCTTTTTTTATTGATTTTTTTGTTTTCTTTTTGTTGATTTTTTTAGTCACCGGTATTGCTCCTTTTGATATTTGTTGAATCAATTGTTTGAGCATTTCCTACTGCTCATTGATGTTTTGTATTTTCTCAATAGCATTATATCTATTTTGTACTATCATACTGCACTTATCACTCATCTGTCTATCTACTCTAAGCATATCTGGTTATAATTTCATATTTCTTGGGAACTTCTGTGTTTTCTGCAGTTTTATTCTCATTTTTCCAACTACTGGTGCATGGGTTATATTCTTAACATGTACAAAACTGAAGCACAAGTATACATTATTATTTCAAACTGTTAATTATCTTATTTGTTTTTTTTATTTAAAAAACAAGTGTGTACTTACATAATCTCTAAGACTATAAAAAAGCACAATCAGATGAGAAGTTGACAATGTGTACAACTGAAGCCGAAATATCACATTGCTCTGAAAAATAAAATCAAATAAAATAACATATTAAGACATTGTGTTAATTTACTCACTGATTAATTGATTGATTTGTTAAACATTTTAACATAATTTCAAGGTAAATTAGGGAATCCATAGAAAAAATGTTGTCACCTGAGGACCCTGTCATCTACACAGATGGTTCAGTATCCCATGAAGAGCGCAGTGGTTAGGGTTCTGTGACACACCAACATGGCAGAGAAGTGACTAGGAAATCTGGCAGCTGTAGCATTATGGTATTCAGCATGAGAATGGAGATAGAAGCAACAAAGGTGGAGATAACACAGTTGGTTACACAAAACATGGATCACGCAGTCTTGGTGACGGACTCACAAAGTATGCTATAGATGATTGACAGGTAGTCTCTGCCGCAAAGGGTGGAAGCAGCTGGATGTCTCTAATGTGAGTAGTTTAATCTGGGTGTACTGTCCAGGTGATGCTGGTGTACATGGCACTGAAATAGCCAATACACTCGCTGGCAGCTCTGGCATTGAGTGTGACCTTACTCTGGATAAAGAGGACATCGCCAAGTTGTTATTCACTCCTTAAGAGAAGAGGAGGAGAATGAGTGGGATAATGATGTATACATTGAGTGACTGAGGAGTCTAAAGGTAGAAAAAGGGTCTGGTTGATCCAGAGTGCTTAGTGGGAAAAGCAGATGTATCTACAATCAACGCTTTACAGGAACAGTCAGTCTGCATACTCTTCAAGAAATGCTGAGATGGGCAGTGGAGAGAATATGGGAATTCCTTGGCTATAATGAAACTGATTCCATGAATAGAATAGAACATTATTTCATTTTTGGCAGTCCAAAGGATAACTCACTCACCCTCAACTGATAACAAAGAGAGTTCATGTTAATGAGTCCAGTCACTTGCTGGTTAAACACTATTTATCTTTATTCCTTTTTCACTTTTGTCAAGCCTGATAAAACATTTTTGCTGTTACTGAATTGTTGATTTATAAGTTTACTGTGTAGACTGAAGATGTTTCAACTCTGCATTAAAAATCATGATTATTTTATATTTTTTCATGAGCATCTTCTCATGGGTTTAAATACTTGATTTTAGAGCTGACCTAAAAGTGCAAATCTTATGGACTTAACTAAAAAAAAAACCAGAGGTGCATAACACTAGCTAATGGCAGAGAGTGCAGGCTCTCATGTCTAACAAGCTAGACTATGTTTCAGCTGACATATTCACAAAGCTAATAAATTAACTCACATTTGTCTTCATGCTCCTGCAGTCACTTTTGCCCTAAAACTAATCTAAAATAAAACCATTTACACCCTAATTTTATAAATAATAAAAATGTAGCTTTAGAAAGTGGACTGATAATTTTGTAATCTTATAAAATAGAATTTGTTCAGAAAAGTGAGGAATTTTAAGAATTTTCTATCTTAAACTAAATTAAATAAATCTCAGAACTTGCCATGCTGTCAATTAGAACTTAATATCGTAAAAACTACTGCATCTAACTCAGTGAAACTATCTGATAGCCTTGCTATATAAATTGTCTTTGATAGAAGTCAAGAGTGGTACAAGAAATAAAGAGGCATTTAGAAAAATAAAGTGCAAGTATATGAATTTAAAATATTTATTTTCTGTACTCCTATAGGTAAAAGAAAAAGAGGAAGACCCAGGGAGACACTGAGAAGAACATTGATGAGAGAGGCAAGAGCAGCAGGAATCGGCTCCCTCAATGAGATAGAACTGCTTGCACAGAACAGAGACAGATGGCGAGATTTGATAAAATATCTTTAAAAGAAAACTGCTAGAACAAAAAATTCATATAGGAGAAGGTGTATCTTGGTCTACGCCCTATGGGCCGGTTACGGCTCGAAAGGTCAATAGATAGATAGATTTATACAAGAACTGTGATTACCGATATTTAAGTGTAATATGATTTATTCTTCTTTGTGTCATGTGTTCACGGTTTGATAGGCAAGCACATGGTTCGACAAAAATGGCGCTGGCAACCGGGTGTGTTCAACCCATATGTGAAAAATGTGTGACAGTGGATGGGGCAGATGAATCAGAAATGATCAACGGCCCAGAAAGCGAAAACAGCAAAGTGTATGGTACACATGAGGCATATTCAGAACACGAACGACGAATATAGCAGACCACCATGAAAGAGATTGGAGCCTCATCACATACTAGTCCAGAGGAAGCCATGGAGAGGAATTTGAACTTATATCAGAGGAAAGATCTTAAAATAAGTACCTGGAATGTTAGGACTCTATATCAAAAAGGGAAAATGGAAAATCTGATTCAAGAAGCAAATCGAATAAATCTAGATATTTTAGGCATATCAGAGACAAGATGGAAAGAACGTAGGTACATAGAGGACGAAAAATATACATTTATATACTCAGGAAACACAACAGAACATCAAAGGGGGGTAGGAATACTGATAAAAAGAGAGCTACAAAAATATATAAGTAACCACTGGACATATAGTGTCAGGATTATACTACTCAAGTTGAAAGCAAAACCATTTGTCATAGCAATAATACAGACATATGCACCTACTCAAGACTACACAGATGAACAAATAGAGGCATGCTATGAAGACCTAAATAAAGTTATGAAGCAAGTGAAATCTTCAGACATCTTGATTGTAATGGGTGACATGAACGCTAAAGTAGGAAAAGGTAGATATAAGACCATTATAAGAAATCATGGTTTAGGAAAAAGAAATGACGGAGGAGAAAGATTAATACAATTCTGTGAAGAAAACAGGCTGATAATATGTAACACCTACTTTGAGCAAGAGAAAAGGAAATTATACACATGGAAAAGCCCTAGAGATAAGAAAAGGAATCAAATAGATTACATAATGATAAAAGAAAGGTTCCGTAACAGCGTAAAGAAAGCCAAAACCTACCCAGGAGCAGATATTAATTCTGATCACAATCCTGTAATGATTAAAATGAAAATCAAACTAAAGAGAAACAAGCAAAAGTCTAACTCATCAACAAATTCACTAGATACAACAGCTTTAAATCAAAAAGATATTAAAGATACCTATACAATACAAGTAAAGAACACATACCAGAAGCTGCTAGAAGAAGGGATTGAACAATACAGAAGAGAAAATCCTGATGAAAAAGTAACAACCAAATGGCAATGCATAAAGAAAATCATACAAGAAACCTGCGACACCTTACCCAAAAGAGAAAAGAACAAAAAAACAAAAATGGATAACTAACACCATCTTAGAAAAAATGGAAGAAAGGAGACAAGCGAAGAACACTGCCCAATACAATAAAATAGTTAATGAAATACGCAAAATGTGCAAAAAGGCAAAAGAAGACTGGCTCAGCCAAAAATGTATAGAAATAGAAACTATGGAAAGCAAACAAGAGTTAAGAGGAATGCACACAGAAATAAAGAGAATGACTAATAAAAATAAAAAAGCCATAGAAGGTGGATGCATTGCAGACAAAAAAGGAAAAATGCAAACAGACAATAAAGATATAGATAGAAGGCAGGAATATATAACAGAACTATTTCATGATCAAAGGGACAAGAAATCAAGTTATAAAATGTACATCAGGCTATAAAATATTAAAATCTGAGGTGGAAAAAGCTATAAAAACAATAAAAAAGGGAAAAGCAGCAGGACCTGACAGCATACAGATAGACATGATACAGGCACTAGAAGATTTTGGCATTGAAGTGATTACAGACATATACCATACAGGATACATACCAAATGAACTAAAAACATCAACTTTCATTGCATTGCCTAAAAAGAATGGTGCAGTTGAATGAAATGACTTTAGAACAATAAGCCTAATGAGCCATGTTACAAAAATCTTGCTAAAAGTTATACAAGGAAGGATTCAGAATAAAATCAATACTGAATTAGATGACCAGCAATTTGGATTGAGGAAAAATTGCAGGACAAAAGAAGCCGTATTCTGCATGAGAACATTAATCGAAAAGTACACAGAAGTAAACAAACCAATATATGCCTGCTTCATACACCAAAGCTTTTGATAGAGTACACCACAAACAACTTATAGAATGCCTAAAAGAGATACATCTAGAGGACATGGACATACGACTAATATGTAATCTATACTGGGAGCAAACAGCAATAATGAAATACAACAAAGAGAACTCTACACCCATGGATATAAAAAGAGGAGTAAGACAGGGATGCATCCTATCACCAAGCTTGTTCAATTTATACACTGAGCAAATTTTCAAAAGCATCATAGAGTTGCCAGACCTACAAATTAATGGAAAGATAATCAATAACCTAAGATATGCTAACGATACATACTGTACTACTAGCAGAAAATCCTAAAGATCTACAATTACTTAAAGAAATAAACATGACAAGCAAAAAATATGGACTAGATATGAATATCAAAAAGACTAAAACTATGATCATAAACAAAGAAAATACTCAAAACCCACAAGTGGATATCAAAATTGAAGGAATAGACCTGGAGACAGTTCAGAACTACAACTACCTTGGACATACTATAACCAGTAATGGAAAATGTACAACTGAAATAAACAAAAGAATAGGAATGGCAAAAAGTAATTTTAATGTCATGAAGAACATATTAAAATCAAAACAAATAACACCAGGGCTAAAAGTAAGAATAGCAAAATGTTACATCTTCTCAAATTCCTATATGGTGCAGAAACACGGACATTAGACAAGAAAACAGAACAGAGAATTGAAGCCTTTGAAATGTGGATATACAGAAGAATAGGTAGAATTGGATGGAAGGAAAGAAAACAAACGATGAAGTCTTAAAACAACTAAACATGAAAAGACAACTACTAAGCACAATTCAAACAAGACAAATGCGATTTTTGGGCCATGTTAAAAGACACAACAGCCTACTAAAAGTAATCCTGGAGGGGAAAATACAAGGTAAAAGAGGCAGAGGCAGACCAAGACTAACATGGACGAGTAATATCAAAAGATGGACAAATCAGTCTATGACAACCTGTACCATCAAAGCAAATGACAGAGCAGAATGGCGATCTATGGTAGCCAACACTCGTTGCGGAGACGGCACTCGATGATGATATTTATACAAATATTTTCCCACAGGTCAGTTAGTTGTTATAGTGATTATATTCTATCTATTGTCCTTTCAAGCACAAGATGGCACATAGGATAGAACCACAATCTCAAATACAGAAACCTTGAGTGCCAAAATGGCACATATTGCAGAGATAACTGCTTCTAAAATCTATGGCTCTGTTTCCATAACAATATTTTTTACAATGACAGCTTGTCAAGCCATCGATCAACCTCCTGAATCGCCTCTTACAACATGCCTGGAAGGTCACAGTGTCACTATTCTTTACTTCTCACATAACGAGGCCCCGGTAACACGCAGGAGAGTGATTATATTGGGCAATGTTAAACATGTGGCTGGAAACAGCGCAAAATAAATTATCACAAGTGACAAACTACAAAAATTAAAAAATTAAAAAAGCTAGGAATAATTCTTAGTATTGACTACATAAAGAAACAACAGATAAAATGGTTTGATCATGTGATAAAACAGAAAGATCAAATTACAAACTCAATGAGCTCTCAACAAATGCTATAAGCACACCAGATCTAAGAACGTTAGATTATACAACATGACTACTCTACTGTTGATCTGCACCTCTGAGGAGCAATGAGGTATTATGTGTTTTTTGTAGTCCAAGGATTTGAAAGATTCTGAAATCTACAGAAGAAAGAAGACTCAGTATGCACAGAGTTGTTTGAGTTAAAAGGTAAAGGTGTCCTGTAGCAATATTTTAACTGCCATACATGAAGTTAAGAGCCTCCACAATACGCGAGCACATCTTTTGAGGGAGCATGGCCCAATGCTCTGTCCCCAGATGCCAATCCCTCCCTGAGAGGTACCCACTTTTTTCTCCAGCTAGGTCGACTGATGGGGACATGTGAGCTTCGAACCCTGGTGTTTGACTTGAAAAATGAGCCAACTACGTTTATGCTAATCACAGTGTTTGAGTTAGGGGAGAGTGTATGAATGGGTGGAAAGATTCAAAAACAGAAGGGAAAACATCAGTGATGAACACCAGAGTGAGACACCTGCTACTGTGACAATCTAGAAAGTGAAACAGCAGATGAGCAATGAATCAGTAACAAGAAGTGATCATTACCAATGAAATTGACATAGAAATCAACATGAATCATGGTGCTGCATACAAAATTGTTTGTGATAACCTAGGGTAAAAAAAAAGTGGGTTGCATATAGGTCCCAAGAGGTTTGCAGAAAGGGTAATGGAGGCATTGTAAAGTTGTTTAAAGGCCACACCAGAAAGCTTTTATAGAGAACATTGCCAAGTTTATGTACAGGTGGATCAAGTGTGTTGTAAAGCTGGGGACTATGAAAAAAAAAAAGACAAGCAATTTCTGTCAGTTCTCTTGTGAAAAAGTAATTAATAAAATTCAATTATTTAGTGACCATCCCTTGTAAATCTCCTTTCAATGCTGAAAGATAAATGATGAAAGAAAATCAAGAAGTTTTTGACATGCCAATCTCAATGCTTTGATGTATAAGACTTAATAGTTTGGACAAAACAAACCAATATAAATAAGTTTACATATCTAACAAAAAATATGCCACAAGTACTAACATCTATGGACCTTAAAAGTATGGAGTGAAAAGATTAAAAGTAAAATTTCCAACATTAAAAATATTTTTGCTAAATAAAAAGAAAAAAGGCAATCCATTGTCTTATTAGTATATACAACCTCAATAGAGTGGAGGAGTGGTTTATTTTTTCCAGTCCAGGAAATCAAACTTTATAGTGGCAACACTACTAGATACACACGACAGTAGTCATAATTATTACTTGTATGATAAGTGCACAGTGTGAAACCACATCCTCATCTAAATGTTCCATTTAATGCTACTTTAGAAACAATAATAACCAATTATAAATATTGTTACATACAGAAACAAAGTTGAAATAATACTACATAAATTCAATAATTGACAAAACAAAATAAAAACATGTATTGTATGATAAGTGCACAGTGTGAAACCACATCCTCATCTAAATGTTCCATTTAATGCTACGTTAGAAACAATAATAACCAATTATAAATATTGTTACATACAGAAACAAAGTTGAAATAATACGACATAAATTCAATAATTGACAAAACAAAATAAAAACATTCTTACAGCTTGAGCAAGGAGGAGATCTTTCTTTATTCCCTTGCCATTATTGTTCATGAATTTGATTAAATGCTGCAACAAAATATTCATCACATCTCAATCAAAACAAATTTATGAATTTACTTACATTTAATATTTATTGACTTATTTACACTGGAGTTTATTTGTTTAAATGATTCCTTCAAATGCTATTAATGCTAAATAGCTTCAGAGCTACTAACAAAGAAATGTTTTTTCATTATCTTTTACACCTGACTACAGGCACAATTACAGTTCCATCAAATTTGTGAAGTTTTACTATGCACATGAATTTCAAGACTTACATTACCCAGTTCAAATCAAACATGAAGCAATGTTTTTTTTAAATACATAATCTCATTGAAGATGATTTGATTCCTATTTCCGGCAGAGATGAAGGATGTACAAGTTAAGCATGCAAAAGAACTCTTAGCAGCTGAAAATTTATTGCAGTAAGATGTATGCCACTGCCCAGACAAAAGAGATGAATACAAATTCCTACCATTAATAAAATGATGTTAACCAATTCTGTTAGTTTGCACCATGAACCCACTCCGATGCTGTAAGGTTTATGCACCTTGCTGAAAACTTCTTGTGTTATTAGGCAAAAGTTAATAGATAAAGGATACAATAATGAGTGTTTTATGAACAAGAACAAAATAATAACTAAGTTTAACAAGAGATCACAAAAAAACAATAATGGAAGGCATGGTTCCAGGAAACAGAGATGGGCAGACCAAGAAGGTGGTTTCAACATAACAAAGAAACATTGAATATGACAACAAAAGTGGGGGATTTAGCTAGAAACAGGGACTCTTTCAGGTAAGCTGTATGAGTTCCAACATTCTGCAAAGGACATTTGCAAAGGACATGCGACCTAAACCTAATGATAATGAGATCACACATGGCAAAATATAAATAAATAATGTTCACTTACACTAACAACTAACATCAAGTTGTGTGCTTGAGTAATAGCAGTTTTTTGTAACTTCCTCAGCTCATCAGCATGACATTCAATGCCCTGTAAAACACATTTTTTTAAAAGCTTTAAGCACTGAGATGTGTAAGAAATGTTTTCAGAAATATCAACAAAGAGATAAAAGGAATTCTTACACAAAAAAAAATAATAAAGTGCCCCTGTCATGCCAAGTGGTGTATAGTGTGTGTATAGTGTATGGTGTTAGTGATCATAAATTTTACAGACCTTCAGCATATGATTTTTGGGGTAATGTAGTCGGTATTATGCCTGTGCCACTTTACTTTCCCAGAAAAAAATCTGGTACCCATTAAAGGCTGGGTGAATCTGGAAGCCATCGGTTGGGATCGAACCCTACCTCTTGTCCTTTGCAGTCCAGTTCACTAACCACTGAGCTATCGCGGCTCCCCTAATTCTTACATAGGCCCTGGCTATTGTTCCTCTTCGGCCATTTTGTGATTTGAGATCAATCTTGTTTTTTTGTGGTTGTCTTTGTATCTATATTTGTTATAGTGTACCTGACAAAGGCTTTTGTTGAAACACCATTGTTTGTCTTATCTCTCAACTGCTCTAGCTGCTTAATACTATTTTATGCTTATTTCATAAGGAATTCTTATATTGACACTGAAAGATGAACATGGTAACCACATGAGAGTGAAAAAAATTGTCCCCTCACTCTTTTTTTCTCTTGTGCCTTTCAGCATCAAGGGATGATGGAGTGTTTTAGACAAGGTTATTAGGGTTGTTTCATGTAATGAATTATTCATGTCATCAGCTATTTCATTATTATTAATTAACAAACGCTACGAAAATGCCAGATTAAAAGGAAGACAGAGAAAAAGATGGATAAAGGGAATACTAGAGTCACTAGGAGGGATAACACCAGAAGAGGCTAACAGAAGAGCAAAGAATCGCAGATTGTATCTCCCCTCGACGCCAATGGCAATGGAGGAAGGATAGAAGAAGAAGAAGAAGAAAAGCTATTTCATAAATCTATTATTTCTAAAAGTCTTCTTTCCCGTTTTACTGGTTGTTTTTCTTTTTAAACTCAAGTATAAGAACTGCAATAATAGAAGCTACCAATAGAATGAAAAGTATGTGCGATAGTTTCACTTTTAATACAAATTTATGAATCTATGACAATATTTTTACTAAATAAGGAGAAAAGTAGAAACTCTGATTCTGTAAATTAGTGTCCATAGGTAAAGATCTTGGCTTACTTGTTTACTTTCCTCTGCCTCTTATTGCCTTTCAGCTTCAAGGAAAAATTAAGTAATTTGGTAAATATGATGTTGATGATTCTAAAAGACTCTTTAAAATTAACAATTAAGATGTCTCTTATTTGCTTAATTGGGGGACTGGTTGGCCTCAAGACAAGATGCCGGCCTTGAGACAGAGATGTTTTGAGTTCAAATCCCGGCTGAACCAGTTGGGATTTTTATTTATAATTTTTCTCTGCGGTAACCACCCCTGATCTCAGCAGAGAGACCCGGCTTGAAACGTCAATTACTCATCGGCGAAAAAAAAAATATGAGTACCTCCTAGATAAGATGGAGTTATCTGCCTGTATGGCGAGGGACCCCTGTGCCCATGGCTGCCAGGGAAAAATGGATTAACACGTAAAATTCAGTTCTTAGTCTCTAGGGACTTCACCAGAGGTGAAAGCTGGCGAACGCCAAAAAAAAAAAATTCCTTAATTCATCATAGCTTAGATCTCCCCACCTCCCTCTGTTGGTGATTATGTTACATGTCCAAACCATTTGATTTAATATGATCCAATACCGATGTTACTGAAACTTGTTTTCCGTATATTCTCATTTCTAATTCAGTCTCTTCTCGTATTCTTCTTAGCATCTCAACTTATCTCTTGCTACTATATTTAAATTATGAAAAAGGTGTTATATTATTGACAGACAAACTTAACAAAAATAAAATTTAAGAAAGGCCCAAGAAAGAAGACTCCTTTCTTAAGACAGACAGACCACACAATGACTACAAACAGCTGCTGTTTTGCAGGAAGTTAAAGGAGAACTAAAGGTCAGGGAAGCAGTCTTGAGTAAATGTGTGTTGAAAACTACAAGGTGCAAAACATAATGCAGCACAATCCACTAAAAAGTGAAGGAAGATGATTTAAAAAGGCACTATACAAATAATAAAGAACAAGAAGACAAAACTACGAAAATAGTAAAGAAGACAAAACTAAGAAAATTGTAAAGAAAACTATTTTTGCTAGTGATACTACATACCTGAACAATCAAGACCCATAAGTTATCCATAACACGACGGAAACATTCATGATATAGCCATGTACTTAAACAGCTCAAGTACTTCTGAAGGAAAGTTATGACAGGTGTTAGGGCATAGGCAACTGTCACATTGTGGTATTTCTGATGCAGCAAAATGTACAGTCCATCTTTAACAAACAAGTTGAGCTGAAAAATTATAGAATAGGTGTTTAAAGTGGTACTTCATTATAAAATACCAACATAAAATCAAAACTTCAAATGCACAAATTTATGTTTCAAAAACATAAATTAAAACTCTCTTATTTACAAATTATACCAAAGATAATTAACCTTCACTGGTAACCTAATTATTATATTAAAAAAAAACTTTGCATCCTCCAATTCACAGCTTGCATCTAATTTCAGGCAGGATGTACAAATGTATGTGAGTAAGGGTTTAGTCTAATATGTGACAAGTTATGCATTCTGATAACATAAATTTGAACATATCTCTCTGCAAATACCAAATAAAAAACAAATTCACATAGCAAAAAATGAAAATAATCAGTCACTGTCAGAATCAACTCATGGTATATGAGGACGAGTTGCTAATACCTGAAATTGTGTAACTGTTTAAAGAACAAGCTTACATCTCTGTTTTAATATATATATAAAAAAAAGAAGAAAGTAACCCCATCACATTCATCATACCTTATGCTATACACAGTGAATATGGTTTTAGTATCTGTAATTTTTTTTTGATCGATGGCTTGACAAGCTGTCATTGTAAAAAGTATTGTTATGGAAACAGTGCCATAGATTTTAGAAGCAGTGATCTCTGCAATATGTGCCACTTTGGCACGTACGGTTTCTGTTTTTGAGATTGTGGTTCTGCCCTATGTGCCGTCTTTGGCTCGAAAGGATAATAGATAGGTCGAATTTTTTTTGACCATTCAAATTGTTTGATATTTGGGTCAGTATTATGCCAGTGCCATAGATTTTAAAAGTGGTGATCTCTGCAATATGTGCCATTTTGGCATGCAAGGTTTCTGCTTTTGAGATTGTGGTTCTGCCCTATGTGCCGTCTTCGGCTCGAAAAGACAATAGATAGATAGATTATACCAGTGTCATTTTTCTATTTCATAAAAATCCAGTCCCCATTTAAGGCTGGTTAAACCCAGGAGTTATTGACCTGATTCAAACTTGAAAACTTTTCTTACATAGTCCAGTTCATTAACCACTGTCTATCACAGCTTGTACAAATAAAACATAATGAAAGAACAAACAAGTTTCTACCTTAGTTAAATTAATTAGATTAATACAAAAAATTCACCTTATAAGACAGTAATCTGTACATGCCAGTAAGTGTTGCCATGATGTGCTGCTGAGTCATCTCCACGACCTGTTTACACTGGTATGACCAACTTTTCTGAATATCTTCATCACTGATGCTTAGATCTGAATTCAAAGTATCTTCCATCAGCCCATTATCTTGCATTGAATTGTGATTCACAAAAACGAAGTCTGTAACAATTTTTAAAAGAAACAGAAAGCACTTGAAAATATAAAAAAGGTGGACAGTAAACATTACATAATAATGAGAAACTATTGTTTATGTCTCAAAGTTCAATATATTATTTGCTAAATAATGCTGATTTTATTGAAATTTAATTTGAAAATAATATTTCATAGTGACACTGTCTTGTCAGTTTCAAGAGACAATGCATTTAGTGCCATGTAAGAATCTTAGCAAAGTTGGAGTACCTCTCTACAACATGATGCATGTTTAGGCTTCCTGTTAGTATTTCCTGAGAGAATCAATAACTGATTCCAACCAAATGAGAGAGCTAAGAGACTGTTCAAAGACACTCCCAACAGATCAGTTCATGAATTTGTTCCAAATTTGTAGGCATTTTGCTGATGACAAGACTTTCTGAGCACTCATCATCTTGGACAGATACTCAACCAACCGTGAAACATGCATTCCAGTCAAAGTTCTACCTAATGAATGTTTTCCAAATGTCTGATGAAGTATTTCAAGGGCTCAGTAGCAGATTTGCCAAGATTCATGCAAAATTTTATGAAAAAAAAAACACACTGTTCGAATTTGTTAACCATCGTACTGATTGCAAAATGGCCCATACACACGGTCAGAAAATGATGTGTAGAAGCTGACCACATATAAACAACATGATAACAATTGACACACAGACTCCGCACACTTGATTTTCAGATTTACACGTAAATATGTCAAAGGTAAATACCGTCAGGGAATTTACTATTAGCCCAATTTACATTAATATAATGACTAGACTGCTTTCAAGATATATCAGGGTTTACTCTCAAAACCTTACCCATAAGTGTGTATAGCTGGTAGGAAATGAAGGGTTCTAATAAGAGTTTCTTTCTCCTAAACTCCCTGATAATGAAAACATTAACCCTTAATTACAATACTGTAGTAAAAATTACTACCTCTTAATTGTAACATTAGGTGCTCTAAAAATAGTAATTTCTCTGAACTCTTGACACAGTCCTGTGTGTTCACACTAGGCAAAACATGCGGTTAAAAATTGAACTTCCTGCCTCAGGTTGCGTTATGATCTGAGTTTCACCTCATGGACCAAGATGAGTTACAATGTCTATCAGTACAGTCACCATAAGTCTGTCAGTATGTTTGGCGACTGCATAGCATTATTTGCTGTGTTTCCAGAGTCACCAAGGATTGTTTGATGTCAGCCGATGCAGTAAATTTGACTACAGTATCATAATCTACAGTTAAAATAAACACATTTTATATATTTCTTATATCAAAAAATGACTTTTAAGCTTTAGCTTTAAACCAAGATAGCTTTTTTGTATAACACCAGCTAAGGTCAATGACGTTTTACTAGCATCAGAAGAAACTTAATACATGGATTTAATTGTCTGCTATTTAAAAAAGCAGTTACTGAGCATAAACTATGACTTAAAGTTAGCAATACCTTCTGATGCAGTTGAGTTTCTTCTTTCAGCATTGCCTGATGAATCATTATTCCCAGCATGAGGATATGTCCCTTCATTGTCCATTAGATTAAATGCCTCTTGCAGTTTTGTCTGGTACTGGTCTAAAATAAACAGGCAGATGTAAACATTGTTGATTCTTGTACACATGTGCTGGGTAACTGGTTCATGGCAGTCACTCAGTAGCCTTGACTTCCGGTTGAAGTAAAAGAGACAGTCATAAGTGGCTTCAGCTTGATGTCTGCATCCCCAGATTAGCCCACCATCTTGCTGACTCTCAATCAATTCCACAAGCTGGACAACAAATCCATGCAAATTTATTAGTTTGTAATAAAAATACATTAACATATTTATAGTTTGTATAGATGAAACCATCACACGTGGGACAATCTCAAACTTGTTTTGTCTCATTTCAACAAAAAGTAAAGAGTATTAATGAAACTGGTTCTAGTAGCTCGCTGGTTAAAGATACCTCTTAAATTCACTGAGACTTCAACTCGCTTTAAGTCCTCATGTGTGCTATCATTACAATGTTGTCTTCCAGACTTTCAGTAAGTTGCTTTACATAATGATGCTATTAGCACCAAACACTCATACTTTATTGCATGTATAGATGAGATGTGATGGACCTTGTCTTCCTTTGCAAAAATCTGGCCTAAAATTAATATGGTGTGAAGTGATATAATGTTAAATGCAGTACAATAAATTTCAGTGTAAACTACAATGGAGATAACATAGCAATAAACAGCTTGTCTACTCTAGCAGATAGTGTAATACTCTATCTATAATCTAAGAATTTGGTGCTTGTCTACTCTAACAGGTAGTGTAATACTCTATCTAAGAACCTGGTGCTTGTCTAGTCTAGCAGGTAGTGTAATACTTTATCTAAGAAGTTGGTGCTTGTCTAGTCTAGCAGGTAGTGTAATACTCTATCTATAATCTAAGAATTTGGTGCTCGTCTACTCTAACAGGTAGTGTAATACTCTATCTAAGAATTTGGTGCTTGTCTACTCTAACAGTAGTGTAATACTCTATCTAAGAATCTTGTGCTTGTCTACTCTAACAGTAGTGTAATACTCTATCTAAGAATTTGGTGCTTGTCTACTCTAACAGTAGTGTAATACTCTATCTAAGAATTTGGTGCTTGTCTACTCTAGCAGGTAGTGTAATACTCTATCTAAGAATTTGGTGCTTGTCTACTCTAACAGGTAGTGTAATACTCTATCTAAGAATTTGGTGCTTGTCTACTCTAACAGTAGTGTAATACTCTATCTAAGAATTTGGTGCTTGTCTACTCTAGCAGGTAGTGTAATACTCTATCTAAGAATTTGGTGCTTGTCTACTCTAACAGTAGTGTAATACTCTATCTAAGAATCTGGTGCTTGTCTACTCTAGCAGGTAGTGTAATACTCTATCTAAGAATTTGGTGCTTGTCTACTCTAGCAGGTAGTGTAATACTCTATCTAAGAATTTGGTGCAAGTCTACTCTAACAGTAGTGTAATACTCTATCAAAGAATCTGGTGCTTGTCTAGTCTAGCAGGTAGTGTAATACTTTATCTAAGAAGTTGGTGCTTGTCTACTCTAGCAGGTAGTGTAATACTCTATCTAAGAAGTTGGTGCTTGTCTACTCTAGCAGGTAGTGTAATACTCTATAAGAAGTTGGTGCTTGTCTACTCTAGCAGGTAGTGTAATACTCTATCAAAGAATCTGGTGCTTGTCTTCTCTAGCAGGTAGTGTAATACTCTATCAAAGAATCTGGTGCTTGTCTACTCTAGCAGGTAGTGTAATACTCTATCTAAGAAGGTGGTGCTTGTCTACTCTAGCAGGTAGTGTAATACTCTATCTAAGAAGTTGGTGCTTGTCTACTCTAGCAGATAGTGTAATACTCTATCTAAGAAGTTGGTGCTTGTCTACTCTAGCAGGTAGTGTAATACTCTATAAGAAGTTGGTGCCTGTCCACTCTAGCAGACAGTGTAATACTCTATCTAATACTCTATATAAGAAGTTGGTGCCTGTCCACTCTAGCACACAGTGTAATACTCTATCGAAGAAGTCGGTGCTTGTCTACTCTAGAAGATATGATAACACTCTAAGAAGTTGGTACTTATTCATTCTAGCTAGGTAATACTCTATCTTCTATATTATCAGTATATTTCATGGCTGAGATCAAAGCTATGAAGTTAAAGAACATCCACATTTGACAGAAAATTTTTCCAAGCAAATACAATAAATTCCAACCTTTTGACCAATCAGCTGTTTGGCCACTGCTGTAGAAGTAGCGCACAAATCCATGCATAACATATTGCTGGTGTACACAACAAGCAGATTGCACATTGCCTGAAAATAAAATTCAATATGTTCTTAAAATACAATTGATCTTGAAATAAAGAAATAATGCATGATAATATTTGTTTCTATTATTGACTGAAACAGTAAATTAATGTGGTGTAAGAGTCTTTTAGTGAAATGATTACATTTTAAAACAATATTTATAATTTTAACAACATATTTCTGATATACCATAAAAAATAGAGAGAATTCCATGCTAAATGTGTGTTTGTGCTTGCATACATGTGTGTCTATCTACATATTACTCTTTGTGCCAAAGACAGCACATATGGCAAATATTCAAGACTTTCCATATCCAATGATTTTTGCTATTAAGCATATAATTTTGCACAGGACCCGTATTGTATCTAGCCACTTGTCCCTGTTCTAGGCAAACCTCTCATCCTTAGTGAAGGGGTTGCCTGCTGTTGTTTCTCACCTCTGTTTTCTGTCTAGGTCAGTTTCATTTTTCTTTTGCCTTCTGTTCAAATTGGAAGATATCTCCTCATTATATGGCTGACATATGGTGACCTTCTTCTCTTGATTATAGATTATATTATTGAATGATAGGCCATTTCTCTTACCTTTGCATTGGTCTTGAAGTCACTCATAGTAAATGTGATATATTTCCTGAGGAATTTGCTTGCAAATGCATCTAATTTATTTTATTATATCTATTCTTTTTAATAATCTATTTCTTTTCTTCAGTTGTTTTTCCAGGACTAGCATGTATAAGTTTGGATAATAAATTTAATTTCAAAATCCTGAGATTTGTTTTTGTGTTTAGTAATTTTATTTCTATATTCTTTCAAAGCTTCTAAAAGCCATTGCTGCCTACGTTATTGTGATTCTAATTTCTTTCTTTGTGTCTCCCTCTTGATCCATGCAGATTCCAAGATATACAAAGTGATTTACTTCTTCAACTGCTTTCCCTTCTAGGTATGTGTTTTTTCTTCTGATTGAATTTATTTCTCATTTACTTCATTTTTTTTGTCTTGGTTGAGAGCAAGTCCTATTTTGCCAGTCATTGAAGAAAGAGCATTTGCTTATTTCCTGAATTATATTCAAATTGCTACTGATAAGAACTAAGTCGACTGCAAAAATCAAGGTCCTCAAGTTGAGACCCAAGTATCCATCCAAAGGCTCCATAATCTGCACAGTATTTCTGCATTAATATATATTGCTGATATGTTCTGTTGGGGATAATTGTGATAAGGAGGAAAAATATAATAGAGAAGGATAAGAGAAAAGCCACATACAATATACACAATTTTAAAAAAGCATTTTAGAAGAATAAACATAAAAATAGAATAAAACGAATTCATAAATAATTCAACAAAGATGCAAAGCACAATGCAACTACTATACAAATTAAGAAGAAGAAAAAAAATAATATCATCATCATTAATAAAAAAGATACAAATCAAGTCTGAACAATCACTTTTATCAAATGTATCTTTCACATGTAAAGAGACACAATACCCTACTAAAAGTTGGAAGGAAAGGTACAGGGTAGATGAAGCAGAGGCAGACCAAGACTAACGTAAATTGAAAACATCAAAAGGTGGACAGGTGAATCTATGACAACATGCACCAGCAAGACAAGAGACAGAGTATAATGGTGCTTCATGTAGCCAACCTCCGATGTGAACACAACACTCAGTGATCATTTACATAGTGTAAGATAAAGTTTACCATATATAAAAGATCTCCTAAAATACAAATTAAACTAGATCTCACCTTAAGCATTCTTAAATGTAGAGCTAGTTTTCTTTTGTGCATCTTTAATGGCGACAAATCAAAAATATCAGACCCCTCTTCTGATGTGTGACTGATTCCTAATAAATAACTGTTTGATTGATCTATGTTTCCATTCCCTTCCTGAGCAGCAACAGAGGGTAATACAAAATCTCCATCACCACTTGTTGTCACAATTGGTCTGCTGAAAGAACTACTGGATTTAGCTGATACAGAGGAAATAGTTCTTTCGTACAATGGGAATGTTTCAGTTAGATCTACAGCAGATTCATCATCAATATTTGAGTAACATTTTTTCAGACTTTGAAATGAAGTTTGTCGGCTTCCACTGATTTTAGAATTTTCAGTCAATATTACATTAACCAAATTTTTGGAGAAATAACATAGACGTTGTAACATAATCATGATATCAACAACAGACCCTGAGACAGGCAACACAGCTTGGCATACAACAGCAGGATGTGGGAAAGACACACAGGGTTCAGTGCAGTGATTAACATCACCTTCATTCTCCACCAGATCTAGAGTGATGCTAGGAGGCCTTGAGGACATGTTGTCATGCATGTCTGTATTAGGCAAACAACTTCTACCTGTATTACCAGACAACTGAAGCTCATCATTTTCACATGGTTTTGGCAAGGAAAACACTGGTTTTGAGAAATCTGGTGTTACATTATCATTTACTGTTCGCTGTGATACAATTTTTAGTGGAGGGAAAGTAAACTCTCCACTTTCCTCTTCATCCTCAGATTCACATGCAGCTGATGGATCATTTTCACACTGCTCATTTACATCACTATCTGATGATTCTGAAGTGATCATACGTGTTGGTGTTAAGGCTTCTTGGCTGCTAATTTCTTCTGAATGCAAGCTTGGAGAATGACCTTTGGTGTGTGACTTCATAAAGTTGGCTGAGTTTTGAGTAGTGTTCTTCAAAGAAATGTCAATATCACTACATTCTTGATTAATTGTGAATTGGTGATTTGACTTTGTCTCATCAAGCTTAACTGGCAAGGAAAATCTACGATGTGCTAAGGAATTACTAGGTTTGTCATTTGCATAGATGCAGTCAAGAGATCTGGTATCAAAATTTGCTTGTTGTTGTTCACTAGGTGGCCTCATTTCATATTCTGTCAGTCCAAAATCCACAATTTCGGCATCATCAATATCATCAGAATTATCTTGACTCTGGTTCTCTGCACTTTTGGATAAGCAATCCTGAAAAAAAAAACAACAGACAGCAAATTATAAAAATGCTCACAAAAACAATAAGTAGCAAAGTAACCAGAAACTCTTTTATTATTTTTAACATTAGTTGAGAGTGTCATGGACATAATGGTCTGGCATTAAAATTATCTTGGTTCAACATCTAGGCAGCAAAATGTCCAGAAAAGGAGCCAGAGCATAAGAAATTATGACACACACAGGAATGGTATCTAATGCTTTCAACAAACTGATAGAGTATTAGATAGAGTATTACACTACCTGCTAGAGTAGACAAGTACCAACTCATGAACTTCTTAAGATCAAAAGTACTCAGTAAATGTACAAAGCTAAGATTGTTCAACTCCTGTGAGATACCAGTGCTGACATATGGATGTGAACGCTGGAAATCCAGCCTGACTTTATATATAAAACTAAATGCCTTTGAGACCAATTGTTTTCAAAGAACCTCAAATATAAGTTGGAGAGAAAACATTTCAAATGAGCCGATAAAATTCAAACTATAGATGAATATGTGTGGAGCTTTATTTAAAAAAAAAGGCATTGGAAATGCATCGGTCATGTGCTTGGAATGGATGAAAAAAAACTTCCCCATCTTGCGATCATGTGGAAACCATCTGGTAAAAGAAAGCAAGGAAGGACAAACAAAAAAAAAAAATTACACAGAACAATTGCTAGGGATGGCACAACCAGGGGACTAAGAAACAGTCAAGATCTTCAAGAACTAGCAAAATTGTAAATTGTGGAGAACTATGGCTTCTAGCCTACTTTGGCGCGAGGGGAAAAATAAATGAATGAACCCAGTCTGACAGTTGATCCAGATGCAAAAGAGAATGGATATGTGCTTGCTAAGTTTGATATAAACAGCGAGGAAGATTGCTTACCGCGTCAGGTCCAAATGATGCTGCCTAATATCATCATCATGTGCCATACCGGTTGGCGTAGGCGATCGTGTCCTTCCACAATCTTCTATCTACAGTGCATCGTATCAGTTCTGTTGTTGACTGTTTTCCATGCGACACCAAGCTATCTAGTATTTTCTCTCTTTGTCGTCCGCGATCTCTCCTTTTATTTTGACAGTTGTAACCAAGTATACTAACTTTCGTCTTCTCATGATGTGCCCGAAAAATGTTGATTGTTTCTTTCTGATGTTTTTTAGGAGCTGCCTTTTTGTGTTGGCCTCTTTGAGAACTTCGTCATTGGTCTTTTTAGCTGTCCAGGAAACTTTCAACATTCTTCTGAGAAATCCCATCTCTGTGGCCTCTAATCATCTTTTCATTTGTTTATCTACTGTCCATGATTCGCCTCCATAGGTCAGAATTGGTTCTATATAGCATTGATGAACTCTCTTTCTCATTTCTATTGACATAAATTTGTTTCATAAGATATTTTTCATTTTCTGAAATGCTATTTTGGCCTGAGCTATTCTGCTTTTTATTTCTGTGGTGCCTAATATGGTGAAGTTTATTACACCACTCCCCTATATTATATGTCATGAGATATGTGTCTTCTTTTAACAATAATTGTTAAAATATCTATCTATTGACCTTTCGAGCCGTAACCGGCCCATAGGGCGTAGACCAAGATACACCTTCTCCTATATGAATTTTTGTTCTAGCAGTTTTCTTTTAAAGATATTTTATCAAATCTCGCCATCTGTCTCTGTTCTGTGCAAGCAGTTCTATCTCATTGAGGGAGCCGAATCCTGCTGCTCTTGCCTCTCTCATCAATGTTCTTCTCAGTGTCTCCCTGGGTCTTCCTCTTTTTCTTTTACCTGTTGTTTCCCATATGAGGGCTTGCTTTGCTATTCGATTATTATCTCTTCTCACCACATGTCCAACGTATGACCATCGTCTTTTCTTTATTACTGAAGATATTAGTGGTTGATTGGCGATTTCTCTAATTTCCTCGTTTGTTTTGAATTCGTTCCATTCTATACCAAGTATTTTCCTTAGACATTTATTTTCGAATGCGTTCAACTTTGTTTCTATATCTCTTGTTGTTTTCCAGCTTTCACACGCATACGTAAGGGTTGATAGTACATTTGATTTGAATAGCCTAAGTTTTGTGTTTGTGCTAATGAGTTTAAATATACAGAGTCAATATCTAGAAGAAGTAGATTATGACCATACTTTAGCAATTACATATCCAGAAGAAGCATATATATATATATATATATATATGGGATATATATATAAGGTATATATATATATATATATATATATATATATATATATATATATATATATATATATATATATAAGGTATATATATATATAAGGTGTGTGTATATATATATATATATATATATTCTTCTTCTTCTTTCCTTCCTCATCTGCCTTTCAGCGTCGAGGGGAGATATAATTTGCGTCTTTTGCTCTTCTGTTCGCCTCTGCTGCTGTTATGTTTCCTAGTGCTTCTAATATTCCACCGATCCATCTTTTTCATGGTCGACCCTTGGGTCTGTTGTTCTCACAACATTTGTTGAAGGCTCGTTGTGTTGTGTTGTGTTTTGTTCTTTCTGCCTTGTCACGTGGCCGAACCATTTTATCTGTTGTTTCCTTATATATTCTATGGCTGGGGCTATTCCTAGCTTTTTTCTCAGTTCTTCATTTCTGATCTTATCTCTCAGACTGTTTCCTGTCATTCGTCTAACACATTTCATCTCTGTAGAGGTTATTTTTCTTATTGTTCTTGCATCTAGAGTCCAGGTCTGGCATTGGTAGCACAACGTTGGAATGAAGATTGTATTGTATAGTGCTCGTTTTGCCTCCAGAGTTATTTCCTTGTTGGATAATAGTGGTGATAACTGTCCGATGATTTGACAAGCTTTGTTGCATCTTGATTCTATCTCTGCTGTTTGGGAATTGTCGTTTGTCATTAGACTTCCTAGGTATTTGAATTCCTCTACTTGTTTTAGTTGTCTGCCTTCTATAGTTATGTTGATGTTCTGTTTATTTTTGGCGACATTCATGACTTCTGTTTTGTTGATGTTGATTTTCATGTTGTATTTTGTTCCTAAGATGTTGAGTTTGTTTAAGTGTTCTTGTAGGTCTTCTATTGTTTCATGTATTAGTGCCTGGTCGTCTGCAAATAGAAGCTCGTTGGTCTCCTCTGTCTCTGATGGGGTGACTAGCTTGCATATATGGTCCATGTATGTAATAAACAGTAGGGGGGATAGTACGCGCCCCTGTCTTACACCTGATCTAACTTCGAGGTATACATATATATATATAAGGTATATATATATATATATAGGTATATATATAAGGGATATATATATCTATCTATCTATTGTCCTTTCGAGCCGAAGACGGCACATAGGGCAGAACCACAATCTCAAAAACAGAATAATTGCGTGCCAAAATGGCACATATTGCAGAGATCACTGCTTCTAAAATTTATGGTCTGTTTCTATAACAATACTTTTTACAATGACAGCTTGTCAAGCCATCGATCAACCTCCTTAGTCGCCTCTAACGACATGCTTGGAAGGACACAGTGTCACTATTCTTTACTCATAATGAGGCCCCGGTAACACACGGGAAGTATATATATATATATATATATATATATATATATATATATATATATATATATATATATATATTTCTTTTATATAGGAAGTTAAACTGATGTCCTTATAAGTATCAATGCTTCAAAGTGCATACACTCTTGCAAAAGGCAAAACAAAGGTGGGAAGGCATGTTCTTTGTACGCTTACAAATTTATTTAAGAAAAGTTAATATAGAACTAGCTAACTCAGCCAGGATAACTAATAAACTGGAGGACAAAAGAAACACTTGAAAATAATATTCTTTTAACATTTTTATGTCACACATTGGAAAAGTCTTAGGAAGAATTGTCTCACCACTTAGTACAGTAACATCACTCAAAGCACTCACATCACAAATCAGAATCAAATTCATGATGTAATTTTAAAAATGCACTGGCAATGCCAAACCCCTCACAACAGCAGCTTTGGATGACTGACTAAACAATGCAGAACAAACAAATTAAGGAAGGAAGTCCTTCATCTATAGTACACACAGTTGTTGATTGAAAGGGCTGGGGATCAACTCATTCGACAATGGTCTCAATGGCAGTAGCTGGAACAGCCAGGTATTGGGCCCAGGGCACAAAAGAGATCTAAAGTGATAAGTGGCCAGAACCAGTCAGAAAGCAACTGCAATCTATTGTTTGCAGGCTGTCAAAAAATCATGAAGAAAGTGGTTTCAAGACATCACTTGATGACTGCTGAAAAGAAAATAATATAAGAGAATCAATAAGTCCATGTCTGGTAAGTGCGCAGGGATAGACTATACAGTCACCACCACATAAAAGAGATAAACCATGATGAACTGGTTTATAAAACAGTCATACACATTGCCTATACTGGGAAACTATAGCTATTATTATCGATACTGCTGTTATTTTTATTATTATGAAATATAATAAATGATGAATCATTTTGTTGTTAGTAAATTAACATCTAGAGGCATTATATTCAGATTCTACCTACCAATAAATAATTATAATTTACTTTACATTTAGAAATAATTTTACAGAAAAAATAAATACTACAAACTTTTTTTGTGTAACAAGCTTGATGGTTTAGTCATTTTGAATACCCACAACCCTTAATTCTGTATCTCTCTCTCTCTCTCTGCGTTCAGGATTCAATCAGAGTAAGGATTCCAGACTCTCATATGAAGTCAGCTGTCAGGCTAAGTGTGTTGATCGCCCCCACAGACAGAACATCACAATCAGAGTCTGTCAGATCCACTCTGACTGAACACCCGTTAATACGTTGCACTGTGTTCTGCGCCAGTGGCCCAGTGCATCCGATTTCAGCCAGCATTTTATTATTCGGGTTTGCTTTCCCTAGCCTTTGATTGTCCCCAATCTTCCTGCAAGGCAGCAGATGATCTTTTCCGTAGGGGGATTCTGCCCTTAGATGGTAGGCCCTCCCAGGTTTACGAGCACCATCTGCCCGAGTCACTAGAGGTGACTAACACAGTCACGGACACACAAAGATGTGAGATGTGACTAACACAGACATACACACACAAAGATGAGAGATGTGACTAACACAGACATGCACACACAAAGATATGAGATGTGACTAATACAGACATGCACACAGCGATACGAGGCATGACTAACACTGACACACATCAAGATATATGACACATGACTAACATAAACATGCACATAAAGATATGAGATATAACTGACATTGACATGCACACACAAAGATATGACACATGCCTAACATAGACATGCACACAAAGATAAAAGATATGACAAATATAGATAGGCACACACAAAGATATGAGATGGGACTAACATAGCCATGTACACACAAGGATATGAGATGTGACAAACACAGACATGCACACACAAAGATATGAGATATGACTAACATAAACATGCACACAAAGATATGAGATATCACTAACCCAGACATGCACACACACACAGATATGACATATGACTAACACTGGTACACACTAAGATATGATATATGACTAAACACAGACACACATAAAGATATGAGACATGATTAACACGGACACACCGAGATATGAGATATGACTAACATGACACACACCAAGATATGAGCCATGGCCAGCACACACAAGCTAAGATATGAGCCATGGCTAGGACAGAAACACAGCAAGATATGAGCCATGGCTTCACCAAAAACACACAAAAAATGAACCGTGTCTAGCATAGAAACACATTAAAGTGTCCATATGCTTGGGCTTGTTGTAGTCGGCAGACTCTTCTGAACGTGGGAATCACAGGTTTCGTTAAACAGTTGTCCGGAGATTTGAGAGTGCAGTGTGACCCATAGAACGTGCTCTTGCATGTACAGATTCCCGATCGACTGTTGACAGGTGTCGTTGAAACGGTTGTCCGGACATTTGAGAGTACATATGATGTCACAGCCATCAGAACACATCTGTTCGCACTGTAGCCCAAAATTACCATCTGGACAAGTGTCATTACAGGTATAGCCAAGATGTTTACATTGTAGGCATTTTCCAGATTTTTCCTCAAATAAAGGACAGACACTGAGACAAGACCCGCAACAGTCGTGTCCATAGATCCCATGTGAACAATAGCCGTGACAAGTACCGATGATGACATTGCAGCCTTTACTACACCCACTACACACTGCACAAAACGACAAGAATGCTCGTCCAGACAATAGGTGTCTGTAAATGTTTGCACCTCACATACCGTCAGTGCACTGTCGGCCTGCGAAATGGTGGGTGAGAACTCAATCTTAATGTGTGCCATTGACGTTTGTGTTTTGACTACAATAGTGTTCACAGATAAATTAGGGTAGGATATATCATTATACTAGAACACTACTCCGCCACTGTCAGAGAAAGCCCTTAGAGTGGCATTCTTTACCCGAATCATAGTGCTAGCTCGATGATAGATTCGAATGATGTGAGTCTTCTGGGGCGCTGCAAAGTTCAGATACCAGTAAACAGAATTGGTTCCACTTCTCCATTGTGTGTGTGTGCAGTCATTGTCATAGAGATTGGTCTTTGTTTTGCTATTAACTGCGGCCTCTGGTCCACATCCGTCTCTTGTATAACCAGCATCAAATGTTTTGTGCATTAAATCGGTCTGGTTTGTGTTCTGTTTGAGAGCCAGTTTCCGACCCCCGCCAATGTAGTTGGAGCAGATATTTGCAACTATCGCCCTTTCAATCCGTAACTTGTTGATCAGACCAGCCCCAGGGCAGAAGGCATCAATCTCGTGCGGACTAACTACAAACCTTGATACATTGTTACATGAGGCAGAACCATTCTGTTTTACCGTGAAACTGTCCAGATATTTTAAGTCATTCGCATAAATCCTAAACCAGGAGCACGGCAAAGATTGATTGAAAGTTGCCTCAACTGATGTAGAATCTGTGTCCGGATTACATGAGGTGTCGTTGCCATCAAACAGGAAAGTAAGTTCAGATTTTTGGGCATATTTGCAAATAAAATCCAAGTACTGACACTGGGGTCCGAAAATTTTGTGCTGACAACTGTCATTGTTTGGGCATGTCCCTGTAGTTTTGTCACAAACTAAGCCATTATAGCAGTGACATTGTAATGTACAATTTGTCCCAAACCAACCGGCTGCACAAGTAAGGTCATTAGCTTCCATTGTTGCTAACGAAGCCAGCGAATAAAGACTTGATCTACAGCGATGGTTAACGAACTGTGTACACACATTTATTATCAAACCCGTGTTTACATTTTTTAAAAATCCGCCATCTCACTGTGGTAACAGATAGCGTGAAATTCTCTAATAGAATGAGATAAACCGTTGGAGACAAGGAAAGTCAACATTGTCTACATGGCTTGGACGCAAGAAGCGTCCATTTTGGTGCGTCCCATGACGTCAATCCCAATTCTGTATTAAGTTTATCAATTTCTGTAAAAACCTTTTCCATGTTACATAATTAGCTAAGCCACAATATTACAGGTCTCTGGTATCTTCTTTTTAATTTACTGTACACTGTCTATCCCTACTGAACATTATAACCATAATTTGTAAAAATATACATATTTACTTTTTTTTTTAAAGGAAAATCACATAAGAGCCTAAAACAAAAATCTGGTCCTGGCAAATTTAAAACTTAAAAAAAAACTTAATGGATGAGCACATTGCAACCTGCACCAATATTTTGACACAATAAGTATCAAGTGTCTCAGAAAGCACCAATTTCTTTCACTAATTAAAGTTAATTTTTAAATCCACAATTTGTCAACTCAGTAGTTCATGAGTACAAAGTAAAACAAATAGCAAAGTCATAGACAGGACACTGTGCACAATTTATCCCCATAAGGGATTTTTCTCTTATCTTACCATAATATAATTGATGACAGTGATATGGTGTTCCTAAATGACGATATCAACAAAATGCGAAATATCACAGATACCATGTCATCCATGACAGAAAGAATAGGACTTGAAATCAACAGGGATATATAAAAATACAACAGAGGGCAACATATATCTAAATTGTCAGACATTGGAAAGAGTAGACCGCTATGTTTATCTTGGTAGTAATATAAAGAAGGTGAAACAAAGAAAGAGATTAGAAATTGGATAACAAAAAGCAGCAGCAAATTTTATAAACCTGGACAAAATAGGAAATCAAAAATACTAAACAAGAAAACTAAGCTTAGAATATTCAACTTAAATGTAATATCAACCCTTACCTAAGCATGTAAAAGCTGGAAAAAAAAAACAAAAAAGATTGAGAGAAAACTAAACGTTTTTGAAGACAAATGCCAAAGAAGAGTAATCTGTGTACAATGGAATGAATTCAAGACTAATATAGAGATAAGAGATATGGCCATGCAACCAATGGTCACACCTACAATTAGGATGAGAAGGTGGACATATGTCGAACATGTACTGAGATGAGACAACAAAAGAATTTCAAAATAGGCTTTTCTATGGGAAACATCAGGACACAGTAAAAGAACACTTATAAGAGAAGCAAAGTTGGCAGGCTCATTAGATAAGATTGAACATCTCACCCAAAATAGAGATGGGTGACAAAAAATAATACAAGCCCTATGCAATGTCTAGCGGCACTGCAAGGATCAAGATCAAGATAATATAAATGAATCCACATTATACTGCAAAACGCCAGGTAGCTTATGAGATTTGAGGTTTTGTAGTTTGACTGACAAAAACTGCTAATTAGAGATAAAGAGTTAAACACACGAAAAACTAAATATTTTTATTTTCCCTAAAATAAAACTATTACAGTGAACTCAAAGTTTAATCTAAACAGAAGATCCATAAATACACACTACAAACATTCATGCTTCTTACCTGACCGGGTGTTGAGTTTACAGATATAATGCTGTTGAAGGCACTGTTGACAGATGGAGAGATGGACACAACTGAAAATGATATACTGCGCGTATCAGATGGAGTTATTGCTGTTTGATATGTAAGGACTGGCTGAGGAAGGTCAAACTTCTGGCTTGTATACTGAAACATGAAAATATTTTGAACTGAAATTTGAAATAAAAAGTATTTATTATTTCTGTTCATTATTTTAGCTTTGTTCTTATGAGCATTCATATTGTCTTTAAAATAGAGATCTGATAAAAAAAAAAAAACATGATTATAAGTGACAGAAAAATAATCCCATATATAAAATATAGCTACTAGCTTTTGCTATTATTATAAATGACATCATAAAAATAGTTTTAAAATGAACATACATATGTATATATTTTAAGGTAAATAAAGTAAATTTACAGCATCTCCTGCAACAGCATCCAGACACAAATTTTGTAAATGTCCGCGGAGAGAAGATGTCCACTGTGTTACACTGGATAGGAAGGACACACGCCATGTTTGTTCCCTACACATGAAAATAAGAAGTTTATATGCATATTTTATTTAACAAATAAGAAATTATAGGTAGATATTCTAAAAAAGAATCTACACAAACCAATATGGTTTTAGAAATGCAGTGATTAAACATTTTAATTTAACTCTTTCCCTACGTTTCAACACAGTGTATGTCATGTCAATTTTGGTCATATACGTTTAGCCATAGAATGTATCACTTTCAATTTGATTAGTGTAAACCATCATCAAACTGTTTTCTTTTTACATGTTTTGTATCATCTTGGTATTGGTGAAATCTCATTTATTGTTAAATTTTCTAAAAATTCATATATTATAGTTATGTATTAGATAAATATAAACATGTGCATCAATATTTAAAACAATGGAAAATTTTGTCTCTGAAATCTCTTCAATTGCATTGATAACAACCTTCCGTAGTGAAAAAGTTAATCATTATTTCAAAGTGAAGTTTACACATGTAAAAATAGAAAAAAATGTTAATATATTTATACATTTATATTAATATCTATAACAACACCCAAGATTGACATTCAAAACATTTGACAAAAAATAGTGACAGACAAAAAACAAAAACAGATAAGAACCAATATTAACTTTTAAATACTATTTTAAAATAAAATTGATATACTAAATGTAAAAACAAAACAAAAAATTTGTGAGTCATCTTTTTTAATGATAATCTTTCATGATAATCACAGCAAAAATGATTTGTTATGTAAGTTAGTCTTTCAGAACAAGGTTTCTAGTTACATAAGTAATGATACCAATATTTGTTTCTGCATTTGTTATCATTCATCATGTGCCATATCAGTTGGCATAGGTGATCATGTCCCTCCACAATCTTCTATCTACAGTGCATCGTATCAGTTCTGTTGTTGACTGTTTTCCATGCCATGACACCCAGCTATCCAGTATTTTCTCTCTTTGTCGTCTGCGATCTCTCTTTCCTTTTATTTTGCCAGTTGTAACCAAGTATTCCAACTTTCCTCTTCTCATAATGTGCCTGAAAAATGTTGATTGCTTCTTTCTGATGTTTTTTAAGAGCTCCCTTTTTGTGTTGGCCTCTTTGAGAACTTCCTTATTGGTCTTTTTAGCTGTCCAGCTGATTTGTTATCATTAGACAGTTCATAAAAAATACTCACTGAGGTTTAATAAAAACTGCCCAGTCTGAATCAAGAGTGTTAAGTCGATATGCCAATGCAAGCATTCGGAGGTCAATCTCTACCAAAGCCTGCAATTGAAGATATTTCCTTATTTATTATTATTCCAAAGAATTTGAAAAAAAAAATAAGCATACATAATTAATGTTTAGCAATACTGATCTCATCGTATCTGGAGAAGTACCAAAGGTTTTCAGTCCTTTAGATGATGGCTAAAAGAATGCATAAATAAACTAAATCATTCCGCCATACAATATGGCATGAAAACAAATTAGAAAAAACAAAAATATGTAACTACAACAGAGCCATGGAGCCAAGTATGCTTCAAGATCAACCTTCAGAAATTGCACAATTCCAATATCTTGGATTAATCGTCAATAATGAGTGCTCCAAAATCAAAACCACAATAGCCTATTTATGGCACATTATTTTCAAGACTGAAAGGATTTGAGCAGGACCAAAAGAACCCACCAAAACCACAAGATAAGATTACTGGACATATTAAATAATATTCTTATGCGCTGGTAAAATGCTGACTCTAAATGTAGAATTAGAAGGTAAAATTGGAATGAGATGTTATCATATGATTTACATGGATGTGAATCCTGGACAGTTGGAACACCACGATATATGTTATTGCAACGAGTTGGCAGATTTTTGAAAATGTATTCAAGGGTTTGAACATAAATGTTTGTTCACAGTTCGTTAACCTTCGCTGAGGTAAAGTCGTTAATTCGATGACTTCGTTTCGGACGTTTGTGACCTTGGTAGCTAAGGACCTAACTTGTGCAAACGGATGGCATTGGCAAGGATCATTTTGAATCTATGAAGTGGGCTCATTCTGTGTTTAACTCAAAAGCATATGTGCTTTTTAACCAAAGACCTTTTTTGGGGACTCAATGAAGATATCCCCGATGGAAGAATAAATTGTACTATTAGTCCCATAAATGATTCGCTTCCAGAGGTTTATGATGTAAACAAAGCAGTTTTGTCATTGCAAGTGAATAATGTCCACACCTATAATTGGTCAGGATTGTGTAGCCGCAGCAGCTTTATAGCGAACACAAAAAACATCACAGAATTGTGCTGTTCTGAAACAGCTATGCCATGCTACCCTAGAATTGCCTTTAATGGGATTACTGTGACCACAAACCACTCTCCATGTGTGTGCCACATATTTACACCCCAGAAAGAAATACTGAATATAACAACATCATATGCCATCTGTGATATTAATGATCACAGACCAGGAGCCTCCAGTATGATTGATACAACTGCTGCACTAAGCACTTCATCAGCAGAGCCATATCTATGGAATGTTAATCTGACATTGTTCTTGAATGATGTCCAAGTTAATGAGACATCAGAATCGTGTGGCGGCAGCTACAAGAAGGGAGCGGAGAACATCATCAATTTCTGCTGCTATAAAGGAGACTTGCCTTGCTATCCCAGAATTGCCTCAAATGGGATCACTGTAGTTGAAAACTTCTCCTCTTGTGTAAACTACACATTCACATCTAAGAGTGAATCAGTGAAGGTCACAAAATCATATTCTCTCTGTGGTTTTACTAACTACAGGTCATGTGGCTTCTGTTGGATTGGAAATGATAACTTACCACCACTGTATGTCTATATGTTTGGAATTGGAGTCATCAATGATGGCCTAACATCATCAAGTGCTACGACGATCATCATTTTCGGGAGGACGTGAACTCCCATGGTATATGGTGGATAGGCGGCAGGAACCATTGAAGGCTATGCCTGAAAAGTGTTCCTTCTTGCAGTTTCCTCATATTCCAAGTCCGGCTTGTTGCAGGAGCTACTGAGTTAAGTGCTCTGTGCACACCGTGAGCTGTGTGTCTCATCCGTTTTGATCCTGCTTCGATATTCCGCTTGTTTACGATGAATGATGATATCATATGACGGGGAACAGTTGGCTGTGTTCACTTTCTGCGCGGTTTTGCCTTATGTCTTTTGGCGTGTGCTGAGACTGCTACGATGGGGACTACAGTTACCTTTCTTTGTTTGGGAGATGAGTTAGTAATTCGGATGATTCCACTGGCACGGGTGGTTGAGCAATTATGGATTTTAATTCGTTTGCTGTGATACCAAGGCCTTCCATAACCAATAACCAATAACAAACAAAAATTGCTTCATCACCACTGAGATGTGGTTTTATAAAAGAATGCTGAGAATACGATAGACAGCTAAAATAAAAGTAATTAGGACAATCTAAAAGAAGATGAAGCAAAAAGAAGGCTTATTTTCAAAATTAAGAGGAAACAAACCTGACCTTCTGATAAAAATCTTTGGAGGAAGAATAATTTTAAAAATAATTGAAACTATGGAACACAGCCAGGACAAATGTTGACATTATATGCACGACAAACAACTTTTAAAAAAATAAAAATGACAAAAGTAAGTTTGTTATTTTTGTTGATTTTGAAAGGACATAGAGCATAGACTTTTGGTGAGGGACCAAAAACAACAACTCTTTTCTCTCCTTCAAGAAAGACCTCACTTTCAACATAATTAGAACACACATGCAAATAAAACCAAATCTCTTTCACTTACCATTAAATTTAAAACATCAAGTGTGCTATAATATTGAACAGTTACAAAACATCAAGTGTGCTCTAATATTGAACTGTATCTCATGTTAAACATCCAGCATTTTCAAATATTGAACTATGTCTCGTGTTACCAAAAAAAAAAACACAACATAATAATAATACTATATTATATTATATTTGTCTGAAATGTAAAAAGATGACTGACATACACATTAATACTTCAAGACAATAATTACTCTATTCTGTAGATCAAATCGACACAGACTTTCAACATCATTCATCAGGAACTGGTAGAAGCTTGTGGCTGCCATTCTACTAATGCTAAAGTACCTACAACAAAAACATAATGTGTATATATTATTATTAAATTTATGACTGAAAAACTTATCTGCATACTTGTAATTTAAAGAGAAACATAAATTAACAAAAATTATAAACTAATGACCAGCATTTAAAAATGAAAATATACAATACTAGAGTTATACAATTTTTTTCCCCAAAATACAAAATATTACAAGGCCAAATACCTAAAATGAAGAGTTGGTCAAGAGTTAAAGAGTCAACTCTCATGATGGAACAATGCTTAAATCATCAATGGCAGAAATGTCTGTAATTTTTCTTTCTTTCCTTTAGAAGTTTAGATTATATCTATAAAACATTTGAGAATTATTTCCCTTTCCAGATATCTGATTTGTATGTTCAAATGGGAACCATCAGGCCAGAGGAAAATAGGATGACCCCAAGAAACACTGAAAAGAATTCCAAGAAATGAGACAAGGTTGGCAGGCATAGACTCACTTGTCTATAAACAAACAGTTCGCCCAGAATAGAGACAATTGGTGGGAGACTCTATGAGCCCTATGTGCCATCTAACAGCACTGGATCAAGAATATATCTGGTTATTTTAATAAACACCCTCATGTCTCATGTGCATTTGTTTTCCAAACTGGAGATATATTTTTTTTTTATATTTCTTATACAGAAAATGGCTTCTAGGAAATGCCTCTGATACATGTTGATATTTCAAAGACAGCCTCAAAAGTTTAAATATAACATGTATATATAAAATATACTAAATTTGAAGTACAATAAACATAGCTTGTATATGTATTACATTATGAGTGTGTGCAGTCAGTTGAATAAGGATAGGATATGAAATTTGTCTACTTTGTTTTACATTAAATTGTGCTTACATCAAAAGTGAATTCAATCATTAAATTGTACATTCTGAATGGGAAATTTAACTAACAAACCAAAAATGAATACATTTTTTTTAAAAATCACACATAGAATTAAGTTAGCACTCGATTATATTACAAACTGATCGGAATTATAATTTGCTGAGTTAAATTTTATTTTGTAGTTTTTAATATACTCTTTCTTCAATTTTTAAATACTTACTCCTATGATTTTATGGTATACAAATATTATTTCTATGTTGTACAATATAACTTCTTTAAGCCTAGATTATGATACGGTAGTAAAATTTACCTGCCAATCACGAAGATACAGCCTTTCATTAATGGATGCCTACGCAGAATAAAAGTATGGAAATGGCAGGACAAAATCCCTAACATAGAATTATGGAAATGTACCAGTCAAACACCAGTGGATAAAGAGATACAGCGAAGATGATGGTGCTGGACAGGACACACACTACGGAAGCCAACTGAGAGTATTACACAACAGGCCCTTTTTTGGAATCCCCAGGGGAAAAGACAAAGAGGAAGACCAAGGAATTCTTGGTGAAGACAGATAGAAGCAGAGATGAAGATGATGGAGAAGACATGGAATGATCTTAAAAGAATGGCAAAAAACAGAACGACTTGGAAAGTGTTTGTTGAAGACCTATGCTCCACTGGGAGCTAAAAAGGTAGAAGAAGTAAAATTTACCACATCAAAACACAAATTCCTCAAAATTTGGCATTTTCCCATATTCAAACATTATCCCGCTCCGTGTACCTTCCTAATTACCACTTTTGGTGACTGCTGAGTGTTTAATCTGTTTAAATTGCTGTTGGAATTTTTTTTTTTGGTTGAGATCATGAGATACATCTTCTAATGTGAAAAAAAAATCAAAAATCTAAAAGAAATTGACAGTTTTCCTCCCCTTTTTTTGCTTTGACCAGGGAAATTTCCTGGTCATCAGCAAACATCAAACAACCCTTTGTGACTCAGGGAAACACAGCGAATAACGCTATGTGGTTGCTGACCATACCGATAGACATTGTAACATGTCTGGTACATGAGGGAAAACTCAGGTCATAAATCAACCTGAGCCAGGAATTTTGAGTCCCTCCTGTGTTTTGTCTAGTGTAAACACATGGGTCTGTGTCAAGAGTTCAGAGACATTACTATTTTTCAAGCACCTAATGTTACATTTAAATGGTAGTAATTTTTACTATGGTATTGAAAATGGTAGTTACAGATCATCATGTACCCTGCCGGTTGGCGTAGGCGACCATGTCCCTCCACAATCTTCTATCCACAGTGCATCGTATCAGTTCTGTTGTTGAATGTTTTCCATGCCATGACACCAAGCTATCCAGTATTTTCTATCTTTGTCGTCCGCGATCTCTCTTTCCTTTTATTTTGCCAGTTGTAACCAAGTATTCCAATTTTCCTCTTCTCATGATGTGCCCGAAAAATGTTGATTGCTTCTTTCTGATGTTCTTTAAGAGCTCCCTTTTTGTGTTGGCCTCTTTGAGAACTTCCTCATTGGTCTTTTTATCTGTCCAGGGAACTTTCAACATTCTTCTGAGAAATCCCATCTCTGTGGCTTCTAATCGTCTTTTCATTTGTTTGTCTACTGTCCATGATTCGCTTCCATAGGTCAGAATTGGTTCTATATAGCACCGATGAACTCTCATTCTCATTTTTATTGACATAAATTTGTTGCATAAGATATTTTTCATTTTCTGAAATGCTATTTTGGCCTGAGCTATTCTGCTTTTTATTTCTGTGGTGCATCTCCCATCTGATGTTATTATTGTGCCCAAGTATTTGAAACGTTGTACTTGTTTCAGGTTTGTCTCGTTTACCTTTACGCTGCATGATGGTGATGATTGTTTCTTCGATATAACAATTACTTCTGTTTTCTTACTATTCAGACTGAGACCTTTCTTGTTGCTTTCTTCCACTATTATGTCTATCATTTCTTGTAGTTCGTTCTCTGTCTCTGCTATTAAGACTGTGTCATCCGCATATCGCAAATTATTTATGTTGTGACCATTGACTTTAATTCCTTTAGTTACAGATAGGTGTCATAATTAAGGGTTAATTTGATATATTACATATGTTTTATTTAAAAACAAAAATTATACAGCTGTAAATTAATGATATTAGATAGTTCACAAATTAAAGTAAGATAATTCTGCCCAAATCAGCAAAATAATTCTGACGTTAAAGAGTTAATATAATCTAACAAATACAAAAACAAAAACAAAACAACAAAAATTATTATAAATACACATACCTTTCAAAAGTACTCTCAAAATGAGCTTTGTAATCATTAACATCTTCTCGTATGTCCTGTATAAGTATATTCAGCTGCAATAACATAAATAAACAGTAAATGTACTTAGAATATATTTATTAAGTGACATCAAAAAGAATAACATTCTAGGAATAGTACAGAAAAGGAAAGCATTAAATCAATGGAAATGTTGTCAAGAACACTGTGTGAAACTAGAAAAGTCAGAGCTCAGGTAGATAATACAAAATATAAACCTGTGGTAAGTTGTAGCCATTTATTCTTGCAGAAACAATATGTAAATTATCAAGAGGAAGAAAACAGTCATAAAGAAAATAATGGAACAAAAAGGGATGAACAACATCACAGCTTAAAACAAGTAATAATAAATTACTTTAAAAAAATGTGGTAGCCAATATTCAGAAAAGAGCAAGTGACAAAACACTTGCTACTGCTATGGGATCCTTCAACATCTTTGCAATGATGATTAGCCAATAAGCACTTTCTCTTTTGAAGGACATACTGGGTAGGAAATCTTAGCCCTTATGATCATCATAAAAATTATAGCATAAAAAAACAAATTCTTTAAAATTTGACATTTGCCGTGGTCAAACATTACCTGCCTCTGTGTACCTTCTTAATCACGACTTCCGTAGACCTCTGAGTGTTGGATTTGTTTCTACTGATGTAGGATCCTCCACCACCCACACAAAATACAGTCTCTTATAATGTGGGGAAAAAAAAAATTTTCAAGAAATTTGTATTTTTTTTTTATGTGACCTGGGAAATTTCCTCATTCATCAGATGCAATCAAACAACCCTTTTTAAGTGAATAACACTATGAGGTAGCTGAATATACTGATGGACTTACAGTGACAGTAGAGATAGACAATGTGCCATGTCTGGTCCATGGAGTCAAATTCAGGTCATAAATCTGTCTTGCCTAGCATAAACACACAGCTGTGATTCAAAAGCTCAAAGTAAATGCTATTTTTGAGCTCAATGTTACATTTAATTAGTAGAAATTTTTACTACTGTATCATAAACACATCAGTCACAGATAGGTATCATAATCTAGGGTTAAGACAAACAAATATAAAAAACTCACAACATATCACAACCAGAACTCACCAGTCGAGGATCAAACTCGCCTTCTCTACGTTGATTCAAATCTTCCTGAGCAATAGACTTAAACATCTCATATGCAGACTTGAATATGCTCTGGAAGGTAAGAGATTTCGTTTCAGCATATATAAAGCCACTGTCTATGCAACTAGATTTCTCAACATGAATAATGACAACTGTAAATCTTCACATTCGTGAGAAATTTTGCTTAAAGAATGTTCAGAATACCATAGCAGAACTTTCACGAAGAAAGGTAACAAATAATAAACTATTAAGTTTTAAGACCAATGCAGGTCAAAACATTAAAATTATAAGCAAAATGACAGTGAATTCACAATTTACAAGCAGCAGAAGAAAAGACTCAAGATGCAACAAAGCTAATCAAATCATCAGACAGTTATCACCATTATTCTTAACAGGGAAATAACTCTAGAGGCCCAATACAATCTTCATTCCAATGTTGTGCTACCAATGCCAGACCGCATATCTTCCATGTGATACGTTTTTCTTGTATTTAATACACTTTTCATGTGTTTTTTTTAATGCAGCCCATACTCTCTATTAATACGGGAAAGAGACCATTTATTTGTGTGAAATTCTGCATTTTGTTTCTTCTTAAAATTACGTATACAATTTTTTGAAAACTGTATGTCGGATAATTCCCGAAGCAGTGAAAAGCCAAAACAATAAATTACAGAGAATGGCTGGACGTACACACATTTAACTGGAGATATCACGATTAGTGTTAACTATATTATAGTCAGGAATTTGCCTCAAATATCTCGCATTTTAACGTATTTGACCGGAGATATCACATGGTTATGTTATTAAATATACATCAGGTGAAAGGTCAAGAAAGAAAATAACTTTGTTCGCAATACAATTGAATAATTCACTGACTATATACTGCTCAAAGTAGTTTTCTCTTTCATTTGTTTATGGAAATTGTGGTCTAATATAACACAGAAGACTTGGATTAAGTTTGAAAAGGACGTGTCTTGCCGAGAAGATGACTAAACCCCCAAGACATATCATCATCAAAGAGTGCCGTCACCACAACGAAGGTTGGCTACCATGGATCGCCATTTCACTCTGTTTCTTGCTTTGATGATGCAGGTTGTCACAGATTGACTTGTCTATCTTTTGTTGTTACTCGTCCATGTTAGTCTTGGTCTGCCTCTGCCTCTTTTACCTTGTATTTTCCCTTCCAACATTATTTTTATTAGGCTGTTGTGTCTTTTAACGTGCCCCAAAAACTTTTCATTTGTCTTGTCTTATTTGTATTTAGTAGTTCTCTTTCCCCCAAGACATAACTGAAGATATATGCATGGCATGGGGTGAAAACTGAAAGTTTTCTTTGTTGATTTTTGCAGTAACCATTGTAAACTCTGTCACATGGTAGTTTCAAGATATTGGATTTGCAAGACATATAGAACCGCAATTAAATGCAGTAGGTGTGATTTAAAAAAAATATTTTCTAGGAAACAGTCTGAGAGATAAGATTAGAAATGAAGAACTGAGAAAAGAGAAAAAAGCCAGCAATATCTCTCTCAGCCCCCACACCCCCCCCCCTTTTTCCCCCCATAGAATACATAAAGAAACAACAGATAAAAGAGCTTGGCCATGTGATAAAACAAAATATCAAGACATAACACAACGAGCCTTTAATAAACATTGTGAGAGCACTACACTGGGGGTCGACCATGAAAAAGATGGATTGATTGAATTCAGAAACACTAGAAAACATAATAGCAGCTGAGGCCAACAGAAGAGCAAAAGACTGCAAATTATATCTCCCCTCGCCACTGAAAGGCAAATGAGGAAGAAGAAATGAAGATAAATAAGAAAGCCAGTAATTATGAGTTGATCATTTTCAATTTCAATGTGACCTTATGTCATTCACTGCAAATGAATACAACATTTTTTTTGTCAAAGATGAGTGACTAATCTCCATAACAATCATTTTAAAAAGTAAATAAATAAAAATAAAAGTCAAGATTATTGATCTTCACAAGCTCCAGTCCATTGTGCTGGCTATTAGAATTGTTTTTGGTTACATTTCTTCCATGCCGCTACATTAAGATGTCTGGAATAAAATGTTTCTGTCATTCTCTACATTTCTTCCATTCATTTTATCTGCTGTTACATTGTTTCCTTATACCTGTGCTTGAAAAATAAAAGCTGTCTGTTTAAGTTATTTGTGAAAATATTTACTTGTCCACTGGCCTCAATGAGCATTATCTCAGTAGTCATTTTAACCCTTAGTAGCCACAGATTTAGGTTTAGAAAAGGGAGAAGCTGTCTTGACCACATTTTCACTCTACGACTTATATTGGAGGAACACATTGAAAAGCAAAAACCTTTTGTACTTAACTTCATCGACTTCAAAAAAGCATTTGATAGTATTCATAGAGATTCTTTGTGGAAAATTCTGAAGCAATATGGCTTACCATCAAAAATCATAAATATTATCAAAGACATGTATGATGGTTACACATGTGCAGTTCGAACAGAGGAAGGACTGAGCGAATGTTTCCCAATAGAAACTGGGGTTAAACAAGGATGTATTTTATCGCCCTTGTTATTTGGAATTGTTATGGACTTCATAATGAAGAAATGCTGCACTGGTAATAAAGGCATCGAATGGATACAAGGAGACCATTTGGAGGACCTCGACTTTGCTGATGACATAGTTCTCATCAGCAATCAGATAAAAACGATGCAGGAAAACACAAATGAACTATCATCAATAGCCAGCAAAATTGGGCTTGAGGTCAATCATGAAAAGACTAAAGTCATGAAAAGTTTAATTCCAACAAGTGACAAAATATACATGGAAAACAAACCAGTAGAAGAGATCGATCACTTCATCTATCTTGGAAGTCACATTGATCGAGAAGGGGATACGAGCAAAGAAATTAGAATCAGACTGGCTAAAGCAGCGATGTCTTTCAGAAGCCTTGAAAAGTTGTGGAAATCAAAACTCATTAGCACAAACACAAAACTTAGGCTATTCAAATCAAATGTACTATCAACCCTTACATATGCGTGTGAAAGCTGGAAAACAACAAGAGATATAGAAACAAAGTTGAACGCATTCGAAAATAAATGTCTAAGGAAAATACTTGGTATAGAATGGAACGAATTCAAAACAAACGAGGAAATTAGAGAAATCGCCAATCAACCACTAATATCTTCAGTAATAAAGAAAAGACGATGGTCATACGTTGGACATGTGATGAGAAGAGATAATAATCGAATAGCAAAGCAAGCCCTCATATGGGAAACAACAGGTAAAAGAAAAAGAGGAAGACCCAGGGAGACACTGAGAAGAACATTGATGAGAGAGGCAAGAGCAGCAGGAATCGGCTCCCTCAATGAGATAGAACTGCTTGCACAGAACAGAGACAGATGGCGAGATTTGATAAAATATCTTTAAAAGAAAACTGCTAGAACAAAAATTCATATAGGAGAAGGTGTATCTTGGTCTACGCCCTATGGGCCGGTTACGGCTCGAAAGGTCAATAGATAGATAGATAGCCACAGATCCAACTCAGTTGGACTGATAACTGGCTTGGATGATAACATAAAAAAAAATTTCATGTGCCATTAAGTAATTATTTGCTGATTTAAACCGAGTACATCCAGTATGAATTTGTACAGGAACCTTGCTTTGTCATGTGGTTAAGCATACTTCCAACTTGCCATGCTTAACCCCCCATGTTTATTAAGATAGAAGCAGGGATGTTTTGTGAATTTTTGCTTCTTTAGAATTACAAACAAAATGACCACCTTTTTCATACATGGTCATAAAAGTGTTATTACTGTTTTAATTGTGATGAAATTCACCTGAATTGTGATGATAAGGACTTTACTCTTTCAGGACTATTATCCGACACGTCGGTTCAATAAAAAGTGTTTATCTTTAACCATTTGCTGAAAATTCAGCCCTGACGAGTGCAACTTAATATTTGTTTAGTTTTCACTGATTGTTGGTTTTTATTTCAACCAATACTTGATTTCCAGATGTAGGAGAGTTCTCACTTCCTGTTGAAACTTTTTGTTTCACAGTTTGAACATTAGAAAATTTTGTATTTATATTCTTTGTTTATTTTTCAAATTTCTGTCACATAATGGCCACGCCCACTGCTGGTACTTCTTGCTGTAGACCAAAACAATATAATGCAGAACAGGCTAGATCTATGTTCAAAACCTTGTTATTGAGTGATTTAGAAATAGAGTATTCATAGTATTTTGACTCTGACAATAATTTTGCTGTTGTGATAATGGTGATAGTCGCAATATTAGTAATAGTAATTCTAAAAAACAAAGACGATCTGGCTTAGGTTTAGCTAATGGATGCCTCTATTCCAGCACTATCAGTGCCTAAGAGGAATCGAGTGGTAGTTTAGGATATTGGATATCGCACAAAATAACTCCAGTTGTGTAAAAAAAAATAATAGACTCGTAAATAATAGTGCTGTGAGTCACATAAATTTGTAATATTTTTCATTCTGGGATCATTTACAAAAATGTACATAATTTTGTTATTTGTGGACATAAATTCATCAAATAAACTGCATTTTGGAAGAATTTGGATTATGTTGTGTAATATTTCAAGACAAATGGATAGCAACACTTCTAAAAATGGAAAAAGGTAAGTGAATTACAATATTTTGAATTAAAAATTACCTACCTCAAACATTTTATATTAAAAAAAATATATCTATTCCTTCAAATAATCACATATCATAAATATATTGCTATTTTCATTTTCTGTATCATTTCCCTTTCCAGTGATGTATATAACACATACTACATTTATCTCAATTATTTTGTGTAGTAGTCAAAGTATAAAGGTGTATGGTGAAATTTTTTGAAACAGGAAAATTAATCTGGTCCAAACCTGAAAATAATGTGTTTCCAGTTCTTCCCTGAAAGAGTTAATATTCAACGAATGTTATATATCTATGATGTGTTTAAAAATTCTTATGGATTAGCCAATATATCACCAAGGAACTGGTACATAAATTTATTCCCTTTCTCTTTTCTGTTGTTTGTTTTTTTTCTTCTCATTCCAACTTATTTTGCTTGTAACTTTCTTTATACAGAAATCTTATATTGTCGTAACACAAAAAGCCTTCATTCCTGAAAGATTTTGATATAAAAATAAATAATGAACAATAAGAGATCTATAATACAAATATGTGATTGTCATCAAGTAAAAAAAATTGTGTTGGAAAATGAGTGCATCCTAATGGGACTACCTAGTAAGAGTTTGGTCCATTGAACTCTCAACATTTATTTGTAAAAACCTCATCTTTGTGACTTTTGTAATTTTCTTGTTTATCTATTAATTGTAATTAGTCCTATGACAAGACTGGTTCTATGAAAGAATTAAAAAATACTTTTAACAATTTCAGTGGCAAAGATCTGCTACACTGTTTGCTTTCATTGTCTGAAATTATGTTTTTGTTTAGACTTAGACTTTAGAACAGAGTCATGTCACTGCTGCAGGCTGAGCATTCCCATATCTGACCAGTCCCTTCCCATCGACCAAAAAAACAGTGTTCATCCTGATTGTTCAGACTGTTCTAGTGAAAATGTTGCATTTTGAAAAAAGGCGTGCAACTCATGATGCACAATCCTCTGTTTGACACTCTATCCTTTATTCTAATTTACACCTCTTCTCCTAGCTGATGTTCAGTTTCAAAATATGAAAACTATTGGATTAGCTTTAATTATTTTAGTTATTATATAACTGCATTTTATAGAATTCCTTGAGATAATCAATCTCACCATCTATTAACTGTTCAGTCTGAGGCCTTTTCCTTCAATTTTTATGTCATATAAAATAGTTCTGTAGCTTGTTTACCTTTATTTTTATAGAAAAGTAAATTGACTTTGGAGGTAAATTTAAAACAATCTCCATATGATAATAATTAAGTAACAGGTGGATAGACTAACCTGTACTGTACTCTTGAGACATGCATCAAACTTTTCTTGGCGCAGATCAGATGGAGAAAGATAGCTAATCAATCCAAGAACAGATCTGAGTAGTATCAGTAGAAGTTCTAAATTGATCAGCCAATTTGGAAAAAAGTAAAACCAAATTCAATATTATCAGCTTTTGACTGAAATATTCAGATTTATAGACATCTCTGCAAGACAATTTTACAACTAAACTATAAGTACTACCTTTACAGCATTTATTTCTTTTCTGGGCTCTGCAGGGAAGCGGGGAATTGGGAAAACGAGGGGGGGGGGGGGGGGGTGTTTGTTCGCTGTAAGACTCAAGAATAAAGGTTATGTGTACAGTGTAGTTTCCACGAGGTGTTCGTGTCAGAGAACTAAAAGTACTAAAATTTGAAAATACACGCAAGACAGACAAGAAAAAATACAAATAACTGGCTATACAGAGTGTATAAGATATTTTTTATTTTATATTTTGTCTTAGGACTTGACATGCTATGTATTTTCATGACATTTAGCAAATAAAGCTAATAAAAAAAAAACAGAATTGTAAAAGTAATTGCAACTGTTTGGCCTCAGATTTCTTTATTTAATTTAAGCATTTATTATCAGAGAACTTAGTGTGTACTTGTTTTGGCAAATGTTTTACTACACTTTCTATGTTTCTCAAAAATAAAGATTTCTCACTTTCCTTTTTCCTCCAACTTCTTAAATAAAATCTATATACTTTACTTTGATAACATTTGCAAATACCTCAGGTAGCTAAACAACTATCAAAATAATGCTTATTGTCAAATTAATGCTCATTAGACACAAAGTAGAAAATTCTTATAATAAGTGATGCTCTTTAAAAATCTTTAAAAGGAAAATAGTAAACTTATTCACTTCCTCTTAGTCCATTTACAAGTAGATAGAGAACATATTTTTCTAGGTCTAAGCACAGAAAAGTGACTTTATTTACTTTCTGGATCTGTTTACTTGTAATAGAAAAACAAGACAATGCTTTTTCACCATTTTTGCATGATTGTAGCATGTTATTAGCAAATATAGACTGACTGACTTAATAATATAACATCCATTGGAAAACCTATGGACCTAGCTACCACTAACCTCCTTCCTCTCCCCATCATTATCACTCTATTTGCTGATGTAAATCAAATGATAGGAATGTGTACATTCTGCCAGATAGTACTGTATGAAATTAAGTTATATATTGGCAGTCAGAAATTATTTTCATGTCTGTTAGAACCATACTATGTCACTTACCCACTCCTTCTATTGGCTTGTTAGCTGGGAAGAGAATCTTCATCTGACTCAAAGCTTTGCAAGCTTGAACTTTGAGGACTCGCAGTGAGGAGTGCAGCATGTCAAACTGGGTACAAATAAATGTGTTGGAAACAAATTACTTCACAAATATACAGAGTGTATGTGTTTTACTTAAACCACTTAGTGAGAATGTTATTCAGGGCAACCAAATAGTTTTCATTTTGCCATTCAGCATTGAGGGGAGATATAATTTGTATCTTTTGCTCTTCTATTTGCATCTGCTGCTGTTATGTTTCCAAGTGTTTCTAATATTCTGTCAATCCATCTTTTTCATGTTCGGCCCTTGACTCTGGTGTTCTCACATCATTTATTGAAGGCCCATTGTTTGTATTTTGATCTTTCTGCCTTATCACATGGCCAAACCATTTTATCTGTTGTTTCTTTATATATTCTATGGTGGGGATTATTCCTAGTTTTTTTCCTCAGTTATTCATTTTTATCTTATCTCTCAGGCTGTTTCCTGTCATTCGTCTAACACATTTCATCTCAGTGGAGGTTAATTTTCTTATTGTTCTTGCATTTAGAGTCCAGGTCTGGCATTAGTAGCACAACGTTGGGATGAAGATTAGGATTGCAGAGTGCCCGTTTTCCTCTACAATTATTTTCTTGCTGGACAATAGTGGTGACATGTCCAATGATTTGATAAGCTTTGTTGCATCTTGAGTCTATTTCTGCTGTTTGTGAATTGTCATTTGTCACTAGACTTCCTAGGTATTTAAATTCCTCTACTTGTTTTAGTTGTCTGCCATCTATAGTTTTGTTGATTTTCTGTTTCTCTTTTGCGATATTATGACTTCTTTTTTTTTTAATTTTGATTTTCATGTTTTGTGCTATTGAGTCTATTTAAGTGTTATTATAGGTCTTCTATTTTTCCATGTATTAGTGCCTGATAATCTGCAAATAGAAGCTCATTGATCTCCTCTGTCTTTGATGGGTTGGCTAATTAGCATATAAAGTCCATGTATGTAATAAATAATGGGGGGGGGGGGGGGGGGGGGGGGCAATCCTTGTTTTATACCTGATCAAACATCAAAGTGGTTTGTGTAACCTGCTGCTGTTCAGACTGTGCAGCTGCTGTTGATGTTGATGTAGAGACTTTTAATTAGGTTGGTTAGATGTTGACCTACTCCGTATATTGTTAGTATCTCCCACAGTTGTTTTCTGTCAAATGTTTTTTCCTGGTCAATGAAAGCTATGTACAAATTTTGATTGTGATCTGTCGTCTTTTCTACTATCTCTTTTAAGGTGAATAGAGCATCAGTACATCTTCTGTTTATTTGGAACCCAATTTGAGAATCGCTTAACTGTATTCCAATCTCAATCTCAAACCTTTTTTCCATAATTTTGGCGTATAACATTCCTACATGGCTGAGAAGCGATATGCCTCTATACTGATTGCAGTCTCTCTTGCCACCTTTATTTTTCCATACTGGTACAATGATTGCATGCTGTCAGTCTTCTAGGGCTTTTTGTTAGTGCTATGCTGTATTGAATATTCAGTGCAGCCATGTAACTAATGTTTCTCCTGCTGCTGCTATTATTTCTACTGGTGTGTCATCTATCCCTGGTGCTTTATTTCTTGGTGCATAATTGATTAATTTTTAGATTTCCTCATTCATGATGTTGGGTTCAGTGTCTGTGCATTATAGTGCCATTTTTGTTGTGTTATTTATAGTTGGTACCATGTTTAATAGGTCTTCAAAATATTCTTTTCATCTCCATTGCATATGTTGGTTATTTGATATTGGCTGTCCGTCGTTGTCATTTATGAGCTCAATTGCGGTCTTCTTTTCTCGCTCATTACTTTTACTGCTTTGTAGAAGTCTCTTGTAGCTGGCTTGCAATACCTCTAATATTTTGTCTGAATTCTGCCCATGTGTATTTTGCTTAGCTTCTTTGATCAAAATTGTAACTTTTTTCTGGGCTAAGGCATATTTTTCATAATCTTCATAGTTCTTACTCTCCCTCCTATTATTAAATAGTTTCTTCTTTTCTTTAATTGCTTCTCTGATTGTATCTGTTAAACCACAGGGAGCTGTTTTCCCTTCTTTTGTCCTTAATTTCATTCCACATACTGTTTTGGAGATGATTACTGTTTTCTTAAACTGTTTCCACTCTTCTTTTTCTGTTCTTACTTCATTAGGGAGTTTCTTGAATTCTTCTGTTAGTTTTTATTCTAGGGTTTTCCTCGATTCTTGATCTTTTAATTGTTTTATTTTAATTGTCTGTTCTTTTTGCTTCATTTGTCTATTTGCGTATCTTCTCTCTGTTTTTGGCTGCCCGAGTGTAATCATAACCATTTTATGGTCTGTGTCATCTGTGATATTAGGGATAGCTCCACTGTCAGTTATCTTTTCTTATTCTGTTGTCTTGTTAGTATAAAATCTATCTCGTTTCTGCATGTTGTGTCATTCCACTTGTACCAGGTGTATAACTGCAATTCTCTTGTGTTTTAAGAATGTGTTGGTGATAAACATCATTTCATTACATAATTCCAGCATACTGCTTCCATTTTCATTTCTTTCAGGTGTCTCATCACCAAAGGGTCCCAGGATATTTATACTCTCACTGTTGCGTTTCCCAAGCCTACCAGTTTAGACTGGTATCTCAGAATTCCAATATCCACTCTGTCACTCATTCCAGCACCCTCAAAGTGTTGGTATACTGACTGTTCCTATCTTGCCTTAAATGAACATGTTGTGTGCTTTCCCCCTTCGTGGTGCCTCATTCCACCATTCCTTTGACATATTGGTTATGCCACACCATACAAGGCATACACAAAAAAGAATAAGGATGCACAGCTCTAGGCAGACCAAGATTACATTGCAGTGACAGCATTAAATATAAATGATTGAAGCCATCAGAAGAGACTAGCTAAAACTTGTAACTTCCTTGACACTTAAGGTGATAAGAAGAATTGGAATATCATCTGCTAATAAATGTATGATCATTATTAAGAATTCAATGTTTTTCACATTGAACTCCAAAGATCCCACTAAAATCAGTTCTTTCATTTACTTGTGCATCATATCTAATAAAGCTGTTAGGTTAAAATGATCACACTATGTAGCACTTAGTGATTTATAGATATAGTGGGATCTTTAGAGTTCAATGTGAAAAACATTAAATTCTTTATAATGATCATACATTTATTAGCAGATGATATTCCAATTCTTCACACACAAAAATTGCTTCATACCCTTCTAATTTGTATGAATTTAATCCCCTCAGAAAATATCATTTTGTGAGTAGCTAACCTCTTGTTTAACCATGACAACAGCAGTTTTGTTGTTTGGCAACATCTGATGAATGGTTGCAACCAAGTTGTTCATGAATGCAAGGTAATCCACAGCTGGGGAGAACTCTGAGGTTAAACACTGCAGAAGAAGTGTTTTACGATATAGCTCCCCCTGTTGGAAATGATAAAAGAGCAAATAAGAAGAGCAAGAACCAATGATAGACATGCACAAATTGAAATTAATTTAAACTTGTAAACAAAACAGAACAATTTTTTATTTATTTTCTAGCTCTGTCTCTGACCATGTTGTTGTTGTTGTTGACAGAATGCCACGAGTTGATGCGGGCTTGTTGCCCTTTGACTCATAAGATGTGGCGGGTTGTAATAGCTTTCTTGACATTCCCAGCTCTTACTGGAGAGGTTGGAGTTCGTCTGTCCCAGGCTATGCTGGGAAACTACTAGTCCAGCCCAGAGGTACTGCAATACTGGGTCCTCTATATCAGTAACAGCCACCACTACAGGGAACACAGCGATCCTAGCTTCTGTTAGCCAGTCTGGTTTGATGCAGACTGTTTCCAGGGGAGACCACGAGGAGGTAGAACTGCTAAGTCTTGGTCAGCTGATGGTGCGCCGACCCTGCTATTGCGACCGCAGGTCGCAGGCGCTTCTGCTCCCCCGTCTCTGACCATGAAAACACTTCAGGCAGAGATCTTTAGATTATAAAAATCAAACGCATATCAGAATATATATATATATTATATAAATTTAGGTTTTAAATATTAAATACGCTATGGGTTAATGGGGGAATATGAATGAACACAAGCACACACACATGAAATTATAAAAATTAAAATGGCTTAAAAGATTTATTAAAAGGAATTGTGCTTATCTCTTATTGGTCTTGCAGTTTAATTTGTATTGTTTCTCTAGTAAATTTTACTAGATTACTATTTCTTTAGCTGAATAATTATTTTAAAAATACTTCTTAATCATAAATTAGGTCTTGCTAAATGCAACTTACTTTCTCATTTTGTATAAATTTGACTTTCTCAGAATTTATATTAGTAGTTACTTTTATTTTTACTTTGAAAGTAGCCAGCATTTCTTCCACTTGTTAAGAAAGTACTGACCATACAAAAAGAATGACTATTTAAAACATGAACTTACTATGCCATATCTGAGTCCAAATTCCAGAAGTAGCCGACATGAAGCCGAGGACAGAGGAGCAAATGTAGCACCAGCTGACATTACACCTGAGCCATGTCTAAACTGGCTCTCATACCTATATAGTATAACAAGCAGGTCTTTAAAGGATAATATAAATCAAGATCCCATAATTTTATAATGAAATTAAAATAATTAAAATAACGCTAATATTTGAAAAATGTAAATGAAATTAACAAAGGAAGCACATGCAAAGAGGATGGTGACTGAAATAAACAATAAGTGTTGCTAAAAGAACCACCACCACAAGAAGTGATTTGGTGCATCTTTATGTCAACAGCAGTAAAGGCTTCAAGCTCTGTAAATCTTAATGTTTGAAAAAGAAATGCAGAGGGGTGGATCATGTAATTGCTAATAATTCCACAAGATTTTTTTATCTAAAAAATAAATGATAAATCTATATCCCTATACCTTCCTAATTATTGCTTCCAGTGATTGCTGAGTGTTGGATTTGTTTCTGTTGGTGTTGTATTTTTTACCAATGTGCGGTTCATAAAAAGTATGAAGCTATTGTTTAAAAGGAAGCTGTTTTTGTTTTTTTTAACAATTTTTCAAGTAAATTAGTTTTTAAAAAAAATTTTTCCTTATGATAGGGACTCTCTTTCGCTTTTGGTGAGACATAAAACAAACCTTTGTAACAAGGGATAGGCAGTGAACGAATCTAAGAGGAAGTCAAACATACAGCTGGAATGACAGACTGACGTCCGACGTGTCAATAGACATCATAACGGCTCCAGTAGCCATGATGCTTTACAGTTGAATTTCAGGCCATAAATCAAACCTAAGTAGGAAATGATTACCGCATCTGATTCTCAGTGTCTTGTCTCGGGTAAACACAAAGCTTTGTAGCAAAATTTCAAAGAAAATACTATCTTCCAAACACCAAATGTAAAAGTTAATGTTCAACATTTTGACACATGTATTGTAAAAACGTGACTCATAGACAGGTGTTGCATTCTAGAGTTCAATGTTTCTGGAAAAAATGTGTGCTTCCTCTTTATTTTATATACCAAAGAAATGAAATCATGTGAATATATAGCAAAATAAAATTGACATGAGGTGAGGGACAAAATTATAAATTAAATAAAGTTTATTCAGGCCATTTTTTGCATAAACCACCTAAAAAAATTACAATAAAAAATTCAAATTAAATGGACAAAAATGTCATTTTACTCAAGGGTAAAATGAAAAAAAAAAGGCTACCATATTAACAATATGCCTTTCAAAGAATCTATAGGGAAAAAAATCCATAAGAAAATTTATTGTTTGACCTAACAGAGAGATGTAGCTCATGTTGAACAAATGTGAGACAGTTGTGTGTAGAGAATATATGCCTTGATGGCTGTGATATATCTATATTCTGTACTGTGTACCATTGCAACGTGTCTAAACATAGTGATGATATTAAACATATGTCATCAACCCACTCTCATATGATGTATCAGAAAGGAAGAAGGTCTGACAGTAGTTAGGATAAGTAGCCAGAGAGGTGAGATCAATTGCATCATTCCACAAGTACTTTGTTCTCTCAATCACACAGATGAAATCCAGCTGACCACTTTGATCAACAGTAATTGGCTTTAGACTCAATCATAGACATAGTGTAATGATGAGCTATCCAATTCATAAGTAAAGAATCAGTTGTGCATCAGTGGCCACATTGGACAATAACAGTGGGGACCACGTACAATGTCGGAACGGAGTGTAGTTGATGATGTGTTATAAAGTACTATGGTGACTAGATCTCTCGTCTTTACATTAATGAAATGAGAAAAAAAGGGAATGATGGTGTATTTTATCTATAGAGGGTGACATTTTATAAAGAGATGAAGACAGACAATCATCATCATCATGTACCATGCCTGCTGGCGTAGTTGATCATGTCTCTCCACAACTTTCGATCTCGATAATTATTTATCATTTCTGTTGTTGACCTGATAAGCCATTTTATTAGTCTGTCTGGTATCTTTTCTCTTTATTTCCCTCTATCTCTTAATCCCTCAATTTTCCCCAGTTGTTAAAATATATTCCAGCTGTTCTTTTCTCATTACATGGCCAAAAAATGATGATTGTTTCTTCCTGATATTGGATATTAGCTCTCTTTTTGCTTTGGCCTCTTTCAGAACGTTTTCATTACTCTTCTTAGCTGCCATGGTATTCTCAACATTCGTCTGTAAAACCACATTTCTACAGCCTCCATTGATTTTCTTGTCTGTTGTCCTATTGTCCATGATTCACATCCATATGTTAAGACTGGCTCTACATAACATTTAAGAACTCATTTTCTTGTTTCTATTATCAAAAATGGATTGCACAGTACATTCCCCATTTTTGGAAAGTTGCTTTTGCCGGAGCTATTCTGCATCTCACCTCTGTTGCACATCTACCATTTCAGGTTAACATTGTTCCCAGATAGATAATATAAAACATAAAAAAAGAAATTATTTACAGGAAGGAAGGGAGGAAGGAAGGAAGGAAGGAAGGAAGGAAGGAAGGAAGGAAGGAAGGAAGGTCTGTGGACATGAAAACTGGAATCTCACTCATTGTTTGGGGGACTGGATGGTCTAGAGGTAAGATCTCGGCATCTGGACAGAAAGGTCATGGGTTCAAATTATGTTACATGCAGCAGGGATTTTCACTTTGATTAAATTTTTCTATGCTTAACCCTTCCCTGGTCTCTGGGTAGTTAGATCTGGTGAGTAGCCCTCCGAAAATGGCTAAAAACAGCAGGTTCCATGTGCACTTGCACATGTTAAAGAACCCTTGGCAGTTGTCATTAAAATAAAATCACAATAGCATTGAAAGATCAGTTATGGAGGGTAGGGTGTTTTAAAAGACTGAGGGAAAAAAAAAAAACCTAAAGATAATGGGCCCTAAACATCAAAGACTTCTTAGAAATTACTCACTCATAATTAAACAATGAGAAAGTTCAGATTGGCAGTAAAAAAAGTGAACAGACAATTAATAATAACGCCAACAAGACATCTATTCTTTAATACTCAATAATAGTCTACTCTTCAATACTCAACTCAACATCTATTCTATCATTATTTATTGTCCCCATAATTATTTCACAAACTCTTACTGTCCTTGTTTTAAAATAAAGAGAGAAAAAAACTATCTTTTCAGCATTTTCCCATTACAGGGGTCTGCCAGTGGCACTTAAAGGGCCTTAAATCGAATTTTCAAAATGCAAATATTTACTACTTTATAAGTTATAGAACATTCATCAAAGTTTAGAAAAAACAAAAGTTTGCAATTGCATATTTTATAACTTACTCCAGCAACTTCTTCAGCAGAATGTGGTAATCTTCATGGACACTATGTAATTCTGAAATAAGATCCTGGTTGTCTCTAGGGTATGGTAGAGAAGTGCTCCAGAATTTGTTCAACAGCTCAGCAATGTGTGTTCTTTCCTGTTTTTGCCAAAGGTCATATCCATTCTGAGTCTGATAACAAACAATAAATACAAGGATAAAGAACAATTCAGGCTAATTATATTTGTTTAGATTAAAGAGTCAAGGTAAGGGGATCATTATATTGTTAATATAAAAGAGCAGATGGTTCTTGAGGTTGGCGTTTCACATTAGAGGGCTTGCTTTGTTATTCTTCTTGTTATTCCTTATAATCACATGGCCAACATATGCCCACCTTTTCTTCTTGGCTCTAGATTACATTGTTTATTGCATAGCCATTTCTCTAATTTTTGTATCAGTCTTGAATTAATTCTATTCTATGCAAAGTATTATGTATTATACCCTTACCTAAGTATGTGAAAGCTGTAAAGTAATGAAAGAGATTGAAAAAAAAAAACTAAAAGCAATTGAAGACAAATGTCTAAAAAGGATACTCTGTAGTCTGTTAACAACAGAATGAATTCAAGGAATATAGAGATAAGAGAAATAGTCATGGAACCAACGATCTCATCTACAAGATGTGATGATGGACAAATGTTGAGCATGTGTTGAAAAGAGACAATAATAAAATTTCAAAACAGGATCTTATTAGGTGAAATATCAGGATATAGACAAAGAGGAACAACCAGAAAGACACTGAAAAGAACACTGATAAGAGAAGCAAAGCTGGCAGGCATAGACTCATATGATAAGATCGAACATCTCACCCAGAATAGAGATGGGATTGAAAAAAAACACTACTAGCCCTATACAATGTCTAACTGTGCTGGAGGATCAGAAAAAATTACAAAGAATTTTCCTTATTTGTTTTTAATGCATCTACATTTATTTTTGTCTATTTCTGCCATAGTTTTCAAGCTCTTGCATGTAAGTGTAGATAATATATATATGAGATAATACATATATCCTAATACTGAATAACTTAAGCTTTAAATATTGTTCAAGAGTCCACATTTTACTATGACCATAGACACATTACTGATTAGTGTGATTAATATTTATGAACCAAAGGGCCATCTACAGGCTGCTGGATCCATAACAACAGAAACATGTGATTAATATCATTGCAGGTCACCTTGCAGAGATAGTCTCTGATAAACAAAAACACCAACATATATTTTATACTTACTTTTAAGGCCATCATCCATGAACTCATCATCATTATCATCATGTGCCACACCAGTTGGCGTAGGCAATCATATCCTTCCACAATCTTTTATCCACGGTGCACCGTATCAATTCTGTTGCTGACTGTTTACTATGACATGACATCAAGCTATCTAGTATCTTCTCTATTTGTTGTCAGCGATCTCTTTTCCCTCTAATTTGCCGGTTGTAACCAAGAATTCCAACTTTCCTCTTCTCATGATGTGCCAGAAAAATATTGGTTGTTTCTTCCTGATGTTTTTTGGAGCTCCCTTTTTGTGTTGGCCTCTTTTCTCTTTGAGAATTTCCTCGTTGGTCTTTTTAGCTGTCCAAGGAACTTTAAGCATTTTTCTGACAAATCCCATCTCTATGGCATCTAAATGTCTTTTCATTTCTTGGTTTACTGTCCATGATTTGCTTCATAGGACAGAATTGGTTCTATATAGCACAGATGAACTCTCTTTCTCACTTCAATTGACACAGACTTGTTGCATAAGACGTTTTTCATTTTCTGAAATGCTATTTTGGCCTGAGCTATTCTGCTTTTTTATTTCTGTGGTGCATTTTCCATCTGATGCCCATGAACTCAATGTCCTTTAATACATTTAACTCTCTACTAAGTTTAATTCAGTTTGGACTGGTATCGCAGCATTCCAGTATCTGCTCCGTCACTCATTCCAGCATCCATCAAAGTGTTGATATACTGACTGTTCCTATCCTGCATTGATTGAGAATGTGTTTTTTTCCAATTAGGATGCTTTAGTTGCTTTTCACCTACGTGGTGCTTCATTCCACCATTCCTTTGAAATATTGGTTATCCTCGGCTTTATTGTTGCCTTCTTTACCGACTTAACACAAAATCTCATCAGAGTGTAAATAAAGCAGCCCAAAAGAGAGACCCCTAAATACACATAGACAATAGGTCACAGACATTAATGCTCACCTGTTAGATGTTAGTATAAATACATTAAAAATAAATATAGTCCAGCCTACAAGCTAACACTTATTCACAAATACTAATACATATAAACAAAAGCATACATGGTCTAACACACACACACACACACAAAAAAAAACATTAACACTTAATTCTGCTTTGAGACATCCATATTTCATTGATACACTACAACTCTCAACTCAGTCTAAAAGATCTGTTATCTCAAAAGGAATAAAATGAGAAATTCACCCAGAAAAAACTATAAGACTTACAATGAAATGTTTGGGTGAGTAAAACGGGTGATTATTGTTTTCCAGTACTGACAACTGTCCTGACAACTCTTCTGCTAGGAGCTGCAAAATAATCATAAGTGATTAGTCTCATTTTTTTGTGATTAAGGCAAGAACACATTAACATAGACATTGAAACCCCATTATTCATACACAATTTGTTCTAGAAGCCTCTATGAATTTTTTATTGTACTAAAAGCAAATCATTATTTCCTGAAAGAAACAATTTAATTTGGATTAATTGAATCCAGAAGACCAATGATTATTTATTTCAACATCTATAATAATAAATAATATCATTCATATCATAATAAGAACAGTCACTTCTTTCACCACATTAGCCACTTATATTGTCTCTTTATTTTTAATTATGGACAAAATAGTCATTTTCACCGTACCTCATTGAGTGGCTGGGTCTGAGATATAAGTCTATACATCTATCTATTGACCTTTCGAGCCGTAGCCGGCTCATACGGCATAGACCCAGATACTCTTTCTCTTATATAAATTTTTATTCTAGCAGTTTTCAATTCTTGTAAAGATCTTTTATGAATCTTGCTATTTGTCTCTGTTCTGTGCAAGCATCTCTATCTCACTGAGGGAGATATAAGTACCACTTTAAAATTCATAAGGAGTTCTTATTTCAGTTCAGTTGTCATTCTCATACATTTATAAGGCAGACTGAATCAATAATCTTTCTTGGACCCATGATGAGGTGTATTTTAAAAGAAAATACATTAAAATATATGAGAATTGCAAAAAGCAATAACAATGTTGTGTGGAGTTCCTGTAAATTTTGCTTAGCAAAATAGTGTCAATGCAAAGTTTTACCTAAATATGACCATCAAAATTGATACTGAAACTGCAAATTCTACTTTTGGCCATAAGCATGATGTGCTGCCATTCTGGAGCAAAAATAATCTTAATTTCAAAGAAACTATATTTAAGATTATGGTCTGTAATTATAAGACAACAAATATTTTTAAATCATGAAAATGTCAAATAATCCAACAAATAAATTCTCCAGGAAAGTGCTCGTCATCATCAAGTACCGTGCCTGTTTGCGTAGGTGATCATGTCTCTCCACAACTTTCGATCATGACAGTTATTTATCATTTCTGTTGTTGACCTTCTGCCAAGCCATTCTCTTAAGTTGTCTGGTATCTTTTCTCTTTGCTTCCCTTTATCTCTTCATCCCTCAATTTTCCAAGTTGTTACAATATATTCCAGCTGTTCTCTTCTCATTACATGGTCAAAAAATGAAGATTGTTTCTTCCTAATATTGAAAATTAGTTTTCTTTTTGCTTTGGCCTCTTTCAGAACGTCTTCATTACTCTTCTTAGTTGTCTTAGTATTCTCAACATTCTTCTGTAAAACCACATTTCTACAAACTCCAGTGATTCTTATCTGTTGTCCTATTGTCCATGATTCACATCCATATGTTAAGACTGGCTCTACATAACATTTAAGAACTCTTTTTCTTGTTTCTATTGTCAAAAATGGATTGTATAGTATCTTCCTAATTTTTTGGAAAGCTGCTTTTGTCTGAGCCATTCTGCATCTCACCTCTGTTGTACATCTTCCGTCTGAGGTTAACAAAGTTCCCAAATATTTAAATTAATTAGGAAAGCACTAACTAAATTGTTTTTAAAAAGTTACATTTCTTGATGTGCAAGAGAGCCAGGATGGACAAAATACTGTACAAATTCCAAGACAATGTACGAATACAGAGTCTAACTTTAAGTGAAAAGAGCTGCACGAATTCCAAGTTTTACATGCAGAGAGGCATACAAATACAGGGATCCCACTGTATTTAAATGTTAGACTAGCTTTACTCTTCACCTATGTTGTTGGAAAGAATATCCACAGAATTCTGCATGGGATCTAGAAATTCATCAGCAAATTATTTACCTCAAGCAAAATTTTCATAAATATCTATCTGAATTTCTTCATTCTCTTCCTTATCTTCAGCATTCAGTTTCCTATGTCCAGTAGATCAAACTTAAAGGTGCACCATCTCTTAAAATTAACTATAAAACAAATTAAAAACATGAAGCAGAAAAAAGAGGAGGACAAAAATGCAAAGAGTGACGTGTTTAAACATTTATAAGTGTAACAGGGAGGACTGAAAAGGAAAGATTAATCTAAAACAAAAACAATCTGGAAGTTGTTTAAAGGCCTGCACTCATAAAGTTAACATTGATAACTGCAAAATAAATGTAAACGTTTTTTTAAGAATTATGGGACAACGAAAAAATAAACAAATGGAATTTTTTAAAACAGGATTTATAAAATCTATTATTGTTTTTTCTCAACATTTGTCCATCTTCTCTTCCTAATTGTAAATGAAATCATTGGTTCCATGACCATTTATCTTATCTCTATATTACTCTTGAATTCTCTCCATTGTTAACAGGGTATCGTTTGTAGGCATATGTCTTTGATTGAATTTAGTTTTTTTTCTCCAATCTCTTTCAGTGCTATCCAGCTTGAACATACCTTGGTAATGGTATAACACATAAATTTATATCTGTAATAGCCAAACATACTTTTGAATCTATATTAAACTTTAAACTTAACCTAATCTTTGTTATATAATAACTGAATAGCAAAGCAAGCCTTCATGTGGGTACCTAACAACAGGTAGGATGGAAAGAGGCCGACCCAGAGATACACTAAGAAGAATATTGATAAGAGAGGCAAAAGCAGCATGTATCAGCTCCTTCAATGAGACCTGAGTTGCTTGCACAGAAAAAATGGTGAGATTTGATAAAAGACCTTTGCAAGGGTGCTGGAAGGAAAAATTAGAAAAGAGGAAGAGTATCTGGGTCGATGTCCTATGGCCAGCCACAGCTTGAAAGGTCATAGATAGATAGAATCCTTGCTACAGGAGACTAAATAAAAATAATATTTAAATGAGGATGTGTATGAAGTTAAGAGTAAACATTCCTTAAGTCAAGAGTGTGGATAAAATTAAACAACCTATTATGCCCTGGAAAAGTAGATAGATAATATCACAGGATGTTAAAATCATCATCATCAAATACTAGTCTGCAGGTATAGGTGATAATGTTTCTCCACAACTTTTGATCTTGACAATTATTTATTATTTTTGTTGTTGACTTTCTGCCAAGCCAATCTCTTAAGCTGTTTGATATCTTTTCTTTTTGTTTCCCTCTATCTCTTCATCCCTAAATTTTCCCAGTTGTTACAATATATTACAGCTGTTCCTTTCTCATTACATGGCCAAAAAATGATGATTGTTTCTTCCTAGTTTGGAAATTAGCTCTTTTTTGGGCCTCTTTCAGAACATCTTCATTACTCTTCTTATCTTATGGTGTTCTCAACATTCTTCCGTAGAAGCACATTTCTACAGACTGCAGTGATTTTCTTGTCTGTTGTCCTATTTTCCATGATTAACATCCATATGTTAAGACTACATGACATTTAAAAACTCCTTTCATGTTTCTAATGTCAAAAATGGATTGCATAGTATCTTCCTCATTTTTGGAGGCAGGTTTTGCCTGAACTATTCTGCATCTCATCTCTGCTGTACATTTACTATCTGAAGTTAACATTGTGAAATGTGAAAATAAGTTATATATAATCACATAAGTTAATATCTTGATTAGCTCTTATTTATTTACTAGCTATGATGTTTGCATCAACACTGAGGTGAGATGCAACCACAGAGGGCATTAGTTCCCTGGCTGAAATAGAGAACTGTGTCTAGAACAGGGAAGTGTAGAGAGATATGATGCAGGTCCTTTGCACATTTTCATGCTTACAACAAAGATAATTGGATATAAGGAATATTGAATTTCTGTTCTGTGCGCCATTTTCAGCTCACAAGGTAAATAGATAGATTAGATAGACAAACACATATTTGCATCAACTATGAGATGATGTGTGTTACCGGGGCCTCATTATGAGGGATGTAAAGAATAGTGACACTGTGACCTTCCAGGCATGTCGTAAGAGGCGACTAAGGAGGTTGATCGATGGCTTGACAAGCTGTCATTGTAAAAAGTATTGTTATGGAAACAGCGTCATATATATTTTAGAGCAGTGATCTCTGCAATATGTGCCACTTTGGCACGCAAAGTTTCTGTTTTTAAGATTGTGGCTCTGCCCTATGTGCCGTCTTCGGCTCGAAAGGACGATAGATAGATAGATGAGATGATGTCTGATTTCAACTCATCCACTCTCTACATTTTCAGCTCACAAGGTAAATAGATAGATAGATAGATAGACAGACAGACAAACAAACACATATTTGCATCAACTATGACATGATGTCTGCTTCCAACTCATGCACTGTCTACATTTTCAGCTCACAAGGTAAATAGATAGATTAGATAGATAGACAGACAGACAAACAAACACATATTTGCATCAACTATGACATGATGTCTGCTTTCAACTCATCCACTCTCTACATTTTTGGCTCACAACACTAACACCAAGTATCATGCCAGCTATTGTAGATGATCATGTCTGTCCACATCTTTCTGTCTGTATACAGCTGTTTATTAATTATATTGTTGACTTGGCTTGCTTACAAAAGCTTGCTGACTGTATCACATACTATTTCTTACCAGACAAGCGTGTTCTCCATTAACATCCTTATTTTATTTTCAAATGGTGTTGCATCCTTTGACTTCACAACACTATCATCATTTATTAAAGCTTGATTTAATTTAAAACAAAATGTTGACTATAATAAACATGCTTTCCAAGTCATCTCTAGTGACATAACAGTGTGCTTTACCAAGTGGGGCTTGACTTCAAATAAGTGCTCATAAGTAATGAATTATTTTCTTTTTAATTTGATACTTATTTACAGCTCTGAACCTATACCATAACTTTATCTGTCCCATAACTAGAACAAGAATATGGAAGTTGGATATATGATTAAATGATTCATTTAAAAGAACATGAAGTCTTTCATGAGCAATGAAGTAAGAATTTGTTAGTTTTGGACATGGGCTTCAAGGGAAGGGTCAATTGAGACCCTGATATTATAAGGAGCTTGTGGGTGAAAACTAATACAGTCATAAAGAGATGTAGATTATATATTATATATATAGTGTCATGTGACACAGCAGTTTATATTATCACACACTTAAGGGTGAATCAAGATATGTGTGATACTCTGATAATAGTGCAACATCACACATGTTATCAAGCTCCAACCTGATTGCAAACTTCTAATTTAAACTATCAGCTGTGTGCTAATTAATTTCTACCTGTGTTACAGATTCAGTCTGACCTAGATGAAAGTCAAGCACAATACATGCATTCTAATTTTTTTGTGAGAAGGCAATTTTATCTATTTGCTGATACTTAACAATAACCTCTGTCCTCACAGAAAAGTGCTTTATCTTCTATTATGCATATTTACTATACAAAATCTGAGTAATTCAGCTGTGCCTGTTATTCAACAGATGCATATAGTGCACATGAACTCACAGCTATATATAATTTCACTTCCTTGTCTACTGCTGTGTTTACCAGCAGAAACAAATAAATAAACAAAGCTGCAGCAGAAACACACACAAACACCTACAAACCCAGCAACAGCATTTTATGCAAATTAGAATACAGAAGTAAAGAATCATAATTTAATAAATAATCTCAATGAATAATAGTAAAATATTGGTGGTTTGTTTTTAAAAAAAAAAACTGCACTAATTGTGATGTGAAGTCAAGGTTAGTTAATAACAAATGTAGTAAAGGCAAAATACAAGATAAACAAACTAGAGGCAAATAATAAAGTTGACTGTTAGTACCAAGACATGAACTGGGAAAACTTATGACAGTTGCAAAGAAACAAAGTGAGATGGCAGTTCATAGCTAAGGTTGAGATGATACAAAATGATGATGAACAACTGAACATAACATCTACCAAGCTATTGATGAAATGAAACATTAAGTCTAACACTAAATGCTTATTATTATAATCATATAATCCCAACTGTTTATTGTTTATTCAGCTCTCCCTGAGGCTAAAGTTTGCAAGATCAAGAAATCGCTTGCTAACCAAACATAATTTTGCAAACTTAAAATAATTTCTGCTGACACATGTAATTTTACATGTTTCAGATAAAATAAGCATTTCAAAGAAATATAAATATATTTCTGTATTAAAACAGGGAACATGAGATAAGAATGAACTGTAAAATCTCAAAGTAGGTACAGACCTTTTTTTTTTTAATTTAATAATGCAGTATCAAGGTAAATGAGTATTATAAAAAGAAACCAGCACATAACCATTCATACTTCATCATCATCAAGTACCGGCCTACTGGCATAGGTGATCATGTCTATCCACAACTTTTGATCTTGACAGTTATTTATCATTTCTGTTGTTGACCTTCTGCCAAGCCATTCTTTTAAGCTGTATGGTATTTTCTCTCTTTGCTTCCCTCTATCTCTTCGTCCCGACGGATGTCTTGGTTACTGGCCTAGTATCATGCTCCTCTGATCACCACAGTCGGCTCACTCTGGAGCACCGTCTGATCGCTTGTTGGGGTTGCCTCACCCCTCGTGGCATCAATCTATCCCTGTCCCTCTGAGGACCCTCCTTCCTCCGACTCCATCCTCCCACCTATGGACTTCTCTTCCTATTTCACTTCCTGGGTCTTCTACTCCTCGTCCGTACCTGTTTTCCATATCCGCTTTGAGTAACCCTTACCTTGCCTTCTTCATCTAAACCCCCCCCCTTTTCTCTGCTGACTACCTTCATATCCTTCACCTCTTTATCACTATATTACCTCTCCACCTGGACTGTACCATCTCTCTGCCCACTTCTATTGTTCATCGTCCTTCCCAACACCTCTCTGCTGATCCACTCCTAACTCACCCCTTTCCTCTCTATTCACTTGTAGTCATTACTCCTCTACATCTACTATTCCAATATCCACCCTATCCTGATGCCCACTTTCATTCCTCTCCTAGGACCCTCATCACCCCCTTTGTTCCTTCATTTCCCTACTTCTTTACCTCCTTTGGTTCATACCTCTTGCGCACCATTCCCCTATTAATCCACTTCTTCCAGACTCCCTCTCTTTTTATTCACTTCTGACCTACCGCCTCTCCTCCTATCCACTTCCTACATACCTGCTTCTCATCCCTCCTCTCCATTTCTCATCCTCTATACTTCCCTACCTCTCGAGTGACTTACTCCCTCCGGACCACCCCTCTATCACTCTACCGCCCTTTCCCTACGTACTTGACGTATACCGGTTTCCTTATTTTCCTCTCATCATCTCTTCCTCCGGTACTCACTCCCTGCCATCGTTGACCTACCTCTCTACTCTTCCAGTTCTAGCTAGGCCTTCCATCCTGTAGAGCCTATTATATCTCTCTCACCATCTCCTAGTTCACTACTTGGTCTTTTCTTTCACCTCTCGCGGGATCTCTCACATGCAGTGTTCGAGTGATTTATGGCATGATCCGCCCCTCCGAGCATTTGCTTTTGGGCCTCTTTTAACGCTCCTAGTCATTCTGACTTGTGTCAGCACGGAGGACCGACTTGCTGCTCGAAGCTAAGTGCATTTTATGATACATTTTTATTTTTCTCTTTCTCGTTTTCCATTTATACATCTTGACGCCCATCCTACCTCTCCTCATGTAGTATTCATTTCTCTCTCCTTTCTTATTTCTACATCCTACTTTCCTAGCCTCCACTTGATCATCTAACATGTAGTTATAGATAATTGTGCTTCACCGTTTGTTGTCGTTGTCCTTGTATTCTGAAGAAGGCCACAGGCCGAAACGTCAGTATTGTATTGTGTTCCTTCCTTGTAAAGCTGTCATCATACTTTGGAGTGTTTAGCACACCCTACCACTGGCTCTTTGCTACCAGCTTTACCGCAGCATTGCAATTATTTGCCTGTTCCCTATTTAAATTTATTTGCCTGTTTTAATATTGTTCCATTTGTCTTTATTTTGCACTGAGGTGATGTCTTTTTCATTGTTATTATCATTACTTCTGTCTTTTTGCTATTAAGGCTGAGTCTCCTTTATTTTTGCTTTCTTACACTATAATGTCCAACATTTCTTGTAACTCATTTTCACTCTTAGCGATTAATACTGTATCATCAGCATAACTTAGATTTATGTTATGACCTCCAATTGTTATTCCAGGCATGCCATTATGGATCTTAAAATAATCTCACTAAAAATATTAAACAAATCTGGTGACAGCACACAACCTTGTCTAACACCCTATTTTATTTCTTGAAACATTCCCAATTGGTTTCCAGTTCTTATGGCCGCTGTTTGTTGCCAGTATATGTTCTTTATTATTCTTAGATCTTTGCTGTCTACATTTATGCTTTCTAAAATTTTGAATATTTCTTGGTGGTTTACTTTGTCAAATGCTTTGGTATAATCTATGAAACAGGTATAAATCTGTTTTCACCTCTATGGCTCTTTCTATTAAAGATCTTATGATATATATGGCATTGCTCGTTCCTTTATCTCCAACAAAACCACACTGTTCATCGCTAATTTCTGGACTGATTTTGTTTCACACTCTTGGCATGATGATTCTTAGTAATATCTTAGTCATGTGACTCATAAGGCTTATTGTGCGATGATCATTGCATTCAATCGCACCAGATTTCTTTGGGAAAGCTATGAATATTGATTTGAGCAGGTCATCTGGTATATATCTGCTGTTGTAGATATCATTCAATATTTTTGTTATTACTTCTATTCCAAAATCACCCATGGCTTCAATCTCTTCTTTGGTTATATTATCTGGTCCAGGAGCTTTTCCTGCTTTCATATTGTGCAAGGCGTCTTCCACTACTTCTCTGAGTATTTCTGGTCCTTCTCCTTTATCCTTAATATTTACATTCATACTTAGAAACTCTAATAATATTAGATGGAATATGTAAAAAAAAAAAAGTAAAGTACCTCCGTCACGCCAAGTGGCGCATAGGGAAATAGGTGTTAGTGACCCTATATTTTACAGACATGATTTTTGGGGTAATGTGGTCGGTATTACGCCCGTGCTGCTTTACTTTCCCAGAAAAAATCCGGTACCCATTTAAGGCTGGGTGAACCCGGAAGCCGTCGGTTGGGATCGAACCCTACCCCTTGTCCTTTGTAGTCCAGTTCACTAACCACACTGAGCTATCGCGGCTCCCGATGGAATATGTACCTAAGCAATAAAAATAAGAATAAGCCATACAAAAATATGTCTTCTAAAAAAGGAACAACAAACCTATTCAAGAAACCTTTACCAACATAGTTTGCAAAGTTAGTTTTCTGTGATACATGAGTCATAAAAGATGGCTGTGTGAAAAAAATCTTATAGTGGCTATATTGTGAAAAATATCTTATAGGTGGCTATATATCTTACTAGTGGTTAAATATCTTATGAATGTCGCGAGAAATCCTATGGATGGCAAATTATTTTACTACCGATTAAATATCTTATGAGTGCAGTGATAACTATATCTAGTATATCTTATGGGTGGCTAAATCTTACTAGTGGTTCTTACTAGTGATTATACATGTCATTATTAATATCTTGTGGATGGCTAAATAAACTAACGATATTCTGTAAGAAGCAGTTTCATAAAGGAGGATTTTGTTATGCACCAGAAAGAGACAGTTTTTAAAAAAATGTATGATAGAAGGAAAACACAGCCAAAGCAGGTGTGCCTGAAAAAGGAAAATGAAAGGTGAAAGAAGAAACAACTCTAAGCTGCTAAGTATTATGATGTGGAAGTAAGTCAACATCAGTTACTCAAACCACAGAATAATCACAAAATGAACACATGACAAGACTATAGAAATTCTGAAACCTGATAGTGTTTTATTCCTGAAAGTGTTTTGTGGTAGAAAGAGTCCATTTATTGACAACGGTACTGTCAATAAAAATGCTTGCATTAAAAAAAATTGTGAGACAAACTATTAAATTGTACAAGTAGAAAATAGTTTATGTTTTATATAAGCAAAAAAACTTGGTTCCATTCTGAAGTCTTTAAAATGTGAATTCAACTAAGCAATTAGGTACAACAAATATGATTTTAAAAATGTAACCAGTACACTTCCAGATAATAAAATACAAATGTGAAGAAGAAACCACACTTCACTTTTAAAACAATTATCTCTGCACACTCTGCATGCCAACATTTAGCATCAAAATATAGCTAGGAGCAAAATATAGCAAATACAAATAATTATGTAGCCAATTATTATAACTAATTGCTTCATCATCATCATCAACACTGAGTACTGTCTTTGCATCGAAGGTTAGCTACTATGGCGCGCTATTCCACTCTGTCTATTGCTTTGATGGTGCAGATTTGAGGCTGATTTGTCCATCTTATGTTACTCGCCCATGTTAGTCTTGGTCTGCCTCTGCCTATATACCTTGTATTTTCTCTTCCAATATAATTTTAGTAGGCTGTTGTAAAGGTAAAGGTAAAGTACAAGACTTGAACCGGCGTCTTAGCACGCGAGTTACAACCATATGTGCTCGGCCGCCTATCCAAAAATGTTCAGAAATTCTGGATAGTGGTCGCCTCAAGCACCGAAACTCAGATGCGAGGCAACATTCCTCACCCTTCCCAGGGTAATACCCTGGTACCCATTTCTGCCAATGGCTGGGTCGACCATGGGGGGTATTTTTGTTTTCAACCAGAGTACAATTCACACTGCTCCCAGTGGGAATCGAACACTGGTTGTCCGAACTTCGGTGAATGATAGGCTGTTGTGTCTTTTAATATGCCCAAAAATGTAATTTGTCTTGTTCTAATTGTGTTAGTAGTACTTCTTTAATCTTTAATTGTTTTAAAACTTCATCATTTTTTTTCTTTTCTTTCCATCCAATTCTGCCTATTCTTCTATAAATCCACATTTCAGAGGCTTCAATTTTCTGTTCTGTTTTGTGTCTAATGCCCATGTTTCTGCACATACAGGAATATTGAGAAGATGTAACATTTTGCTATTCTTAATCATAATCTTAGTCTTAGCTTCTTGATAACTTATAATTAATATTTTGAAATTGAGATCAAGAAATTATGAAAAGGATTACAGAAGAGACAATAATGCAGTAACATGAATTTGAAACTGGAGTTAATATCTTCTATAAAAATGTAACAATTTAAAGCTGAGTTACCAAAGCAATTAAACTGCAGCAGCACTGTAAGGAACTGGCAAAAAAAAAAAAAACTCACCTGGTTAAAGGGATGAACCTAACAGCAAATTAATAAGTGTGTTAGAGAATACAAGTACAGCACATGAAGGATTTTGTAAAGCAGATTGTGCTTATTTATATTGTGCTGGTTTCCTCTGCAGTTATTTGCCATGCCTTCCTATTACTGGTAAAATATGATGACACATGTCAGAAGTAGAGACTATTTTAATTGTTGTATGAGCTGTGCTATGTCAGCCACTATGTTTTCAGAACTTAGTATAAAACAGAGTAATTCACAAATCTCTACACCATCACTTATCAAGATTCTTTAATGACACTAAATGATAAATTTGGCTGTGTTGTGAAATATTTTTGTAATTATAATTAATTTTGTGGCATGCACAATGATCTTTAAATCATTATGAAGAAACATCAAATAAAATGGTTTGACCATGTACCTCAATCATATGGTCTGGCACAAATCATTCTGCAGGGAGCTGTGAAAGGAGGTAGACAGAGAAAGAAATGGGATGATAACATCAAAGAATGGACAGCTGGCAACTTTGCAGATCCCTAAAGAATGACTATCGAAAGATGAATGGTGAAGGTTGTGAAGTCTTTCAGTAGTGCCTCAATGACCACCAGAGTTACCTATATGTGCTTTCTTCATTTTTTCATGTTATAAGCAAAAAGCATGACATTTTATATCTTCAGTGTTTTGCTGAGGAGGGGATCTGAGCACCTATGGGCATGTTCAGAGTGCAATGATGATGACCTGCAAATAACTAAATTCTTAAAAATATTTCTTCAGAAAAACAAAATAAAAGCATCAAGAGCTGATTTGGTAATATTATCATATTTTCTAGGTAAATAGATTTCTTATTATTCTTTACAAAATGTAAAATCTTTATTTTATACTACAAATAATATTAGATAAATTACAGCCTATCTTCTTTTCCTATATTTATTTCTTACTTCAGTAAGGTGGTGCTTCAAATATTTTTCAGCAACATTTTTTTATGCTGGTGAAGGAGAAGAGTTGGTTGATTAATTTTGAAAATAAATGGTACTGCTACAGTAGCAATGAGTCTAAATATCTATTGCCATGATTATTTTGCTCGACACAAGATTTCAGGAGCATCAGAAATACATTTTTTTGTGTGTCAATAATCTTAAAAATGTTAATTTAGACTGATTTTTCTGAATATAATACATTTCACAAACATAAGCACAAAGAAAAGTAGGAAGATCTAAAAAAAATAGGCACAAATAAAATTAGAAACAATTAAAAATAGGTACATGTAAATATAAAGACATCAGAGTGAGAAGATATGCTGTATCAAATCTTCATAAAAATTGTACATTATCAAATTGTCTAGAGACCAGAATACATAATATTATAGTAGCAGCATATGGACCAATCACCAATCAATTAAAGCCAGCAGATTCAACTTACTCTTTGAGAAGATTTCTTGCTATAAGTCTTGATTATGATGTGCTCATACTCTATGAATACTGCACTGCTGAGTCTGAAAGCTCTCTGAAGCTGCTCACAGACAGACTCCATTGGGATCAAGCCTGCCTCATCTGCTTCCTCAACTCCACTATCATGGAGTGAGTATGGAGTGAGAGGACGTGATAAAGAAGAAGAAGCTGATAGCTGCATGTATGATGGGAGGCTACTGTTGAAGACACACGTCCTGTAGAGTTATATGATACTGTTCTGTGTAAATGACTGCTGGTGCTACTGCTTTCATGTATGATAGGAGAAGGAGAAAGTGGAGATGGTGGGTCTGGAGCTGCCAGAACTGGGTAGACAGCACACAAGTAAGCATGTTTGAATGCTCTCAAGTCCTGAAATTGGAAAAAAAACAAAGCCTGAAAATATAATTTTAAAATCTTAAAATCTCTACTATATTAATTCTGTCAATTCAAGTCATACAAAATTATTGCTTTTTCTTATTCTGAACATGTGAAACTTCTCACTAACAAAAAGACTTCCACACTTTTGCATTCAATATCATGAGCATACAAACATACAAAATGTTTACATTACTTTATTGTAAACACAATTTATTCTAATCTTTTGAATGCACCGATTTTCAATACTAATATAAATATTCTATTTATTCTCAATATAGCATCTAAAGTGCCAAATTGAAAAGTATGCTGTGACCAAAATATTCTTAATTAAAAAATGAATTTATTTACCTCAATGACAATTGTTAACTGCATATATTCTCATTACAGTGTATGGTAATTAATGAGTTGATGCCTCCAATACATATATATCCTGATCATGTGTGCCATATTTTATTTCAAATAAATTTAGTTATTTTTAATTTAAAAACATATTTACAAGTATGGCATCAAAAGCATAGCATTATAAACTACCTGGTTATTTTAAATAATAGTAATACCTTATTATCAAGAAAATTGACTTCTGAAGTTGTCTGACTGCTTTTTGCACTTCCTTAAAAGTAAAAAAATAAAAGTGTAAAGAAAAATAATCATTTGCAAAAATTATTAAACAAATACATATGAAGCACAACTTTTAATTAAGAATTTCTATATTTTTTGAGCTTGTATATGCATCACTTCTGTGTTTTGGTCAGAGTGTCCATCTTACATTCAAAGGTGCTTGGTTCAAAACTCATGTGAAGCAATAGGAAAATCATTTTCAGTGACTGTTGAACTCAGGGTTGTTAAGTGTTTTGTTCTATTGGAGATAGAGGATAAAACATTAGTCCTTATTTCAAGCTGAGCACATAGAAGAACCAGCAGATCGAAAGATATTATTAATATCACTTATACACACCAGTGTTGCGAGCACAAAAACATAGACCTACTCCAAATAAAAATTAAATTCACAAAATTGAAGTGCTGGAAAAAGTTATTGTTTTAACTCTTACTCCAAGAAATTAGTAAACTGTAAGGCTGTATAAACAATTCAAGATTCGAAATGTTCATGTGAGAGATTAAATGTGAATTAGGCGGATAGTAATATAAATTATACAGTCCAGGTGTACTTTTTCCAGAAGTTTCAGGCTAGACGAACATTCCAGTCAGACTTTGCGGGAGGGAATTCCATATTTGACTTCACGACTGCGTGCAACTAAGGTTGATGTTTTAAAGGGCAAGCGTTCCGATGTGAAATATCTATGTTATCTTCTTATATATAACAAGTGCCTGTTTGAAAACTCTTGCCTTTACTAATGAATTCACTGTTCTCCGTGCTAAAAATTTCACTATGATCAAGAAAGAGAATGAAAAACTACTGGACACAATTTGTATAGCACATCTTAGTTTTATATTTAAACTAACCCTTTCCCCACCTACTTTTATTATCTTTGAACAAATTAAAATTTCAGTTCAGTACATTTATACCATTAATAGATAGTTATGTATTACACTATTTGTAAACACAGATGAATGTAAAGTGAACACACCATCATCAACTGCTCTTGAAGTAGGCACAACACGCATAGAGTGGGATGTTGATCTTTGACATGCAAGATGAAGGCGGCATTTACGTGACCTGACAGACATAGTAAGATGTAATATTAACAAATAGCTCAAAGAACATTATCAAAACAAGAAAAATAAAAATAAACAGCGTTAGATTCCATTTTGATATTTGTTAGATGGTATGAATTTTACTGCAACATATCTATAAAAATAAGGCAAAACCAAATTTTGTAAATGAAGCAATGAAACCTCTATAGCAAGTGCAAAATAATTCATAAAGCCGTTAATTATTTGACAGATTGTAATCACTATCTATCTATTGACCTTTCGAGCCGTAACCGGCCCATAGGGCGCGTAGACCAAGATACACCTTCTCCTATATGAATTTTTGTTCTTGTAGTTTTCTTTTAAAGATATTTTATCAAATCTCGCCATCTGTCTCTGTTCTGTGCAAGCAGTTCTATCTCATTGAGGGAGCCGACTCCTGCTGATCTTGCCTGTCTCATCAATGTTCTTCTCAGTGTCTCCCTGGGTCTTCTGGATCTTTTTCTTTTACCTGTTGTTTCCCATATGAGGGCTTGCTTTGCTATTCGATTATTATCTCTTCTCATCACATGTCCAACGTATGACCATCGTCTTTTCTTTATTACTGAAGATATTAGTGGTTGATTGGCGATTTCTCTAATTTCCTCGTTTGTTTTGAATTCGTTCCATGCTATACCAAGTATTTTCCTTAGGCATTTATTTCGAATGCGTTCAACTTTGTTTCTATATCTCTTGTTGTTTTCCAGCTTTCACACGCATACGTAAGGGTTGATAGTACATTTGATTTGAATAGCTTAAGTTTTGTGTTTGTGCTAATGAGTTAGTTTCCGGTTGTTTCCAAAATGGAGGAATTATTTTTCTCCGGCTTGGTATATAACCGTTGATCAGAGGTTTAACAAGCCGCTATCGTAAAAACGATGTTGTTAATGAAACGTAGACCTGATTGTAATCACTGCACATCAGAAAATCTCATAAGGGCTCAGAACCTCTAAGCCTTAGTATATCCCTCAGTGTGTAGTGACTGACAACTCCAGTTCTGTATTGGTTTACTTTGTGTGTGGTTTTTTTGTTTGTTCCTGATGAAGGCCTATTGAGCCGAAACGTTGTTTAGTCTGTCTCGTCCACTTGTCACGTAAAGCTTCTTACATACCATTTTTTTATTTTTCTTCACTTTCAACAGCAGTCTGTTTGCTTGTTCATTTCCTGTCATACCCAATTCCCTCTGTTATAAATAGATGCGTTCCCGTAATCTGATAGAAGCAGCAAATGAAGATTCATGACTTAAAAAAACTAAAATTTTATTTGGAACCAAAGTTACTGGACAATTAATGAGATGAATGAAGTTAACATTTCACAGCTTACTGCTGACACCAGGACTGGTGACCCAGAACTGTTAAGTTGTTACTCTATCTATTTATGATTTTCCTGGAAACAAACTAGTCTGACTATGAGGTTGTTGATCTAAATGTGAAGAAAAAAACTGGATTAAAAAAAAGTGCTGAAATTTGATATTTTGGAGTCAAAATGCTAACACTTTGCATGCTGTCATGCTGTAAACCATGATAAAAACACAATATATGTCTCAAAATGCTACTCATTTAAGAGTTGATGAGAAAGTGAAGGATGAGCTGAGCCGAGAACAAGCTGTATTTGCTTGAATAAGAGCAGCTATGAGCTCTAGCCCACTACCTCCAAAAGCTGTTCTTTTTTAATGTCAGTTTAAAACATTTAACATTGTCTATTACATGATATGCTATGGGATACCTTTACTTACAGTAATAAAAGTTGCCCCTTCTTATTCTTTCCTTCCTCATTTGCTTTTCAGCATTGAGGAGATTATAATTTGCGGTCTTTTGCTCTTCTGTTTTCCTCTGCTGCTGTTATGTTTCCTAGTGTTTCTAATATTTCATCAATCCATCTTTTTTGTGGTCAGCCCTTTGATCTTGTTTTCTCATGTTTATTGAAGGCTCATCATGTTTATTGAAGGCTCATTACATTGTGTTTTGATCTTTCTGCCATATCACGTAGCCAAACCATTTATCTGTTGTTTCTTTAAGTATTCTATGGCAGGAATTTTTCCTAGCTTTTTTTTCAGTTTTTCATTTCTGATCTTATCTCTTAGGCAGTTCCTGTAATTCATCTAACACATTTCATCTCAGTAGTGGATTTTTCTTATTATTCTTGCATCTAAAAGTTGCCTGGAATGTTAATAAATAGGACAAAAGAGGAGAAGAAGAATATTAAAAGTGCTTTCGCAGAAGAATGTTGAGAATACCGAGGAGAGATAAAAAGAGGAACAAAGATTTTCTAAAATCAGACCAAGAAAACTTGTTGCCAATATCTGATGGAAACAATCATCACTATCTGGCCAAGTAATAAGAATTAAAACGGCTGGAATATATTGTGATGAATTAAAAAAGTGAGAGAAGAAGAGGTAAAGGTAAAAGAAAAAATAATAATAATAATATAGAGAAATGTTTGATAGGAACTTAGCAACAGATATAAAAACAAATGTAGATATAGAAAGCTCCTATGTCAAGAGACATAGTAGGCCTACATGATGATGATATTTTACAGAAAGTGTACATCAGTATATTAAATTTTATTTGAGGTGGCCTGTCAGCAGGTGAGTTAAAAGCCAGAAAATTAAAGATTTAATTCTTATTTCAAAGAATGTATGAAAAAGTAAAGTGATATTACACAGAATCTCTTTACAACAAAATACTTACTCAAGCTGACTAAAATAGCTGTGGATTTTCTTCAAAGATGTGCTTTTACTATAGAAAAAAATATTCACACAAAATTAAAATAATGCAGTCCAATAGCAACCTTTTAAATCTATTGATAATGAAGCTGTCAGACTGTCACATTATGTAATCTAAAGATCACATTCTTGTCATATGTACATTGTTAAAATCTGTCCAAAGATCACATCTGTATGTTCTGGTCCACTGATCACATCAAGGTAGACAATTCACAGAAGTAACAGTGACATAGGAAATAGTTTAATATTAAGACATAAAAATAACACTAAATAAAATTAAGTGCCACAGTTATATGCTGTTGCTATGTGAATAATAAAGTTTGACTGATTAAAGTTTTCTGTCATGTTAATATATATTTTGATATGAGTTTCACTTCATCCAAATTATACAATTATGATTACAGATCACACTACAAAGGGAAAGAATTTCCTATTTTATTTATAGTTATTAATAGACCACCATTTGCTCAATGAAATGGTGGTAACACATACTGTACACAACATTCAAACATTTGCAAGTTTTTGCTTTAGTTTAATTAAATTTATTTTGCAAGCCATATAATATAATTTACAATGTAATACATTATTTAATTACATCACTAATGACAGGCCATTGCTAGTTTCTCTACACTTTTACTTTCTGTGTTGATATTTTTATAAAATGTTTTGAATGGTTGGGGTGGTTAGGTTTTAGAGTCCCAAAGATGAACTTTAAAATCAGAAGGATGTGAGAAATTGTAAAGCACTTAAATATAAAACAAATGAAAAATTTCAGTAGTTATAAATAAAACGGGCTGTAGCACAAATAAAGAAAAATCTGTGTATATGAATTGTGCAGAAAAAAAAGATAATATGAGAAGGAAGGAAGGAAGAGGAAAAGGAAGGAAGGAAGAGAGGGAGGGAGAGAGGAAGGAAGGAAGAGAGGAGGGAGAGAGAGGGAGGAAGGAAGGAAGAAGGAAGGGAGGGAGGGAGGGAGGGAGGGAGGGAGGAAGGAAGGAAGGAAGGAAGGAAGGAAGGAAGGAAGGAAGGAAGGAAGGGAAGGAAGGAAGGAAGGAAGGAAGGAAGGAAGGAAGGAAGGAAGGAAGGAAGGAAGGAAGGAAGGAAGGAAGGAAGGAAGGAAGGAAGGAAGGAAGGAAGGAAGGAAGGAAGGAAGGAAGGAAGGAACCATTTTCCCGACAGTTATCCTTCCTTCCTTCTTTTTTGGTCCTTTGTTTCCCATTTGAGGGTCTGCTTTGTGATTCTCTTATTATCTCAACCAACATGTACCAATCTTCTTTTCTTGATGATAATGTTGGGTGCATAATCATTCCTCTCCTCTGCACTAGTTTTGAATTCACTCTTTCATAAACAAAGTATTTTTTGAGGTATTTATTTGAGGTTTATAGAGAAGAACATTGATGAGAGAAG